>CM060902.1:1559166318-1559766318 GCA_030737815.1 Allium fistulosum | reverse complement strand
AAAAATGTGATTTGAAATTTGTTTTCAAAGTGATGAAGTGTGGAAATGAATTTACAGATTTGGGATGTAAATTTGAAATAAATCGATAAGGATTTATTTAATTGGTTTAAATGAAAGTGATTTGAAATTTGTTTTCAAATGGTTGAAGTGTTAAACCGTATCTCACGAAGAGATTTGAAATTTAATAATTTGGGAAAAATTATTTAAATTGGTTGATTATTTTGAATGTTGTTGATAGTTAGATAACCGACTATCAATATTTGCCTTTGAAATGGCACTTGATTTGTTTTTAAAACAAACGCTCATTATTCGGTTAAGCCGGGAGAGGACCTTTGTGTCATATAACACATTCTGAATAGTGATACGTCGTGAATGGATATTATTTGATGACCGATGTGAAGACCGGGTATTTTCGAAAATGAAAGGACAACCTGTCGAATGTCTCTGCACCGAGTTGCTCCAGTATAGAGATTTATATCACTCTTCTTGTGATGGGAAGGCCGGACGTGATTAGTGAATACCCGGATTGCAAGGGCTTCTTTGGAAGTGCCTTCGGTTCCGTTCGATCCCGGAACGGACTTGTATGGATGTGTGTCTAACGTTACACTTTGAGATGTAAAGTTGGTTTCTATCAAATACATTTCTGTTGGTGGCGGAGAATTTATTCTCTTAGCTTAACACCCTTCTCTAAGACGTACGAGCTCAGAGGTTATGTAGTTGATGGTTACTAGTGATACATTCCCAATTTGGTAATGTGGCATACGAAGTGCTGTTGATCAAAGCGTGGCTTTGTGAAAAAGCGTGGCTTTGTGAAAAATCGTGGCTTTGTGGACGAGACTTCGTCGAGCCTCACAACCCGGTAATGGTCGAAACAGGAATGTTGCGGCAAAGGTTTTTAGGGGTAGCGCCCCTAGGGTATGTCATTTCCTTGTGGATAAAAGGTGATATCATGGTATGGAGCCCAGATATTTTACCTATGTTGATGCTGCACAGTTATTATACTCTGTGGTTGTTGCTTTGTGATTGAGGATCCTCAGATAAAGGTCGGTAACGACCAGGGGATGGCATAGCTCGTGTGTTAGTTACCTAGTTACAGCTTGGTTAAAGCATGAGGTAACGTCGGCCTTGTGTTTGCAGAGATCCGGTTAGGTTCTCGGGGCGTCTTTCCAGAGGCGTTTCCATTTCGGTGTAAGGAAGTTCCTTTGCCTGACCATTTGTTGGAAACCCAAAGAAACAATACGAACCCTATACGGTTTTAGTTGTAGAACCTGCCATTTGCTTATGGTGGTCACCACTGTTTAGATGGTAGCTATTGTAGGCATACAATAATGGTTGTATGTTGGCTAAGATTGATATTATACTTTCGAAATGTTTTCCACACTAGACATTAATAATAATATCAACTGATTTTGCGTAGTAAGCATTTTTGACTATCATAAGGAGAAATCTTCTCCAATTCTGCGTTTGCATTGTGTGTGTGGCGGGAGGCCTTATGGTAGTTTCATTTTCCAAAAGCATTGCGAATCTGTATTATTTTCTTTGTAAAAATAACTGTTTTACGATCTCACACCAGTCACCATGACTGACTCGGAGTTTATTGTTCCCTTTCTAAACACTGGGTGCCCATAATTTTCCACGGGCAGCCTAGAGTTATGTTATCAGGATATTCTGGAGCTTTGGAGGCGAGCTAGATGGCGAGACGTACTCCCGTACTTGTTTATTTATTCCGCTGTGTATTCTGTATGAGGACAAGTTTTTATAACTGTCCATTTTTGTATTGAGTTGTATATTGACTCTGATTGATGTATGTATAAACTAATATAGTCTTTTGTTTAAAGATTATTGATTCATCTATTGTATATTGTTCCGCTGCGAATGTAAGATTCTGATGTTGTTTCTGTTTCTTCTTCTTTATTTTTCTTCTGTCTTCTTCTACCTCTTCTTTTTAACCCTAATGGTTCGATTTTCCGGCATTCGATTGTGCGGCATTTGATACAGTGGACGTATTAATGTCGACTTTCGAGCGTCGAAAAGTCGTATCGTTACAAGTGGTATCAGAGCAGCCGGTTAAGCGATAACCCTGGCTTTGTTGGGTGTTACTCATTAGAGATAGAGTCAGTAGTACTCTAGAATGAGTGTGAGTGTAATAATAGATATGAGCGCGTAATTGTTAGTGAATACAAAATTTGTTTTGTATTGTGTTGACTTATCGGTTGATTGTTTATAGATTCTGGTCGGTGCAGTCTGGCCTACTGTAATCGATAGGGGTTTCTAAACTCTTAAACAAGATAATCTGACACAGTATTGTTTTAAATAGGGTAAATGAAATAATTTTTCCCAAAACTATTTTTGTATAGAAAAGAAATGATTTTCTATGAATTATTATAGTATATGGATGCTTGGTTGTTAGGAAGAGATAATATTGAATTATTATCACTATTATATGGAATTGAATAAGAAATAATGGTATAACCCAAGATTTGGAGATAAATTCATTTAATAAATGAAATTTATAAATATGAATTGAAAGTATAAGGAAATAAATTCATATATGAATGGGATTTGTAAATGTAAATTGTAAATGTGATTTATAATTGGAAATAGAATTCCAAGAAGATAATTGAAAATAAATTCATTTAAGGAATGAAATTGTGAATGAACAAATGAAGCTACATTTGTGAATAAATGAATATTTGGAATTGAAAGATGAAAGGAGATTTGATTTGAATTAAGTCGAAGAAAAAAAATCCAAACTTGGAGAAGATGAAATAAAATGAATTGAATTCAAGTAAACTAACTTGATAAATTATTAATTCATGAAATAACGAATTGGAAGATGAATTAGTTAAATTAAAAATTGAATTGTGAGTTGAATAAAAATGGTTTGAATTTGTATATAAATTCAAGTAGTAGAAACAAATTGAAAATTTCCTTGTTATAGATAAATTAAATTCAGAATGAATTGAATATGGAAATTTGAAATTTAAAAAGAAATTTTGTGAAATGGCCGTCGTCAACTTTTATTAAATGGTTTTGAAAAGAATTTGTTTGGTTAATGAAATAAACCGAATGCAAATATGAAATGCAAATTGAAATTGAATAGAAATGATTGTCGTTTGACGCAAACGAGGTTATGTGAATTATATGAGTTAATGAAAGCCAATAAAATTGATTTTTGTATCAATTGAAATGATATGAATTCGTTTCGCTTAAAAATGAATAGGATGTAAGAAAGTGAGTTGTAAATCACTTGAATTGAATGGAAATGGTATGTGAATTAGTTGAAAATCATATACTCGCATATTCTACATTACTGAGGGACATGTTTCTATTGTTGATGTCCATTAAAGCTGGAAACCTGATATATGCATGTCTTGTCATTTGATCGGTTACCTCATGGAAACATGTACTTTACAGTCTGACATTGCTCTCGTTCCATTTTCTATTAGGATCGTTCTCCCTTGCCCTTCCTTGAAGTGGATTCTGAAAGTTAGCCCAGTTTAAGTTGCCTCTCCTTCTTAGGCCATTGATCACTCCGATGTTGATATTGATGTTTCCTTGGTTTCACTAACGACAGCTCTTCCTTCCTCTACTGTCTCTTAGGACCTGTCTGACCAAGCTTGGATTCATAAGCCTTCTTAAATGAGCCTAGATCCTAAGGACGGAATTTTTATAAGTTCACTGGTGGAGATGATGAAGAAAAGAGGCTATTTTACCATGTTGAGGAAGAGGGCCTAACCCTCTCAGTGGTTGGTCAGTTTGGTGATTAGAATCGTGCTCTTATATCTGATGTCTCATAGGATAGAAAATACAGTTATAGCTCTGATTCTATGGATTTTGATCCTGCCATAGCTACTCTTTTTTCAAGGTTGTACCATGTTTTTGGGCCTGAATCTTCGGATGAGGAGATTGGTTCTTCCTTCAATGAGGGGGACTAGGTTTTGCTTTGTTGTTGTATTAGTAGTTTGGTTTTTTTGCCAATCTCCTGCGCTTTAGTTTATTATAGCTATTATGGTGCATGTACCGAACACATGTTTCTTATTCATTTATATATATGGACGGTCCATTATAAATGTCGGTTAGCCTTGCTAAAAAAAATGATTATAAGTAAGTTAGATTTATACCTTATAACCAAATCCTGAAAGCACACCTTGAAATGACCGTATAAACTCCTTGAAACAATTTCCAATCCAAAAGAGTGTTAGTCTTTGAACTGTTGACCACCGCCTATCGAGTAGCACTTGATTTGATTTGATTTGAGATTAGAAAATTAAATATATGAAGGGAAAATTTCGACCAAACCTAAAGGGATATGCAGGGTAAAAAAATCCATCAAAAGTTAAGGGTATAGATCTTTATATAGAGAAAGAGTAGGAGAGATGTTTGGATTTAATCTTTACACATTCTCTGTCATTTTATCCATCCACTTCAAAGTGCTCTAACCTCTCATTAGGTTACACCTATTTTCCCTTATTTTAGCCGATCCTACCAGCCCCCTTCATGGGCTTTAAAACTATTTACAGGCCGAACAAAATATTATCCAATTAAATCCAATTTAACGCTTATCAATATCGTATATCGATTAATATATTTATACCTATTATAAATATATTTAATAAAACTTGTTCATCAAATCAAAATCAAAATTTATAATTAATATTTCATAAGTATTAACTAATTTATAATAATTAAAAATTAATTAAATCGTTTGGTCAAAGGAATATTCATCATTTTAGTTGTGTGACCCATTAGGTGTAAATTTGGTCAACACTTGATATCGAACTATTTGAATATTAATGTTCACATATTACTTAGTATGTGGTGTGACATTTTGGCCAAGTTTATCGCTTATTTGGTTTTTGTAAAATCTAATCTTACTTTGTTAAGCGTACTTGGTTGTGACTTTTATTTACACCAATTCTCTTCGTCAAAACTATATTACTTTGGACTTATAGAATTTGGTAATGGTCAAAACTCCAATATCGTCCACATTCAACTCTATAATTCAAACACAAAGTCCTTGGTTCAATAATAACAATTATTATTTACCGAACTACTCTGGCCATAGATTTTGACTTTGAGTTGACTTGAGTAGACCATGATTCTAATCTCATATAACTAAGGAGACGAATTCTCTCATGAATTGTGTTTCACGTCCAATACTTCTACTCGACCCAACTATAATCACTCGATGGACAATGTGCCATTATTTGACTATAATCAAAGCAAAGATTTCATATTGAAATTCGACGGTATTCTTAAGTCGAGAGAACCGTGTAAATTATTCATGAGTGATTCATTCCATATTTATCCAATAGCTATATGTATGTAACATGTTGGTGCCCCCAATAGTCATGAGTAATACACTGCTCAACATTTGGAGAGTGTTAAGTACTCTAGTCTCAATGGATACATCGATATCCAATCTCGATGCATTTTGACTAGAAACATTTAAAATGATGTGTTTTATAATATTATGATATAATACTCATGGTTACAACTATTTGTAATTACTATCACAAACACACCCTTTATGGATTTTCTGTTAAATATATTTTAATTAAGCATTTAATTATTTATAACACATTATAAAAAATATATAACAAAAAGAAAAACACATTTATTACAAACGAGAATAAATAATAGAGTTAATTAGTTTATAATAAATTATAGAACTGCCCAGGGCATACCCCTAACTCTATTACTTCACACCTACAAATACCATTTACCTTCACTCTCCACTCCTTCCACACCAATATTCTACTCCATTAAAAATCATTTTACTCTCATTTCTCCCATCCCAGAATGTTTCCTGATTTCTATACCGGTGCCACAAGATGTAGTTTTGAGGTTTCAATTTAGAAGACAATATAGTTTCGATTGGCAGAGCATTTACTACTGGCAGTTGCAGAATACTACAATTTATGTTACTTTTGGTGTGCACTCTAAAGCGATTCGATCAGAGGTGCCGACAAAAGTGGTGATGCATTTTCTGGTAGATTTACAAATTGTTATAATCTAAAGAACATTGATCAGGAAAGATCACTTTCTTCGATCAAAGGTCATTATGGAAAATTAGTCGTCAAACACAGGCATTTGGTTCTCAAATGTTTAAATTACAAAAAAGAATCCTAGTGGTTTTAAATTAAAATGCATTTGATAGGATTTCCTAATTTTCACATGTGTATAATTTTTTATTCATTCTCTAAATATTTTGTACTTTTTTGTAGAGGGTGTCAACAAATAAATTGTTTAAAAAAATCAAAAGACCTAAGAATAAACAAGCACCTCGTTTTTATCAGTCTATGCATGTTTATGACATACTAGTTGAGCATGTAAAATGGAAATCTTCTCTTCAAAAAACTATTCAAGAAGTCCAATCAAAAAAGTCCGAGGTAAAGCGCTAAGAGATGAAGAAAGCTCTAGCCCTAGGGATTCACAAGGAAGCCAGAGTATAGCATCGGAAGAGTAGCTAACCCCCTATCGAAGATGATTTTTTAGGCCTCATGGAGCCAAAGTAGCCAAGAAGAAGCAAACTGCTGGGTGGATTAAGTGAAAATAAGAAAATTGTTATTAGAATCTAAAGATAAGTAGAATCGTGCGATGGAGTTTTGGGCTACTCAACACCAAGAAAAAATGTTGAAATTGAATTGACTTCTTGGTGGAAATAAATAGAGAGAAGAAGATGCAATAATGTTTATGGATACATCGAATATGTATAAAGAACAACAAAAGTATATGGAATCTAGGAGGAGAGAAATTATAAGACGCAGGAGTGAAGAAGGGTTGTACTTGTATTTATAATTTTAGAACTGTTGTATCTTTGAATCTTTAGTTGATGTTTGTGACAACCCACCTTTCTGACCACTTGGAATGACACTTAATATATCCTCGGTATTCATGTGTCGTTGCTCAAGCATCTGAAAGATAAGTTGTCTTGGGGTAAAATAAATAATAGAAGGAATAGAATTGAAATACCTCATAACGGAATGGTTACATATAATAGAAAATGATATGGTACAAAAGGTTACTCCTTACATGGATCTATCAGAGTTGAACAAAAGTACTACATCTAATAGATTGATAGCTATACATTCTGACTTTACATTTTTCAGATACCAAATATACCAACATAATCATACAGCAGAAATAAATAACTAGATAACTAAGGAACCGCCTGCTCGATCACCGTCTTCAAAGAGCTCCAAAGAAAACCTGCTATTTGCGGACTACTCAAATATAATTGAGTACCCGAGAGTTTAGGGAAAATAAACAACTCTTATCAGACAAATTGTCCGGTATGAGTAAAACTCTGAAACAAAAGGAAGTTTATTTAACAATAATATGTGAGACTACCCAGCTAATGCGGAACAGGTTATCTCCCACATAAACAACAACTAAACATAAAAAATGGAAATGAACAATAGTAAACAAATCCAAACATAGATGATGGGCATAATTAGTATAGCATTCAGACTTGAAAGAATGGAAATAATCTGAATAAAATTCCAAACTAGACAGAATGGATAAAATAAGGAAACAGTCCAAATTTGATAGAATGGACGAAATAAGATAATAGTCCAAACTTGATAGAATGGACAAAATCAATACTTAAACACCGCGAAGAGTGGTTGACTCTTCTTGTGGTATTTTAAAGATAAACAGATTCAAATGTTTAAATCAATAAGGATAGGAAAATTTACCGACAATGACTAGGAGGATGCGCCCCCCTTATCAAAAGTATACCTCTAGAAATATACTTGAGAGATTCATATACTCTATGACTTCTCTCGGACATGTCCTAGCCGGATCCTGCCAACCTTATCGAGAATCCGAATATTTCACATCTTAGTGCACGAATATCCGAAACCAATCTAGAGTAGATGTGAAAATACCCTAATGGGAGCAACCCCACATAGCCTGGCTTCCACCCGCTCTTTGGATTTAGTCATTTCCGATAAAGGATAACAAAGCTCAACTGAGCAACACATCGTCTTAGAATGACGATAATAAAGAAGCTGAAGTAACCGATAATTGAGAAACCAACTATCGATGATATAAAACGATCGTATATGGAAATTAAGTCTTGTATACTTATCACCACTCATCGAATTCAAACTTGTACTATTTCTTGATTAACAATAATACCGGACAAGTCAAAGTAGTGTTACCTCGAAGTCATGTCTCACGATTATTCTTAACTTTTGAAATAGCGACAAATCTACTTCTTTGATGTTTAGTACCAATTATATAGATAAATCATTTCCATACAAATGAATCGGTTTATGGAAATTAATTCATTTCCATAAACAATTCAAACTTTTCTTTTAAAAACCCGAATTTGTGCTTGAGCTTCACATTACAAGTATTAGCTTCAAACCATTGTGTTAAAAGAGTTTACTAACTTTAAAACATCATTATAAAAGGATTTAATAACTTTTAACATCCTTATTTAATTGGATACTTGGCTTTAACTATCATAAATGAGAATAATTAATTATCTTTAAACTTCATTAATCAATTTGGTTAATTAACTTCAAAATACCATTTAATTAAAAAGGTTAATCACCTTTAAATTAACATAATTTATTAAATTAATTTATTAAATGTAATCTCATTATTTACATTAACTAATTAAATTTAGACATCATTAATTAAATTAATTAATTTAAAACATAATTAAGAAAAGATTAATTAATTAAATTTAAAAATCATTAATTGAAAGGGGTTAATTAATTTTAACCATCATTACTTAAAATAATTAATTAATTTTGATCTACCATTAATAAATATAACCTTAATCATCATTAGAAAACATGATAAATTAATTTTAAGTATCATTAACAAAGTAATTAATTAAATTTAAACATATCATTAATAAGTTAATTAATTAAATTTAAACATATCATTAATAAGTTAATTAATTAAATTTAAACTCATCATTAACAAGTTAATTAACTAACCTTAATCCTTATTAATTAATTAATTATATTTAGAAATCTTTGTTAAAATAATTAATTAAATTTGAAATCATCCTTATTTAAAAACTTTATTAACTTGTAAAACAAACCTAAGTTCGAGAAAAAAAATCGAAAAATTTCGATAAGGATATGTTTGTTGAAAGTGCCGATATAGCGATAGTCGCACAAACACTTCGAAAACTATTTTAATGTCACTTTATTTACATCTACACATCACATAACCACAAGCAAAGCATAACACAAGGTACTTAACTATTATAAAATAAGTAGAAAACATTACTTAGAATATAATTAACCATCACCACTAACTTTTCATATTACTAACTAATTGACAAGGTGTCCACTTTTAAGCTACTAACCAACTACCAAGATGCCAGCTTTTTAAAGCATAACCCAAACCAATAACCAAACACAATATCATACATAACTAATAGCAAATAGCAACTAATAATATGAGCTATATATTAAAGTTAAAATCTTTTGATTGAAAGGTGAGATTTTACTCACCGAAAGCTATCCAAACCCTCGCTAACTTAAAGTATGACCTAGCACTTCCATTCCTAAGAAAATGATGGAGTCTTGGATCCTTAATGCACTAGGTAAGCTCGGCCTTGAAAGAAGGAAGTGAAACTTGTTTTGGTAAGGTGGAGAGACTTTGGATAATCATCGAATTCTCAAAAATGAATCCGAAAAAAGGCCATTTTCCAACTGGTTTTTGGATAATTTAATCTCCGATTTCAAAAAAGTGGTAAAGAGGAAAGTTTTATAAAATTATTTTATCTACAATTTTAAAAATGTAACACTTAATTTCGACTAGTTTTGAAGAAGATATTGTCAAAAGAAGAAGGACCATTTTCGGACTTGAAATTCTGGGTCCAAAAACACTCTGTAACAATTGATATTTTGACATAGCTATGCCTGAATTTTGAAGAAGTGATCAACATAAAAGACGTAGCCACTATAATTTGACATGGTTTGCAGAAAAGAATAACTTCATTTGGACAAGATATGAGAGATCTGATTGGTGGAAAAAGAGGAAAATTTAGAGAGATGAAAGGCTATTTATAAGCAAGTGAAAATGTGAATTACCTAAACACCCCTTGTCCTTTCCCTCCGCATTGTTTTGCCACCTCAACACCCTCCATAACACATGCCATTACAGCCTCCACATTGTCCCCTCCTCATCATATCAAAGAACATGTTTAAACATGTTCTGTACTCGAGTCGCCAAAGTGTCAAATCATGTCTCTTAAGGCATCTTTTAGTATATACATGTATATACTTAAGTATATATACCTATGTATATACCAATATATACTAACTAATTTACATTCTTAACCATTTAAATGTTGTTTCAAATATAAACAATGCTCACAACATTTCAAACAACTTTTATAAAATGAAACGTCGAAAATTCAGAAAACGGTTTCCGGCCACATATTCTGTTTTTCATTGAACTAAATATTTTTTGTAAATTAAATTTGAAAATTATTTCACCATCATTACTTATTATTTAAAAGATTTTTATTTTAATAATGAAACCTATTATTTGAATATTTAAATTAATTAAATATTCGAAAATTAATGTGGTGAAATTCTGGATCGTTACATTATACTAATTTGAACTTAATCCAGTATGTTTGTATTTTTAGAAGTATTATAACCAATCAAGATTATTTCACTTTTCAACAATACCAAATGAAATTGTGATACTTTACCTGACATGAAATTCAACTGAATACATTATAACAACGATGACAACAACAATAATAGGAATACTTGCAACAACAAACTTAATAACAACAATAAACTTTTGATGTTGCCACAAAAGGTCCAAAGATGATTTACTAGATCATTTTGTAGTCTTGGGTTGGGTTGAACACTACGAAATGACATTTGGCCAGAAACATGAAACTCGAGTTCCATAGCATTTTGAATCATATCATTACGCCAAACATTCGGTATTGCTTCAACACCCTCGTAGTCAAATTTATCTTTCATGTCTCTTTTGTCCTCAATAATCATATTGTGTAAAATAACACAAGTGTACATTATTTTTGCCATTTTAAGTGGTGATCAAAGTTTACATGGATTGTTGACAATAGAAATTTTGATTGACTAACACCAAATGCTCTTCTAATATATTTTCTTTGTCCTTCTTGCATAGCTACAAACTTTGGTTGTTTATTATTTAATGGATTAGGAATTGTCTTGACAATGGTACTCCATTTAGAGTTATATACTATCACTAAGATAATATCCATAATCATACATGTTACCTCCTCAAGTGAAGGAACACAAAGGTGATCTACCGTTAGATAAATCATCAAATAAAGTAGATCGTTCGACTATGTTTAGGTCATTGTTAGAACCTGACATTCTGAAAAAAGAATGCTAGATCCACATATGAAGCTACCGCTTCAAGAATAATTGTGACATAGGAGACCTACCTTATTAAGCTTCGACATATGCCTTTAGATAGTCCTTTCACTCCCAATGCATACAATCTATACTACCTAAGGTCATCCTTTACTGCCATGCATCTCTATTAATCTTGCTATATCAGTTTTTTAGGTATTCGTAAGTATTAATTACCATATGTGTTGATGATACTTTACAATAATGGTCCAAAATTCTACTATTGTGCTTTTCCCTATGCGCAAATTCTCATCGAGAGCGTCTACTGGTCTATCATATTCAGGCATTCACTACAACAGTTTATGCTTTTTATAGCGTTTGAAAAACGCTATAACAGGCTACCATAGCGTTTCAGAGAACGCCGTGGAACGACAAGCTATGGTAGGCCGGCAGCATTACATAGCAGGAAGGAAAACGCTATAATATATAATAGCGTTTACAAAATTCATAGCGTTTGCAACCTACAATAGCGTTTTTTCTCTGTTATTAAACTTAAACGCTATAGGGAATTATAATCCTTCATTTAACTTCTATAGCGTTTTTGATCACATTTTATAGCGTTTCATCAAACCATGTTATAGCGTTACAATGTTTTTCGATAGCATTTCTTGTCATGCTTACATAGCGTTTTTGTTTTCTACTATAGCGTTTTTGATTCTATTATAGCGTTTTTGGTGGAAAATCTTACATCTCATACAGAGTTTCGATAGCGTTTGATGAATCAATAGCGTTTTTCAAACGCTATCCTATATAATATTAATTTTCAGCATTTGTTTCAATTTTCATTTTATTATATTACATATATATATATATATGCACACAGATAGATATATGTATACACATTACACACACAGATATATATATATATATATATATTAAAATGTGGATCCCAAAAATAACAAATTGAGAAGATGACAAAAGCTATATGTAACAATGATAACGTTGCAGTGAATTCTAATTTGGAAACACACAATCAAACCAGTGGAAAAGTTTCAAATAATTCTGCTAATATTTCAAATACTACAAGACATGGTCGCATGATAATAGTTCAAAATAGTGTAACAAATGAACACAAATACTACAAGACATGGTCACATGATAATAGCTCAAAATAGTCTAACAAATGGACACAAATACTCAGTTATGGAGACGATGATACGGAAATGGCTGCTATAGAAGATTCTTGCAAGGATCTAAACATTGCTCCAGGTTACTTCAGTGTTAACCAAGTTCCTGCATTAAATGACAAAGTAGACAAAGTATAAAAGTGCTGAAGCTGTTGATTTAGTTACCAAAGAGCTTGGAGGTAAAATCACTAGACAGTCAGGACCTATTCCTGGAATTAATACCAAGATCATCTCTTTTCTTTTTAAATACACACACAATATGCATGTTAGGATTGTTAGCATTTTCACTAACCACTGCCATACTTTTCAAAACTGTTGTCAACTGAAAATATACAGAGAAGTGACTAAAAGCGAAGTCTAAACCTTTGTTGTTTTTAGCTAACAATATTGAGTAACAATTCACCACAAAATTTGACACAAAGTTACTTTTGGCCACTAAACTTCTGTAATTGTATATTATGTATCAAGCAAAATATAATAAAAGGAAGATAAAAAATATATCATATTGGACTTCCCCTCTGCCAAATCTTCCACCTCCTTGCATATTCCCACTATCAGAAACTACAACTACTCCTGCACAATTACTACCACAAAACTATCACCAGTACAACTACATAACAATTACCCCTATCATCATATTACCACACTACTCCAACACTTACTGCCTTCCTTAACTGCCCCCATCAAAACTGTGCACATGCATATATCAGTGCACAACCCTTTACAACCATCAACAACAACTGCTATATACTGCCTTCCACATTACCACTGCCTTACCCCCAACTGTCTGGCCACCTGAATCTTCACAACCTCCTACACAATTCCCATCTAAAACCTGAAACCCCCACAGTCACAATTTCTTCCATCACACACCCACTTCTACTTCAAGAAATACCACGCAATTCCACATCAATATCTATCGATTGCACCAAGCACCAACCATTCAACAACCACTGTCAATAGTCCTCTCGAACTCTTCCATCATCACTGCTTGCTGGCCCAATTAACTGAACTGCCACTACAACCCCAAACACTTCAGGCAGCAACCTACTTCCCACTACTACCACAAACTCCACTGTTACATCATCTTACTTACCTGACAACTCCTCACTGCTTCATAAACCATCACAGTGTAGCAAACAGCCAACCGCTTGCTCCTCCTCCACTGTTAGATACCCCTATCGTTTAAAAAGGGGGGTTTTTCACTCGATGGTAACAAATGCAGACTTATAGACTGGTTGTAAGAACAAGTAGCAATGTGTGAACTAATGTAAGAACAAATGCAGACCTATAGACTTTACCGACTACTATATGCTATGCTATAAGGCCATTGTTAGACTAATATCTTATAGGAAATATGCCTGAATGCACATTAGTCAATTTTGAACTGGTGGAGAAACTAAATTTCTGATCTTGTTGACTAATTCGGCTATCTATTTGAATTATCTAATCAACATTTAATGACTAATGGTTAAATTTTAATATTGTTTCTTGTAAACCATATCTTGGTTTATCCAATCAACAATTAGATGAGCAAGATGTACGTTCATTCCCATAGAGTTAACAGGCTATCATGTTCAATATGTCTACAGACCATACACCATGTTATTTCCCTCCCCGTGCATGCAATTTACAATGATCCAGTCATGGTGCAGTTTTAGAGAATCATGGCTGTAAGCTTAAGATCAAAGTGACATTACAAATAAATAAATGTTAAATTCACTTCACTTCTCAAATACAAACTTAATGATTTAGTTGACTATCAATTTATTGTTTAATTTACACAAAAAATTGGATAGCAACGGCAATTGGTATAATGGTTTCCCACATACAGTGCCCAACATGGTATCATATATGCACAGTCAGTTCAACTAAAGAATTACAGAGAATAAACCTTTTGATAATTATAATAAAGGATAGACATACAATACACCTCCAACTACTAAAGATATTTCATAGAATGTATTAGTCACTGCCAGCCAAAGATTTTATATGATCAATGGTACCTGCTCTTGCTCCTAGCGATATGTTTCCAAAGAAACAAGATCTTAAAGGAGAGAAAAGGAACTTATACCAAATAAACTGTTGTTCAGATAATACAGAAAACGGGAGCAGTAAGTTCTTTAAATTTAACCGCATTTTCAACAAAATGCAAAAAAAAAAAAGCTAGCTTTAGTTTAGTTCAACGGATACCCTACGAATTTTCAAATGCCTCATAACCAAATATAATTTGAATTAATTTATTTATGCTTAAAAGCAAGCAGCGATGATTCAAATATTATGATAAGATTAGAAAATTACCGACTAAATAGCAAACAACGGTGGTGCGTTTGGAGTTAGAGTTAAAGTTGGAGTCTAAGAGCATGCATGGTGGCGATTGTCTTTAGATTCATGAGCAACCATGACATATAAATGTTGATCATATTCTCCATTGCTGAATATGAGAAGTTGATGGCTCTATGAATGGTTTTACTTGTTGTAAGAAAAGACTAGACAAGAATAGTGTATAATAACAGGGAATTTTCACACCTTTGCAATTAACTTTTACATAACTACACATATGAACAGCTGTCTTTGTGCAAATGTGTTCTGCAATCAAAATATGCATGCAAGATAAGGTGATGTAGGAAGATGATTCCATCAAATAAAACTTCATTTCCTATGGTACCTTTTATTTTGTGTTAGGAACAAGCATAGAGTCTTAGAGCTTCTAAAAATTATCATGTTCTTCATCAGTCCACCTTTCTTGCCATTTTGATACTATATAAGGTTTCCTTACCTACAGAAGAAAAAAAGGTCAGCATCCAGTGAGTGATTCTTATAAGTTAATCAAAAATGAACCTTAATGGCACATTCTAAAGATCTGAATTAATATATTCAATAGAAGTGAAGGGCTATGCTTGAAGAAGTATTAGTTCCTCCAAAACTACAGAAGCAAAGATAAAAGCATAGAAAAACAGTAACCAACTATGATTCCTTTATTATTACATTTTATGTCAGATGCACAAACAAGCACAATGCACAAGACAATCATGATTCAGGTGACCTTAGATTTCCACCTAAGTGAAATGATCATCACAAACACTTGAGAAATCTTTCGTCGTTGCTTATGTTATGCTATCCAAAAGCTATCCGTTACAGAAGCTAAGAAAGAAAAATTAATAATGTTCTAACAAAGCTGAAAACTCTAAAAAGTACCCACGTTTATTGGCTGATTACGAAAAGAATATCAGACTTCTTGTTCAGAAGTTTTCTAGCTTTTAATGATACATTTTCAACTCAAAAATCAACTTATAGGCTTCAATAAACATACGTTAGGTACCTAACACAAAATAAAAAGCTATACATAGAAGTATAACACAAATGCATGCTAAAATGTATTAGACGGGACAGAACATGATACAGTTTTGGAGCGATGCTCAACCAAAGTACTTCACTGGTATTGCTCATTCTAGAGCGACAAGGTGCATACTGTTACTGCATACTAATACCGCAAAAACACCCAGTACAAATAGCTAAACTATGATAAAACCTACATTAATGCTATTTTACAGTTAAGTTAGAAATAGTAATTTATAGCCATATCATAAATGTGTGCCATACTAAGATATGACTAGAGAAGTTAGTATGGTTAAACAAGGTCTTATCACAACAATATATTCAATGAAAACATAAAACACAAAAGAGGCATACTTTTCATGGGCTGCAAGAAGTTCAACAATGTTGCTAGAGGCACTGCTGGTATTACAGGAGCATCTTCGGAATCTTCAGTTTTTTCAATATCTTGAGATGCAAATTGTTTACTTTGCTCGATTTCTTCCTGTTTCCATCTCTTTTTCTGGCGTTGTTCGGGGCATCCCACTGTGCATGCCTCCTCCTCTCTTTGCCTTCCCAAAACTCCATATGGCGGTGGAGACCGAGGTGAGCGTAGGTAAATAAAATGGTAAAAATACATGGTAACAAATAATTCAATTGCATATCATACATCCACACACACACGTGTGTGTGCGCGCGCGTGCGCGCATGTATAATACATGGTAACAAATACAAATGCAAATACTTTGACTTGAGTTTTATCAATGAGAGAAGCAAAGCATTTATCCAAGAGATAAAAGCTAATGGAAGAACTAGCATTCATTTTGCTCTATTATTCTAGATACATCTACTACTGCTATAATAATTTAATCCAAAGATTTGGATTATAGAAAATATTAAGGAAACCAAACGTGAATTTTTTTAACTTTGATCGTCACAATTTTTTTGCCTGAGCTAATAGTAAAATATTTCAACATACATCCGATCGTTTTTCTATTCACAAATAGCTAATAATAGAATTAGCGTAATTGATTGTAAAACAGTCAAATACCATACTAGTTAAATTTATTTAAAAACGCTATGTTCCCTTTTCTTTATCAAAGTTAATAGCAAAATATTCACGGTCATTCTCAAAACTGTTGTTCTGGAAGATCGAAAGGTTTAAAATATGAATTTGCAAAGAAAATTAACTTAAAGCAAGATGCAATTGTACTAGCTCATTGTACTACTTTATTTCTATATGCAATATGATCTTAACCATTTTGATGTCTGTAAAATCTAGATAAACAAAATATATCTAGCTATTAGATTAAATCAAATGCAATCTGGAAAATTTATAATAACAATACTCTTACAATGAATGTGATTTTTCAGAAAAAAACGGAAATATTCAGAAAAGGTAAATAAATTCTGCTTCGCTAAATAGAGTACATGTTTTAATTTTGATCATAGACTATATATGTCAGGTCATGAGACTAAATGCACTATAAAACAAAAGTGTACGCTTGAAGTAAGAATGCAATTTATCTTGTATCAAGAATAGTAAATGTAATACACAGTAAGTGTAACAATGTTATTTAGAAGTATTTAAAAAGATAGTTCACAATAAAATATGCATGTTGAAAAGTAAGAAGATAGTTTGCCTAACGTCAACAATATAAAGAGCTTAATAAGATTTAACAGTCAATTATAAAATTAACTGAAAAATAACTAGACTGATTGCAATTTAATACATTAATTAACAAGTTTTTATTTTCGTTCGTGATAATTTATTAAATGTTGGTTAAGTGAATAATATCAAAGGCCTTATAAATGAATGAAGAATACCCATGGAGAGCGATGAAATAAATTCTAGTAAACTGAAGTACGTACAGTAGTAAATGAGGTAGCACAATCTAGTGTCAAATGTTTAATATAGCGTTACCAATGGATCAACCCAACTGAGGTAGAATAATCCAGTGCCTAATGTGAGAAATGATAACTTGAATTTTTTTTAAGCGACCTACAATCTTAAACTAAAACCAAAAATATATTTTACTTACAAGAAATGCAACAAAAAAAACCAGGATTTACCTAAAAAAAGTTTCAGTGCTTTCAAAACAGACTATTAATTATGAAGTTGTCATTCGTAATATATTGCTACAAATTATTTATATTCCAACAGGTAAGGCAACTTAACTAGTCATACCAAGTAAAATTTTGTCAGGTTCTTGCTAAACAATTTATTATGCTTTTCCAAAAACAGTTGCTTCTCCCCATATTTAAATAAATTTCCAAGTGATTTGCAAGTGGGAAACATGTTGATTTGCAAGAGTGGAACATGCAATTCTATAACTTGTTACTCAAAGAAGCTCGTCATCCATTTATCAACTAAGGTAGACACTCTTACACAGATGGATTATAGTAACATAACGGTAAAGTATTAGAGCAATAAAAATAGAGACAACCAAATTTGATGGCTCATGTCTAAATGTGGATAGAAAAGAAACATAAAGTTCCCAGTATAGATATTCATGCAAGAGTAAATAAAGGCATTTATTTTGGACAATAGTCATTTTAATAACTAATGCACTTAATAAGATCACATAAACATAGTTATCTCCTGTCTAGCTTTCCTCCCAATGATGCCTTAAGTTGAACCATTTGTCGGATTTCACATTGAACCTTACCTTTGCTACATTGGCTAACTAATACTCTATCGGTGTCAATATTATCACATTCATAATGCCACACTCCATGCAGGCCCACCTATCTATGTAACTTAGAGAAAGGATAAAACTTGCAGTTGTCAATTTGATCCTTCCTAATGCCACACTCCATGCAGGCCCACCTATACAACTTAATGATGTATTGCAACTGGGCTTCAATGTTGACTACTCCAGGTTGTCCCAATACCTTTATCATTAGTTTCAGTGTTGACTACTCTAAGAATTATTTCAATAGGTAGTCAAAATTCATCTTATCAAGTGGTTTTTGTTGATCTATTTCAATAAACATACAATTATTTTCACTTCGTAGCTGATTTTACACCAAGGGGTCGTCTATGCTTTCTCTGCTAAAAAGCTCTTCTTACTTATTAGCTAGTTAAGCAAGGCTAATGGGGTAACACTTATTGTGAAAGTAATCAAACTTTATCGGTTTAAGTTACCCAAATAAACCTTTAGACTACCATATACAACATATTTGCAATCCATACTCCATAAATTAATGTTATCCATCAATCTATTCATATACTACTTTAGCATGAACATTTAATGATACTATATGCACTGTTATAATTTTTAATGCTTATCTTTAGAGTCGCCTCATGCTTTCGAAACAAATGCCACTTATACTTTTTCGCATTCCTTCACTATTTGACTATTTATTTTCATTATATAAATTTACCTAAAGTAGGAAGGAAATTCATTGTCTTTCATATAAATTAATTTAATTACAATAAAATTGGTCAAGAATGGTTAATTGATTACGTAAATAAAACCGACGAAAATATTTAGTTCAACTCCATTAAACAATGTTTTTTTAATATTGTTCAGTATACATTTGTTCAACGAATTATTCAATTAAGAAATTGTCTCAGTTTTTTAATTAATTTGGTTAAACTATTTCAGTTAATAAATCATCCTATATTACAATTAAGAATTAAGGGTTTGATACATAAATACCTGAAGGCAGTGTGGGAGGTGGATTTCATTTAGCCATGCAGTCATCAACGAGTTTGGTGGAAACTTTGCGAGGCTTTGTAGATGCAGAATGGAATGCTGTCATGTTAGGTTATCATGAACATAGTGGTGGCGAGTGATAGAAAGTGGTAACTAGTGGTAGGGTGAAGTTGTAAGATGAGATACTAATTTAAAGATTTGGCTTGTTTAAACAACAAATTTAGATACTAATTTAAAGCAGCTATAAAAAATAGTAATTGGCGTTTTCGAATAGCGTTGAGCGTACATACCAATTTATCTCAACGTTAGAAACCATAATTTGCATATATAGGGATGCAATCTGTACAATGCATTATCAATGTAACAAGAGAATTCAGTAATAAAATAATCTTCACCTATAACTTTAATTTACATCAAATGGATTATATGCCGATCAAAAAATCATTATCCAATTATAATTGGATTGGATCGATTGTCGCCTAAATTTACTGAATTTGCGTTTCTTTGCTTGTTGTTTCGTCTAATTTAATGGTACTTCTATTGAGTTTTACGGGACTATTCTCAAGCTCAAATGTTTACTTTTCTAGTTAGGGGACTGGAGATAGAAGAATACTCTCCTGCGACAAATATTGAAAATTGATGTAAACTGAACCAAGCATCCTGCAGCTGTAAATTTTGAACAGTAACAACAATATTTAAATGCTTTATTTCATTCATGCGATCACATCTTATTTTTGATGAACGCTGTTTTTAGATGCCATAGAGCCTAGAACCAAACCACTTTATTATTAGTTAATTTAAATTTTGGATGCAACACTTCAACGTTCACGTAAAATACACGTAAAATATGAAAAGAAAATGAGTAAGAACATATTCGCACAAGTTGGTATCAAAATGTACTAAAACGATTTGTAAAAGCTGATTTGGGTACCAAAATACTACATATATACATCGGATGTAATCAGTGGCGGCCCAACCAATTGGCTGCCCGAGCCATAATTGGTTTTGGTTGCCCTCCGACACAAACAACATTAACTATTATTTCTTTTGCAAGCTAATATAATGTTAAACAAAAAAATATCACACGCAATCAAATGGATGACAATAGTTGATTCAAAAAAAAAATCAAATACTAGTTTCTTATACAAAATGCTACAACTTTTCAAGAAGTTCAAAGAAAAATGCTTCTCCTTACATTTTTGAAGCAAAATCTTCAATTAAAGTGTCATAATAAAGTAATACAAAACGCCATTAAATAGAACAGAGTTAAGGTCTGCATGACATTACTAAGAAATATCATCTTGAAGGTGTACTTTGTGCATACCAATCAAGTAATTGTACTATTTTGGGAATAGAAAACACACCTCTAACAATGTTTTGAAAGTAAACAATGATTTCTTGTGCAAGGCTGAAGTCAAAACTAACAATGTTTGTTAACGTGAGTTGAACTTAGCTTTAAAATGCACATTGCTGCCAATTATCTTTCTTTTAAATCACCTATTTTGCTGATTCTAATACACTGAGATTTGAATAAAAGATGTGCTTATCTCAAAGTGTAGCAAAAAATAGAAGCTTTTAGGAACAAAACAATTTAAGAAATACCACAGTAAATGTTTCAGAAACTCAATTACAATTAGCCATATCTAGACACAAAACTAAGAGTTTTAGGAACTTATTATGTCAAGAAAAACATACAAGTATACACTGTGAATATTATATGTTTTATAACTTCTCATGTAGAGGTAATAGCAGATTCCACATCTTGAAACAAAACTAAGAGTTTTAGGAACCTGACATGTTAAGAAAAACTTACAAATATAGAATATGAACATTATATGTTTAAAGTTTTATAACTTCTCAAGTGTAGGTAATTACTAATTACAGATGTTCCCTGAATTATAAAATTCAGATACATAAGATTGATGATCAGGTGCATGAATTACTCTAATTCATCATCAAAAGCTCCTATACCACAAACCCTAATCCAAAATCAACCCAATCAAACACTTTAAAAATAACTCCTGGACCTCAAACCCAAATCCAAAATCAACTCAATCAAAGAGTCTACAAATCAAACCTACCCAAATCATCAGCTATTTCAACCAAAGCGATTAATTTGCAAATCAATATGATACGATCACCCAAAAGCATGATTTAAAAAATTAACATTAACTATTTCAATTTTCAATTTCAGCAATTTAAATCATATGCAAATTTAGAATAATAAAAAAGCACAAAATTTCACCCAAATCATTCTAGTTTCAGAACAAATCCGAGATACAATGCTTAACAAATTCGAGAAACAACATGGCTAAATATAAATAATCCATTTTATTGAACAGGAAAAGGTTGATAACAATCAAACTTTGCAACTAAATAGGTACCTTTGAAACGGTTCCACTATTGGTGGTTCTTTGGATTGGAGCGACGAAATGAAGTTACGGCAGCTCTTCAGATTGGAGGGCGTTGGGTGATAGTTATTGAGCGGTTCCTCTGATTGAAGCAGCAAGACAAAATGAAGGCGGTTGTGATTTGATTTGGTTTATTGAATTTTGAACGATAACGTGATTTGATTTAGGGTTTTTTTGAAGAGAAGGGGGACATTCTTTATCACAGGAGATGATGAAAAGAGGGAGATACGCGACACTTAGCTCACGAAATCACCGCTAAATAATTTGTTCCCGCCTTTTGACACATAGCGTTGGAAATTTGACAAATAGCGTTGGAAATAATATAATTGTTTATTTCATATGCCTTTAATAGGGAAACGCTATGGATTAGTGCTATAGATAGTGCATTTTGTTGTAGTGATTCTTAGTGCATCAGTCATTTTTTGGATACCAGTCAATCCCTAAGTATGAGATGGATTAGGTTTTAACATAAAGTATTTATCACGTTGTTTAATGGATTGTAGAATCCTAAGGAATAATGGTCGGTGCATTCGAAATCTTCTTCTAAAATCACCCTCGGTGTAAGTAAGATTTGAAATAAAATAGTCTTCCATCGGTCTTTCAATGTACCAGGAATGATTGTAATTTTTGTAGCGATGGCTAACAACTGATCCACCATGTCACCCATTGGATTGGCCAATTTGTAGCATAGCCATTGCAATTACAACTCTTTCACGATGAAATGATCTTCCATCATTTCATCAAAACTATAGTCACGATCGTCGATGTATATATTTAAGATCTTCAGTTGACATTATTTTTATAATTGCCAATTTGTAGTGTAGGTTTGGATGAGCGTTAATGAACAAGATTACCGTGGGTATTTATAGTTGCCAAATTATTTGAATTCTTTAGGATAGAAAGAATGGCTCAGTGTCCATCATGTCAAACACTGTAGCCACGTTGTCCATCTGTCCACACATGCAACTTAAATTCGAAAGTACATACAACTTACTTAACTTAAATAACTTTATTAACTTACATAACTTGAATTCTAAAATACAATAAATTACTTAACTTGAATAATTTAAATAACTTACATCATTCAAATTGTCCAACATAGCTAACCCAAAGATAATATGCAGCATATCTAGTAAAGTTAGTACGATACTCCTGAAAATATCATGAATCAAACGTAGATCATGTTAATTGAAATATGTCTTCTTCCTTCACTACATTTATAATGCTTCTGTATCTTCGACAAGCTCTAGTAAACGTGACTGCTTCTGTATCTTCGACAAGCTCTAGTAAACGTGACATAAATACTTCGAGTTTACAGAATCCTTCGAATTTATCTACAATCAAAGTGATTATTAAAAGCTTATTATAGAGTAACCCAAAAATCTTGATTCAACTCCTTTTCTATATGTTTACGGTCGGCTTCTATGCACACGTTAATTAGTACCAAATAATCTTGTGGAGTCCAAGTTTCATTTGCCATTGGAAATGTTGTGAATTTTCAATATAAAACTTTCACTTAAATAAAAAGTTCCACGTCATATGAATCAACTGTCATCTCAACGTCCACGTGGCAACCATTCACGAATTTGTGAAGAAACAAACACAGTCTGTTTGTTTTTTCATAAGCATTTTTGTTTGTGAACTAAACGGAAGCACTATTTCTTTTATTTATGTTATGAATATTGTACAAAATGAAAACAAAATATGAACCATCATCATATGACCAATAAATGAATACATACATGAGGATGCATGAATGTCATCATCAACATCCCAAATACACTAGTTTGAGATACAGGTATAAAATAGTAAAATATGTATGAAACATGAAAACAACATCATTCTATGTGAGGTGACTCAATACCGCTATCGCCGTCGTCACTACGGTTGTCATCGCTATCATCATTGACGTCACCCAGTCATATGGCTCTAATGGCGGTCGATGCTGCTGCTGAAGCTGCTGAATCTAAGCTTGATAATCATGTATTTGAACCTCATATTGAGCCACCTAAGTCTGATACTCAATCTGATACCGAGTCTGCTACTGCCGTATAGTGGTCTTATAACCCTAATACGTAAGCAGAGTATAATCAAGCATTATGCACTCAAAGCAGTAATCACCTATCTATCCTAATCCATGTACTGAGCATACTATGTTGTAAAAAAAGAAAATTATTCATATATCATGGTTGTATGTACTAAGACGATGTAAGCTCAAAAGTAGCTGGTGGTAATGGTACTCTACCGAAAGAGATACGCGAACCAATATGATCGGAGTTCAAACCTCGCATATAATTAAGTAACGAGTAAGCATGTGGGGCTACTCGAGTCCAATATGCATCGTAATCTCCCGATACAGTAAAAAGCTCACCATCTACCCATCCCATGGCCCCTATACAAAAAATATAAGTCAGGCCAACCAGAATAGATCTGTACATATCATCCTATGGAAGCAGATCAGAAGGAATGCGAACTATACCATATAACTGCAACCAACATCGCTCCCCTAAATACCATATGAAAGGACATGTAAGAACCAGAAAGAAAACCATACATCTCGAATAGATTACCGGATAGTGATGGGATGCTCATCGCTAGGCTCCATAAACTGAATATACTCCTGCCAAGGACGAATAATAATGTTGCTGCACCGCCTCATATCCATCTACTATCTAGTCTCCATCTACTCATTATGCACCCTATATAGCATGATGCACATGCATAGCATTCCCCTAGTGACATAATCTGAAGAAGTAAATATATGGAGTAGTGTTCGCTTCATCAACAAGTTGTGGGTGCATGTTGGTCGTATGCTTATAGTACCAAAATGAGAGGATGTACGAAAAACTAATCATCTATCAGGATTGCTGTAGCGCATAAGTATCCAACGCTACATACAGATAGCCAAAAATCATAGCATTGTAGTCGTAAATATAAAGTACATCTACATATACCAATCCTACTAGATATCCTAGTCTAATCGTGCTTTTATTGTTTGAAAAAATGTAAAACCAAACGGATGTAATAGAAAGGTATGTATAACATGAGCATGCATCTCCTTAGCGTCCTTACAGTCTACTATATACCTTTGTAGACATGCAAGTGTAACAGCAGCTCCTCTAATCTCATCGTCAGCTAAAGCCAGTAAATACGTAAAATATGATTCAAAATTCTCATACGAACTATCAAAGGGTAACGACGCATGGTCTGATCGGCCAACTTTTATACCAGTCAGCATATAAAAGTCTAAAGGAGTCGATCCCAACTCATAATTTGGGAAATGAAATGTATGTGCAGTAGGCCATCACCTCTCAGTAAAGACCCTCTACTACACAACGATCGACATGTACAAATGTAGGCAACCGTAGAAAATCACCAAACGATGATGCATATAGACTAGTCCTAATCGGTTTAGGTAATGTGTAAAAGTACTCGGTAATGCATCTATGCCAATTACCGCACATAACCATGTGACCGACCTATAGAAATAATTATTTAACGTTAATGGTAAACTAAACAAACCGATAAACATTTATAGTTTGTGATAGACATATTTATCTAATAACTTTATATTAAAAATATACCTACGATGTCGCTAGTGCTGCACTAAATCGATGCGTCCTCGTCGAGGGCAGTTCGTGCAAGCATTAAAGATTATCTGAGGTCACAGTAGCATCTGGAATGGTGTGGGCTGCACCAGCATCGATATCGATCATGTAACAGACAGTCCGTTTAGCAATTTTGATGGATCGTGATGGCATTTTGATGTATCCGTGAATAAAAATGGAAAAAGAAAAGGAAAGGTGAAAGTAAAAAAATAAAGGAAACGGAGATATGTCTAACATAGGCATTTATGCTTAGGCGCTTGTTCAACAAACGCTCGAAGCTTAGACGTTTGTTGAACAAACGCCTAACCCATATCCACATATGAGTGCTTGTTTAATAAACGTCTAGATTTTAAATGTTTGTTGAGCATGCGTCTGAAGACCAGACACTGGTCAAACAAACACTTGGTTTGAAAAACAGTTGGAAAACTAGGAGTATTATATTTTTGTAAGGAAACAAAACTTAAACCACGTTTGGTTTGTCTTTTTAAGTTTTGTGTTTTTGTCTTAAAAAAATGCGCACTTATATTATATATTGTTGAAAAACAAACAATTTTAAAAAAGGAAATTAATATAGAAAATAGGAAAAAACTTTATTTTATTTTTCGTGTTTTGCGACATGGCAAAAAGACGAAAACAATTCATTTTTTCCATCGTCGATCCGCCGTTGCAATGGCTAAGAATTTTAGAAAAATTTCTCATATTTTCTTATATTTTAAAAACCAAAACAAATAACAGTTTATCTCAAACGGTTCGCGATGCTCTTATTCCTACAACGCCCATATTATTCATATCTTTCATATCTCGACGTTTCACCAATTTATCTCAATCCTCAAAACTCAAAAGCATTCCCCCCATCTTCCTATTCTCCTACAGTCCTAAGCCTCCAATGGCCACTTCCTCCCTTCGTCTCCTCTTCCCGCCAAAATCACCTCCACACTTGCCTACCCGCCAAAAAAGGATCCGCATCCATAACTGCTCCGCAAACCAAACAAACCCCTCTTTCGAATCCGAATCTGGCATCTCCTCCCTGGATATGGAAACCCAGAAAAAGCTCTCCCTTCTAAAAGAGCAGCAAACCTCGATTACCCAAAAGGAACCCCCAAACTTCGAGATCGGATGGAAAAGGACCAAACCCGTCAACCCGCCAAAACCGAAAGGGTGGCAAATCGCCGACTTCCTCGAAAAGCTAGAATCGTTAATGGACCGGGAGTACGGATCCAAGGAACTACTAGCCAAGGTGGGATTCATAGTGGCGGAGAGGTCGAGAGAGGAGATGGAGGTGCTCAGATCGAAAGGGGAGATCGACCAGAGAATGGCGGTGGAGCTGGAGCGGGTTCTGAAGCTGATGGAGATGGATTTCGAAATGGTGAAGGCGGCTGTTAAGGAGGAGACGGTTAAGGAGAGGGTTGTGGTCGCTAAAGGGAGGTGCAGGCAAGCCATTCTTGTAGCTTTGTCCTTTTGATTCACCATTTCTGTCTGCATCGTATCACAGTGAGTAAAATTGTAGTAAATATGTCAGGGTGAGTGTAGAAGATGCTCTGCTGATTTATGTGTAAATTGGTGATATTATTGATTTTTGTGTAGCTATTTTGGTAGATGTTGCATTGTTGGTTTGATTATGTGGGAGCGTTAAAGATGGATGAGATTTGTTGCCACTTGCATAGAACAAAGGTGAAATGAACTAGGAAAACTGAGAAGTAAAGCTTGTGAATCTTTACATAATAGCAAATTAGCAACACACTAGTACATAAACAACTTTATTATTAGCATGAATGGGCTGATACGTGCACACTTAACTAGATTGATATGCACACAGGCTGAAAGAAATATATGATAAATGTTTGTCAGTGGTGCTGGATGCACACAGCCAGTATCTAAATTACCCAATCCAAATAGGTTCCACTCTAATTTAGCTTATATCAGTTAACCATTACCATGCATGTTCATGACACTTCATTTACTCGGTAAAAAGAAACCTTTCTCAAACCTAAAACCCTAGCTTAAAAAACTGCCGATGATGCACCAGCTACAATGATGGCTCATAGAAAGAAGGTCGCAGTTTTGAAAAGAAAGAAACCAACCGCCTCTAAACTAGGTATAGATTTGTTTGTTTTTATTTATTGAAATTGAATTTTAGATTTCTTAAGCGGATGTATTATGAATCTTAGCAGTACGTTTTATTTTTGTTAAATTTAGGTGATTCAAATATTTGCCAAAGAAGAAAATAATTTAGCTAATTGATCTTATCAATCAATTAGGTTATAGGTGGAAAGAAAAAGAAAAGTTATGTGTGATTGCTTTTGAAGAATGGAAACTAATTAATTAGCTAATCAATTAATTAGTTAAAAGATTTGTTATATGGAGATAGAAAAATTTATATATGGAGATTCATTCAGTTGAGCTAAATTATGGAAATCAAGATCATTATTATTTATTTGCGTAGAAATCAAATCATGGATATTTAGAAAGGTTTCAAGACAATTGGACAATTAATTTTCTTAATCTCCAAGTAATCATTCTTTCTCAAGCATATTTAAATGAAGGAAGTTCATCTTCATATGAATGTGTGAGGGAGCATACATCATTATCCTCTTCTTCAGTAAACCCTAATTTCGGTAGTCAAACCAAATTAGGGGTTTTGAGCGCAAATGAGTCTTTAGAGAAATTGATTATTCAATTTGTAATTATAGGTTAGTCTTTCCACTTTACTACCTATAATTTTGTAATCTCTTTCATTTTTGTACTCTCTTTCTTCAGTAAAATAAAGAATAGTTGTTGGGTCCGTGGACGTAGGCAATCTAGCCGAACCACGTTAAATTTTTGTGTTTCATACTATTCTGTTTTTCTTTGTTTGGTGATTATTTTCTATTGAATTTGTTAACGCTAAAAATGTACGCTAACACCTCAGTGTGAGTTGTGATATAGCGAAAGCACCACCCGTTGGTACGGGAACTAAAAGCAAGCAGAAAATAGCAGAAAATAGTAAAGAGGCAACAACTTTTATAGTGGTTCGGTTCAAAGTCAAGCCTACGTCCACTTAATCTCTTCTATTACTGATTTGATTACAAATTCTTCAATTACAACACAATTAAGACAGGTAGTTAGAACTTTGATGCAGAAAAGCTCTTTGAATTTATGTTGAATGAACTTGATCTTTTCCGAAGGTTCTTTGAAGTGTCTTCTGCATTTGAAGTGTTGGAGCAAGTGTAGAAGTCGTGAAAACAACAAAGTCTCGGCGCTCCAAAAAATCCTCCCAAAAAGATCCCCCCAGTGCGGAGTAGGCGGGGTATTTATAGGAGAAGTTGGGCTTAGGTCGGCCATGTCATAGGTCGTGAGCGACCTAGGGAGTTGCGACTTAAGAGCGATCCCGAGGTAGCATAAGTCGTTAGCGACTTAATGGAGCCATCCTAGACGAGATATATGCTGTGAGCGACTTAGCATGTGTAGCAAGGAGTTATTTCGGCTTGCTAAGGTCGTAAGCGACCTAATGGAAGAGGCAGCGCGCATGCGGCTTAACACTGAAGCTTGCTAGGTCGTTAGGTCGCTCTTTCCTTAACTCGTTAGGTCGTTGCCTTCATTGAGTTGCAGGAGTCTTTAGGTCGCTGGAGCTCCTTAAGTCGTTGAGTCGTGCCATATTGAGCCGTTTTGTGCTTTAGGTCGTTAGGTCATGCCTGCTATAGGTCGTTAAGTCGTTTATGTCTTGGATAGTTAAGTCGCTTATTCCTTTAGGTCGTTGAGTCGAATAGGTCGCTAAGTCGTGAATAAGAGAGGTGTTAACAGAATTTATGGTTGATAATTAATCGATAAGCTAAATCCTTCTTTTGATTGCTTCTGTGCTTTAGTATTCCACTACAGTTTCGGAGTTAGTGCAAATTAATTAAAATTTTGCACAACAGATTGGTATCGGAGCTAGTTATCTTGTTCTAGATTAGTTATCAATGACAAATTCTTTTAGTAGTGGTATGAAAAATTATGGCATCACCAAATTTGTTAGAAAAGTAGTTTTTGAAACATGGAAGGTGAAGACCACTGATGGTGTTCTTCAGCAACAACTTCGTTCATCTAGAGGAAGTGATAAAAGCCAGAAGCGCCTTGGAGGTAGAAGAGATATGCATAGGTCCCACTTTAAGTGTCTTAGAAGGGGTGCTATTATTGTAAGAAGAATGGGCATTTCATACGAGATTGTCCAGCTCTTAAAAAGAAGAGAGAGAAGGAGAAAGCTTCAGTTTCGACAGCAGTCAGATTGGATGCAGATAGAAGCGACAGTGATACATCATTTTTTTCAGCCAGTATTTCACCTTTAGAGAGTACAAGTTGGGTGATTGATTCTGGAGCCTCTTGTCATATGACGCCAGATGGGAGCTGTTATGTCAGTTACAAGAAGATTGATGGCGGAGCAGTTCATAAGGGGAATGACACATCTTGTCATGTTATGAGCGTTGGAAGTGTGAGGTTTAAGATGCATGATGGTGTTATTAGGACTATCACTGATGTTAGACATGTTCCAATGCTGTGTAGAAGTGTGTTGTCAGTTGGAGCTTTGAGTAGACTTGGTATGAGGACAATAATAAATATGGAGAATTCGAGTGTGGCGAAGGGTTCCTTAGTAATGATGAAAGAGGTGCAAGTTGATATTTATATGCTTCGTGGAGAGACAATCTTAGAAGATTCAGTAGTTTTTACCGATTCTTATGTTCCAGATTCTACTCATTTATGGCATCTTCGTTTAGGTCATGTTGATGAGAAGAGTCTTGAAGTATTAAAGAAGCGGGGGTTGATTGATGGTGTTTGTCAGTCGAAGCCTAGCTCTTGTGGAGATTGTTCTTTTGGAAAAAAGAAGCATGCCATATTTGATGTTGGGAGATTTAGAGTTACAGAGTTTCTAGAGTATGTTCATTTTTATGTGCGGGGACCCACCCCAGTTGCATCTTTTGGTGGAGCTGGTTACTTTGTCTTATTTGTGGATGATTTCTCATGTAAGGTCTGGGTCTATTTCTTAAAAGCCAAAGACGAAACATTTGACCAGTTTTGTAAGTGGAAGACGTTGGTAGAGAAGCAGTCGAGGAAGCGTTTGAAGGTTCTCAAAGTTGGAAATGGTAGTGAATTTATGTCACAAGAATTCACTAACTATTGTGCATCCGAGCATGTAGTTAGAGATTTTTCCATTTCTGTTGAGTCACATTGTTATGAAGTGACGGAAAGCATGTGTCGAATATTATGGGAGAGAGCTATGAACTTGAGAGCGACTGTTGGTCTAGAAGAGGGATTTTGGGCAGAAGCAATATCTATAACAGTATTTCTCATCAACCATACACCTTCTATTGCCATAGATATGAAGATCCCATTAAAGATATGGAAAAGAGAGCATGTTGATTATTCATTCCTTAAAGTGTTTGGTTGTTCAGCTTATTTAAAAGATGAGAGACATGATAAGTTAAAGTCTAGGGAAAGCAAGCACATTTTGGTAGGTTATAGAGAAGGAGTGAAGATGTATAGATTGTGGTGTAAAACCACTAGGGGAATTGTGACCAGCAGGCATGCAATATTTGATAAGAGGTCTTTGTTGAAGGTGGAGCCTCTCTCAAGTGATGACATTAGGAGGACAGAAAATTGTCAAACACATTTGGAGTCATTAGATTGTTTCCATATTCGAAGAGATATTGGTATTTCCGATGGTACCATGGTTGATGAGAAGATTACAGAGGTTAAGACTCTAGGTGGAGCTCAGTTGCAGGAAAGACCTTTTGGTTCAGTTGGCCCTATTTGTAAGCATATTTGTAGCGTTGATTCTTCATCTTATGCTTTGAATGTTGCGGAGCTTGTTGGGTGTTGACTTAGGAAAGTCTAGCAAAATTCTTGTGGAGGAGATTGAAGTAGATAATGTTGAGTATGTCCTCACTCAATTTGGAATGGAGAAGGTGAAGCGCGTTGTTAAATCTCCATTGGTCTCTCGAAGCTTAGTATCTACATGTTCGTCTCCAACATCGGATTTGCTGAAGAATTTTGGTATTTTTTCGTATGCATTTTGTTTGTTGATGTGCATATTATCTTTCTTATGCTTGTAAAAGATTTTGAAGTTCTGTTTGGGCAATAATGCCCAAACTTGTTCATCTTGAGTTCGACGCCATGCGGCGTAGACCCAATAATTTGTTAAGATGTGATGAAGAGAGATTGTTATATTTGAATCAAGGTGGAGTGTTAAATTTAGGTGATTCAAATATTTGCCAAAGAAGAAAAGAACTTAGCTAATTGATCTTATCAATCAATTAGGTTATAGGTGGAAAGAAAAAGAGGAAAGTTATGTGTGATTGCTTTTGAAGAAAGGAAACTAATTAATTAGCTAATCAATTAATTAGTCAAAAGATTTGTTATATGAAGATAGAAAAATTTGTATATGGAGATTCAATCAGTTGAGCTAAATTATGGAAATCAAGATCATCATTATCCATTTGCGTAGAAATCAAATCATGAATATTTGAAAAGGTTTGAAGACAATTGTGCATTTAATTTTCTTAATCTCCAAGCAATCCTTCATTCTCAAGCCTAATTAAATGAAGGAAGTTCATATGAATGTGTGAGAGAGCATACATTATTATCCTCTTCTTCAGTAAACCTTAATTTCTGTAGTCAAATCAAATTAGGGGTTTTGAGCACAAACAAGTCTTTGGAGAAATTGATTATTCAATTTGTAATTATAGTTTAGTCTCTCCACTTTGCTACATCTAATTTTGTAATCTCTCTCATTTTTGTGCTTTTTTTTTCCAGTAAAATAAAGAATAGTTGTTGGGTCCGTGGACGTAGGCAATCTAGCCGAACCACATTAAATCTTTGTATTCCTTACTCTTCTGTTTTTCTTTGTTTGATGATTATTTTCATTGAATTGGTGGTTGATAATTAATCGACAAACTAGATCCTTCTTTTGATTGCTTCTACGCTTTAGTATTCCGCAGCAGTTTTGGAGTTAGTGCAAATTAATTAAAATTTTGCACAACAATTTTCTTGTAAAAAAGAACCAGTCGGTAATTATAAATAACTTAGGGCATCTCCCCCCAATATTCAAAGCTAAAAGTGGAAGAATTGTTGTTCCATTGTTTTGAAGACTTGATCATTAAAGAATTGTTGTTATTCATTAAAGAATTGTTGTTCCATTGTTGTTTGTCGATATTTAAAACGTTGAAGACGTTGAGTCGATCATTAATGAATTGTTTACAATATGAAACAAGTCAATGAAGACGTTGAGTCGATCATTAACAAACAATTCTTTGATGATCATTAACCTCATCCATTGTTGTCGATCATTAACAATATGAAACAAGCTGAAAGTGGAGTTGATCATTAACAATATGAAACAAGTGGAGTCGATCATTATTAAAGCTCCCAGATTTACCAATAATGGGTCCAGTATCAAGTTTTTGAAGACGTTGAGTCGATCATTAAAGACTTGTTGTTCCATTGTTGTTTGTCGATATAGATGCTGGAAATGGATGTTCGTAAATGGATGAGGTATTAAAATGTTTTATAAATCACATTGCCAATATATACTGGGATTGACAAACAAAAAATGAGCAGTTCTATTGAAATGTTCATCGCAGTGGCAGAAAATGAATGAGTGGAATTTAGAAGATATACAAACAAATTGTAGATATAGTTAAAAATTCTAACTTGTTTCATATTGTTAATGTGCTGCTAAAGGCATCAGCCTACGTGCTATGGGCTAGTGCCGAATAAAAAAAACATTACACTTCGGTCGACCGTTAACCATCGACCTAACCATGTTTTGGTAGCACTCTATTGTTATTAGTAGATGGATGTAGCTATATATCTACTTTTGTGCAAAGATGGCAACCATAGACACATTTCATGAAAGGAAAGGCATACAAGTTAATTATTCCACACACTGAAAAAGCCTAACAACATCAACTATAAATGCGATAAAAACAAACAAGCTAACAACAACCAACTTCTTCAGTCCACAAACACAAGCCATGTAAATATGTAGAACAATTGCAGAAACTGAACAGCAAAAGAATGTTTTGTGGTTCCACAATCAACTTGATAATGTACATCCAATTTGGAAGAGAATAGTATTACTACTAATTTAGAAGATGATTACTAGAGATTTATATATCTACTTTACTAAAGGCGTAATAAAAGAGGAGAAAAATATTTAGAACCCAAGAAGATGACAATCTCTAATAAATGGTTTCATTTATATAGAGATTTAATATTTGAGGTTGAAGAAATTTTCCTTGAAAGTTAGAAGTTGATGTGTTACAAATCAATACGATGTTAGTTCATCATTGATTGACGATTAATTTTGTATCAAAACGCATGTACTTTCCAACGCTCTATTTCTTCCAATAAGCACGTTCATGATAACATGTCTCTTATGAATCAATTAACTAAGAAATTAATTAATTACCTTTCAGATTCCAAATTCATTTCCTTTTATGTAGATTGTTACTTGTTTCATTTTTAATGAAATCAAATCACAAATACATAGATAGTTTATATTCTAGCATGTACTAATGCGAATCCATGTTAAGCACACATTGTTCACCACATAATTTAATACCGGCACAATTTATATGTATTTAGTTATATGAAAATAATGAATATGTTTATGGATTATAATTTTTTTTTAGATTTGTCTTTTTAAAATACTATGTTAAAAGTCAGTTGATAAACTTTCTTTGAAATGCACATAGCATGAAGCATCAAGGATGACAAACTTTTCTAAAGCATAATAGCTTTATACAACCAAAGCTCCCATTGGCCACCAATTTTTCCTGATTTGGTAACCATTACATCATTGAGATTTCATATTAATTTACAAACAGATTTATTTACAAATATAAGGAATGCATGATTTCAACAGCGTTTATCATGTATTAAAGTTTAAGTTAGAATATGTATAGTTTGTTATGACGATAATGTTACAAACTCCATATTGAATTATGCCAGGAGTGAAATAGTGTTTCAAATTTGGTTCAAACAAACAACATTTCAACATTTGCATTGGTACATTTTTGATATTACCCAATACTAATTGAATTTTAAAATATTTCAACAGCTTTGAAGCATTATATTTTCAAATATTATTATATGATGAGACAATACTACATAAATATTAAGATTATGCAGTCTAATTTCTTGGCTTCTAGCACAACCAAACAATTTTTTTACCTTTACTATAAATATTCATATAAAAATAATAATTGAATTAATACAATAATTAACATAATTCAAAGTTAAATAAGCAATCACCATGACACAAATTAGCACTGGATACACATAAAAATACTTTGGATGACATATTATTAATGATGATAATAAGACCGCATGACATATGAAAATGTAGTCAACGAAGTGAACTATGAAAAATTGATTATTTCTATTATTAGAATAAAATTATTGTGGACTAAACTAATAGCAAGTCTAACAATTTCTATTCATATTGATTTTGTAAAATAATAAACTAAATTAGTCATATTATTGAGAATGATAAAACATTTATAAAATATATAGTTATGAGCAGAAGCAACAAATATTCAACAAAAATAAGTGAATTAAAATCTGTAGCAAAAGTTAGTTCATTTATTATGAACTAAAATTTGCAGAAACCATATATCACTTGAAGATAGTTAAATTTTTTTACATAAAAAGCAAAGAATATTAATTTTGTTCAATAAAAGTCTTTATTATACCCCTACAAGTTCTTTAAAATATTAACTTGATGGAAACATCTTTCATATTACTCATAAAAAGCAAAGAAAATACTTGTTTATTAATTTTGTTCAATAAAAGTCTTTATTATACCCCTGCAAGTTCTTTAAAATATTAACTTGATGGAAACATCTTTCATATTACTCATCTTTCGGCAAATAGACGTCATTGCAGTTTCATTTTATTCATGCCCAGCTTTGCATTTAAGCGTTTTTTTAAAACTTAAATTCACCTCTTTATTCAATAATTTCCTACTTTATTCTTGTTCTTTTTCATATAACCAACATTCACTACTTTATAGTCTTCGCATAACATCATAGCACTAATTAGTCACTATGATATATCTCTAGAGTACCAAACAGTTGTACACTATGAATTTATTAGGGTATAAATCCAACATTAGTATGAATACTTATAATATTTTTTATTTATATATCTAGCACCAGCTAAATGTAATACTTAAAATCAAGTATGACTATTATGCTTGTAAGACAAAAATTGTAATCCTATTTTACAATGTTGTCTTTAGTATTATATTTAAAGCATAAACAAAAATTACTCTAATATGATTCTCTGTGTGTTCTTAATATATCTTCAGTTGATGCTGAGAAGGGTGATGACGTCGATGTCTTTCATGGTGGTTTTGTGTCTGTTGATGAATCTCAGTGTGCACATATTTCTCAGTGTGCACATGTATTTGATATACCTCATTGTGCAACAAAGGAGGAAGCTCGGTCTAAGATTGAGAGTTTTGATATTTCTAATGTGGCAGTGATTGAGGGAGGTAAAGTGGTTGGGGATTTTTCATCTTGTGAGCAATGCACTGCGTGACTTTTCAGAGTTTATTGAGATTCATGATGGTGATGAGACAACATTTATCTCTCAATGTGATTTTACTGTTAGCTCTAAATATGCTGTGTTGAAGGGTGGCAATGCGTCAGTGGATTTTTCTTAAGGTTCTCAGAGCATTGATTCAGCAAAAGATGGTGGGCACTTTATTGACAAAAAGGCTTCTCTTATTTCTTCTTCGTCAAAGAGAAGTAGGCATAGAAAGTCGGTTGCTGTAACTGGGTCTGTTCGCCTTAGTGCTAGGATCATTAGTAGCCATTCTCCGTTTTTAGGTGGGTTACCTGATTTGAGTGCCATGAGTGGCCTTACGAATTCAGGCTCAGGTACGTCTTCCATTTTAGGCAGTACTTATTCTTCTTATGCTCTAGGTAGTTTGTCTTCTTTTGAGTTATGTCAATTAGCCAGGGATACCGCTTTTGTTTTTTCTGATGTTGAATTAGACACTGCTTATATTAGGAGTAGTGAAATAGAGAGAGTTAGATCTTCTGGATTATGAGGATTATTAGCTGGAATATTAGGTGTCTGCATGATTTAAATAAATGTGATAAAATTAGAGCATTTTTTAAAGATTATTTATTGATATTGCCCTCTTATATGAGACTAAAATAGAGTGTCCCGATATTCGTTTTTATAGAAGATTAGGTGGTTATCATTTTAGGCATTGGGCATGTTTATCTTCTGTTGGAGCATTTAGGGGTTTATTAATAGGTGGCGTGATAATTCTTTTAAACTTCTTCAAACTATTTCTAAGTAACACTCTTTACATATTATTCTCATTAACCTTAGTGATAACTCTTTATTAAACATATCTAATGTTTATGGGCCAAAATCGAAAATTGAGCGTCGAGTTCTATGAACGAATGTCTAGAATTTAGATCATTTGCTCCTGGTTCTTGGATTTTGGGGGTGACTTCAATGTTACGCATTTTTTAGAAGAGCGTTCACCATAGGAAGGTGATTTCTCCTATATGGAAGAATTTGAACAGTTTATTATTAATTCTAGTTTGATTGAAATACCTCTTACCAATAGAGAATTCACTTGGAGTAATACTAGAGAGTCCCTTTCTTTGGCCCTTCCAGATACATTTTTCGTCAGTGACGAAATTGAGGATAAATTTCCTATTTGTAGAGTTTCTGGTTTGCCTTATACTTATTTTGATCGTTGCCCTATCATTCTTACATGTGATCATTATAAAATTGTTAATAGAACTTTTAAATTTGAAAAAATGTGGTTATTAGAATCCACCCTAATCTAGTTAAAAATAAATGGATTTCAATAATTTTTATAATAACAGAAATACAGATAACTCTACTAAAAATTTTGTTTTAAAACTTAGGGGTCTTAGGAATTTTCTTAAAACTTGGAGTAAGAATGTTTTTGGCAGTATTAAAATTAAAAAAGAAAATTTACTTTCTGAAATGCTCAATATTAACAAGAAAGAAGAAACTATACAACTAAATCTTGAAGAACATAACGTTCTCGCTAATTTAAAAGAAGTGCTTAATTCAATTTTAGAAAAAAGAAGAGGTTATGTGGAAGTAGAGATCTAGAATTCACTGGATTAATGAAGGTGATAATAATACAATTTTTTTTTCATAATATGGCTAATGGTAGAAAACGTAGTAACACGATAAATTCTATTTTTGTGAATAATGTAGAATTGGTTGATCAAAGGGATCTTAATAAGACTTTTACTTATTATTATAGGGATATTTATGGTAATAAGAATAAGCATAGAATTAACATTAGATGGAATTATCTTTATCATATTTTGAATCTAGAATCGACCTTTTTGAGTTTGATAATCCTTTTTCTGAAGAGGAAATTTTGAAGGCTGTTAATGACATGCCTAGTGATAAAGCCCCGGGTCCCGATGGATTTCCTATTTTATTTTACAAATTATTTTGGGATGTTTTAAAGTTTGATTTAACTAGTATGTTTAATGAATTTTATAATGGGAAACTGCAATTTGGTAGAATTAATTTTGCTAATGTCATTCTATTACATAAAAGAATCTTTGCTAATAATTTAAAAGATTTTAGATCTATCTCTCTAATTAATTGTTCTGTTAAAATTATTTCAAAAGTTTTAGCTAATAGACTTAGCACAAGAATGGATGATCTAATTGATTGTTCACAAACTGCTTTCATTAAGAGTAGAAATAGCACAGATGGAGCGGCTGCTGTTCAATAATACATTAATCGTTGTTGTAAAAATAACATTACATGTGCTCTGCTAAAACTGGACTTTGCGAAAGCTTTTGATTCGGTTGATTGAGATATTCTAATTGATATGTTATTAGTTAGAGGTATTAGTCGCAAATGGATTGGTTGGATTATGACTTTGCTTAAAATTGGTAATCCTAGTATAATGGTTAACAGTATTTAGAGAATAAAATTCAATCTAAACGAGGCTTAAGGCAGGGTGATCATTTATCGCCTCTTTTTTTAACTTTGCCACAGATGTTTTCGTTTTGATAATTAAATAAGCGCAGTTCTTTAGGGAGTGTTGGTAGTGAAATCTCGCGCAATGGTCTCTCTGTTCTTCAATTTACGGATGATTACCTTATTATTTACCTCTCATTTTCCTAATCATGTCACTACCCTTAAATTTATTTTATACAGCTTCGAACTTCTTTCAGGGCTAAAAATTAATTTCGATAAAAGTTCGGTTTTAGTATCAAATGATATTGATAAGGTTGAAGGTTTAGTTTCTAATACGTTTAATTGCAAAACTATGAATTTTCTTTTGATTATCTTGGTTTTTGGTTAGACGAACTAAACTTAAGCATGATGACTGGCTAATTATTATATATAAAATTAAAAATAGAATTTCTAATTGGAATGAGAGGTTTTTATCTAGAGCGGATAGACTAGTTCTCATCAATTCTGTTTTATCTGCTCTTGCGATCTATTGGATGTCTATGCATCTTTTCATAGATTGGATGATTAATAAAATTGATAAAATAAGAAGGGACTTTTTATGGAGTGGCAATAATTCTAACAGTAATCTTAAATGTTTAGTTTATTGGGAAACAATTTTTAAATCGAAAAAGGAAGGTGGTTTAGGAGTCATTAATTTACATAACATGAATTTGTCTTTATTGGGGAAGTGGTTATGGAAATTTAAGGATATTAATGATAACTCTTTTTGGAAAGAAATTATTTCTAAACATTATTATAATTGTAGTAATAATTTATCCAAATTACACCTTCTGATATAAACAAATTGTCTAATTTTTAGAAATCTATTTTAAAATGTCATGAGATTTTTAACCTTGATACTAATATGATTGTTCATTCAAGAAATAATACTTCTTTTAGGTATGATTGTTGGATATCTGTTATTCCTCCTAGGGTAGAATATAAAGTGCTTTATGAAATTTGTAACTTTAAGAATGCTTTAATTTTAGATATTCTTTCTCCAGAAAATGATCTCCCATGGAACTTTAGTTTTATTAAATTATTAGAATGTATAACTCTTAGACAATTTTCTTTATTATGTGCTAGATTGAATTTATATAATATTGATAACGAAAATGATATTATTAACTGGGAATAGGATAAAAGTAAGAAATTCACTTCCAATTCTTTTTATAAATTTCTTAACTTCTCAAGCGTAACTAATAACTCTTTTAAACTTATTTGGAAAACAAACGCTCATCCAAAAGCTAAGATTCATATGTGGTTAATCATGCATGGAAAACTAAATACTATTAAACTTTTAAAAAGAAAGAATATGCAAATTGATAATAAATGTAATTTTTGTAAATTGTATTTTGAAGATATTAAGCATGTGTATTATGATTGTATGGATACTTGCTACATTCTTAATGATACTCTCAAAATCTTTAACTTTATTCTTACAACTAAAGTTACTGATTGTGATTATTATTGGAATAATTTAAGATTGAAGTTTAAAAAAGAAAATAGATTTTTACTAGATACTTTATTCATTATAATATGTTGGTATATTTGGTTTGAGAGAAACCAGAGACTTTTTAATAATAATAATAATAATAATAGTCATATTAATAGATTGGTATTTATGATATCATCATTTTGTTTTAATTGGATCTCAAATCCTAAATATGTATTAGCTATAAATAATCATTTCATAGAATATCTTAATAAGGTTAGTAATAACATTTAGCTATTTAAACAAAAGAACAATATTTTTAACATTCATCATAATAGCATTAACGTTTGCTCAAATATGAATGATGATTTTATTGATTATCACAACGTTCTTTTGATTAAAGGAGCAAAGGATAATTTTTTAGATTTTATAGTTTATAGGTTTTTAAATTCATATTTTGTTAATTTTTTACCTTTTTGGTTTTGAAATCTCTATTTCACATCTTTAGAGTTGGTTAAGATGTTGCATAATGAGCTTGGATTCTTTTTTGGTCTGTCTCTTATTTTAGTTTTATTACTTTTACTTCATTAATACATATATATGTATATAAATTTCATTTATATACATATATGTGTATTATTCTTATATTTTTTTTAGTACCATCTTCAGATATAGGTTTAGGCCAGATATGGTGCTAAATTACTATTTGCAGGTTTTTAGGATTGCTGTCGTCAGGATTGCAGCGAGGCGTCCATTCTGGATCTTTCGTGTTGGTAGTGAGGCATTCTTTCTGGATCATCCACGTTTGCGGTGAGGTGTTCTATCTCTGGTGGAGATGCTTGTAGGTGCACTTGGTACATCATGGATCATCCAAGTTTATAGAGAGATGTTCATTTTAGATCACCCATATATACAATGAGACATTCTTTCTGATTCATCCGCGTTTGCAGTGAAGCATCCTTTCTTTGGTGGAGTTGTTTGTAGATCTCTTTTGCTGATCTCGTTTGGGTTCTTGTAACACCTCATTATCGGACGGTGGCCTTGCCGGAGTTCGATATTGAGGTGTAATGGGCGATGGCTTTGCCGGAGCTCATTCAAGAAGTTCCCTGAGTTTGTTTTTCTTTGTTTTTGTATTATGATTTGTCACATGCCAGGCATGTTGGCAGCTCCTTTGTTATTGGTGTTATATATATACATGCGTGCTCTACTCTATTTTAGAAGATCACACATTTCTCTCAAAAAAATGATTATGGAATGACAATTGAATAAATAATCTACATATATTTATATTTTTGGTTATGTAGTTTTTCGCTAATCTTGTTAAAGAAAAGCAAAGCATTTGCTAAGAACATGCATTGAATACCTACTCTATTACTTTGGTATATTATTTTTTACAATAAGAAAGTTTTCAAGAAAATTACTTGTATTTTTGTTCATAAAGTTATAACTTAAAATGCATATGTAATATTTATTACATGGTCTTATTCTAACTAATTAACATTAAAAAGAATTAAAATGCTATTAACTATCTCATTCAATAAATGCTAATAAAAATAATCAATTGTAATCAGTCCTTTAGGTGTTTTAAGTTAAAGTTAAACAGGTCAATAACACTTATTCATTTAAGTTAATTTCTTTAATTGGTTACATGATAACATTATTCCATATGATGCTCTTTGTTTAGTATTACTTATAAATATTAAGAGTAACAACATTTCTAGTCCGTAACCATCTATAGACATAGCCAAACTACAAAAATTTAATGCAACATAATCTGAGACAACAGTAGAAAAGGAAAAATCTTATATAACATCAAATTTCACAAAAAGTAAGTTTAGTTCGACTAAGAATACATGAATAAATTAGTTAACAAAACAAATATTGATTATTCCAAATGGTATCACCTCATCGTTTATAATGAAAGAGAGATAAAAAGATGAAAATCGATTGGTAAAAATATGAAAAAAAAAATTAGAATTAAACATATGAGCAATTGGATTGAGATTGAATGAGAGAAGAAAAAACAATGATTGAACTTCCTATATAATAGAATTTGAATTGAGATTAAATGAGATTTAAAATAATTGAAATCAATTTATTGGATTTTATTTATAGAAAAGAATTGATGAAGATGATAAAAGAAAAGCGTGAATGTGACTGATGGTAGTCTTAGCGGGTAGGTGGAAAAGCTTTAGGGAAGGTAACATTTGAAAGTTAATTAGTGAATTTATTCTAGAATGAGATAGAGGCGAATAGGGAAAAATTTAAGGGGCAGAATACAAAAAAAAAATGCTTGAATTAAGGAGAGACGGGCATTTGAATTGATACAGCTTAAAGTCCAATTTATAGTTAATTCTAATTAGGTCCAATTAATTCCAAGTTACATCTTTCAAATTTTAAATTAGAGAATCAATTATATATTAATACTCAAGTTAATTCTCTGTGGTGCTAATTAAATCAGCTCCTAATCATCAATAAATATATTCATTCAATTACAATCAAACATCTGAATACTACTGGAAAATTTGACCATATTCATTTATAATATCAACTACTGAACTAAAAGATAAACTTGTTATCAAATTAACTAAATTATGCACTTGCTTTTGTGAATTTACAAAAAAGTATTCTTTTAAGCTAAGAATTTATGTTTAAAAATAAAAATATAAAATGACTCAATCTATCAATTTTTTTCTAAATAAAGCTGAAAACATAGGAGAGAATCAATAGCTTTACCACTCGATCTTCTAGCTTTTGCAGCTATTATAGCATTTAACTTTATAAATCATATAGTAAGTTAGGAAACTAATAATTACTTTTATATAAAGTACGCATTACATCATTTTTACTATATGAGATTCTCAAAAATCTAGACTCTTCAACTATGCATCTTCTAACTTTGATGATTCCAACTGCTTGAACACTATTATTGTCAAAAAATGAGTGTCTAAGTAAATAAAATAATAATGAAAGAACGATTAATGTAGATGAAAATAAGAATTCAAATAGTCAAATATTGAATGTTTCATATAATTATATAATATATATGAAACGTTCATTATGCTTAATGCATTAATGATATCATTAATTCTTTTCATATATGTTAATAGTATCATTACATCTAATAAAAGTATCACGGTTTGAATGTAAAGAGTTCCTCAAATTGCTGAGAAGTAAGTACTCTGGATGAGAAGAATTGTGGAAAGAGAGTACTAAAGGTGACATATTCTCTTTTGTATATATATAATATAATAGATTTGAGTCATGTAAATTCAACATTCCACCTTGACTAGCATATATATCCAAATAAAGTCTACCATCAAAATTCACCTTCAACCAATGTCCGTTGCGTCTAAGACGATACGAACGGGGATATCTCCACAATGAGCTCCACAAACCACTGTCCGATACACTTTCCTAATGAGGTCTAGCAATGCGGTAAGGTTTTAAATCTCCTTCATCTCACCTAAGATAGAAATCCGAGATTTTCTCCGAAGTTCGAGATTTGATAGCTTGGTTATTTATCAGAGTTTTAAATCTTCTTCATTTTAGCCGAAATATCAATCCGAGATTTTATCCAAAATCCGAGATTTGAAATCTTGGCACTGCCACAGCTCGCCAACGAAGTGTTGAAATCACCCAATCCAAAAGATCCAACCAATCTGACATACCTAATAAGATACCACATCTTATATAACATCAATATTCATGCAGAAAGCTCCTCTCCATGGTGCCACCATGTGGCATTAGTGCTTCATTAAGAAAATTTAGTTCGAGCAATGCTCGAACTTAGCAACCAACAAAGACTTCGTAACATATCTACAACATTATCATTTGTGTGAATCTTCTGAAGGTGAACTATTTTTTCCTCATTCATTGTAACTAGAAAAGATTCCCAAACTTCAATATACGTTATCATTGAGTTGAAGACCAAATTTTCAACAAAATAAATATCGCTTTGCCTATCACAATCTACAACATCGTCATGAACAAAACCCACAAAATAATCGATTACATAGAATGCTTTCTTAATCCACAAAACAATCGATTACATAGAATGTGTTCTTAACTTCTTTGACAACAATTATCAGCTCATCCTTTGTAGTAGACAACACAACTACAATCTACAACCTATCTTTCCAGCTAATAGCTGTACCACCATGTGTAAATACATAACTAAAGTTTGATTTTCTTCGACCTCTATCTCTGACATAATTGGAATCACAATAACCAACCAAGCGTTCCAAAAATAAGCCCATAATTTAAAATTTCACTAAGATATCGCAAACTTATTTTAACTGCCTTTCAATGTGATTTTCCAAGTTTACCCATGTAGTGACTAAGCATACCAATGACATGCGAAATATTAGACTGAATACAAACCATAACAAGCATATGACAACTCTATATTCAAACATAGTGACACCAATACATGATTGATAACTACTATTGTATGTCAACTCCACCATTGGCAAAATGATCTTCCTATGGACCTCAATTCATGAATGTTGGCTCGCAATAATCTTCAAGTTTCGTATTCACCCTCTTGGTTTGACCATTGGTCTGTGTGTAGTAAGCGGTACTCAAGTTCAACTGCCTGTCAAATTCTAGTTGCAATCATAAAAACTCACTCATGAAGGGCAATTCTCTATATTTCACAATGTTCTTTGAAATACTTTGCAACTTCATGATTTCTTTCACATATATTGTGGTCAATATTTTTGTAGTTTTAGTAGATTTCACTAGGATGGAACGAGCATTTTCCATGAAGCGGTTGATAATGGCTCAAATACACTAATTTCCCCATCCACTCCTTGGTAACACATTTATGAAGTCCATGGAAATCTTTTTTCACTTCTATTTCGGAACTACTAATGGAAGTATTAAACCACTAAGTTTCTTTTTCTCTACCTTTACGAATTCATAAGTGATGCATTTGGCTATGAACTCGGTGATGTCGTGCTTCATACCCTTTCAATAAAATGCGTGCTTTGTGTCACTATACATTCTATTACCATCAGTGTGAATAGTCAATTTAAAATGATTGTATTCCCGAAGCACTTCATATCACAACCCTTCAATATCAAACACACATAGTCGTGCATCTCTACAAAGTCATCCACTTCGGTCAATATCATGTCGACGCATATAGATTCTACCTACTTCTCTAATCGCTCAAAAATCTCGGCTAGCTTTGCATCACACATTTGACTAGGCCTAATACGAACCATAAGAATAAGTCTTGACTCTATAGTTTCAAATATCTCAAGCTCAAATTCACATTTTTGTCAAAAGGCGTACTCTACCATGTACTCCAAACTCTTCCATTCTAAGAACATACAACCAAACATAGCAAAATTTTACTAAGTGCATCCATCACTGCATTTTCCTTACTAGGCATATAAGAAATACCAAAGTCGTAAGAGGACATGAACTCCAACCAACTATGCTACCGAAAGTTGAGATCCTTCTGAATGAAAAGATACTTATATGAATTATGTCAATGAAGAGCTCGAATTGTCCCTTTAGTAAATAGTGTCTCCAATGCATTGGTTAGCCTAAATGGCATAACCTTCCAACCAAAAAACCATCAGGAGTCTTAAATGCAGTTTCCGACACACTATCCTTTGTCACCCTAAGCCGATGGAATACCATAGCCAAATCTAGGAAAATATTTTTGCATTGCTAGTTTAATCAAACATGTCATCCATACGTGGTAATGGATAATTATTCTTTTAGGCTTATTTGACTTTATATAGTCAATGCAAAATCATAATGATCCATCTTCTTTGGTAGTGGACACCACGAGTGCTCTCAACTCCAAACTACTTTTCTGAATAACTCCTTCATTAGCAACTAACTGGTTTTCACCTTTATTCTGCATCGTTTCCTTGGCACCATGCACTTAATAGGCATAGTTGTCGACTTAATGTCCTTCTTCACATTGATAAGAAACTTGATTTCCCTATAAAAAGTTAAATGGAAAATATCCTTAACCACGTTCGATAAATCATAGTGAATAAGAAAATATGATAAATCATCTTGAGACACGTCAAGCGAACATAAGTAACTCATCATTATAGTATTCTCCAACACACAATATGCCTCGAGCCTCCACCCACCATCATCTCTTATACTAACTAATCTTCGTTCATAATAAAGTACCGTTTTGTGTTTACCCATCCATTCCATTCCTAGAATACGATAATAAAAAAATGAAGATTGAATGCATCTCAAGAACACACAAAACCATTTTTGCCAACTTAACTTTATGACATATCATATTAAGAGTAATTTACCTCCTATGAAATTTAACACCGCAAGAGCTTCATGAACAGTCTCTGGTTTCAAGTTTAAACTAAGTAGAAAATGAAAGTGTGTGAAGCTTTCGTATCCAAATGAACACATATAGACGTACTATGAACTAAAAGCACATCTTCTAAGATGATGTTCTTTCCCTTCTCTTAAGCAATCGACTTACTAGAACTCGGTACTACGTCAATACATAAACTTTCTCCACTTGTCCTCCAGCTAGTGCTGGACAATCTCTTTTGAAGTTCCTCGATTGATCACCGTTGAAACATTTCTTCTAAGACTTGTCAAACTTGGCTATTGTTTGCATAGTTCCCCCTTGATTGCATTTATGAAACGCTAAATCGATATTCTTTTTTGTTTTAGTTTGATCATTCTTTCCATTTTGGTTCTCGCGCTTCAATTAAAACGTTGACTTGCCTTCTACTTCTTCCACCATCATTTCTAGCTCTATTGAATCTGCATGATAACTCTCATATATAAGTACTCCACACGATTCTCAAATGTTGCCCAATGGCAATATGACCAAGAACGCGGTCCTTGAGGTACATGAATGATTCTTTAGTGAGCTAGAAGCCTTTTTTATCAGGATGTTGATCATATCCACCGCGAGCTTTTCCAATATGTTGAATTGGTTACCTTACTTCTTTATGGATAAATTTCTTATCGGAGGTTAATCAACTTCTCTTATTGGACATCTCTCTTGGACTCCTTAATGAATTAAGTTAAATCAACACTTGAAGTCATCCACATCGATTTCATTTTCATTCATCTCCCCTACAACAATGTCCCACAAAATAAGTGCTTTCCTCGAAGTTGTCGTGAAGCAATCCACCTCCTCATCATGCCATCAAGGTCCATATATCCAAAAAACCGGCCATAAGTTTAGATCCATGCCTAAATTTCTACAAAAGACTCCATGCCCAAATATAAATTTCCTCTAAGGCAGAGGAAGTCCTTATACAACTTTAAAATTCATACTATTGGTGATGCTGAAAAACTACGGCTCTACTAATTTTTTTACCTTAACCTCCGGATTACCCGCTAGTAGTTGGATTGTTGTGGGTATTTTTTGAAGTGCTAAGTGCTGAAACTGTTTTCCGGATTCACTACCGACCAAAACAAACCGAATTGTTCAAAAGGTTCGGCAATCAACACTTAGCAAAATTCAACCTTCTCTTCTCTTTGAATCACAACATCACCAAATGGTACACATCTTACCAGCAATGACCAAAATCTACTGACCAGGCCATACAAACATAATTAAGTTTGACTAATTCTTATGCTTCGCTTGTGGAATTTAGCTATTTCTCAATAAATGCCCTACAAAATTCCAGTAAGATGCTACATATGAATACTCTCGTATATGCACAATAACAAGGTCAAATTTTATGCTCATAAAACTACTGAACATAACCACTCTGAATGATATAAGACCATTTTGCACGAGCCACAAATTGCATTTCTTTTGACAAATAGATAATTGTACTTTGTATTTTAGAATTTTACTTAAGATTCAACAAGAAAGAAGCAATAAATTACAGTGCACGTAGGCATTTATTGAGGTGAACCATTATAAAACCTTGTATGTTATATTTCTTGCATTTTACTATATTATGTGTCTGTGATGCTTGCTTCTGTGAAAGTCCAATGGAGATTCAAATTCCTAAACCTTACTTGTAGAATACATTAAAGATCTATAACTTTTTACAAATCTCTATGGGATGTTTGCTTATTTTATAAGAAAACATTTTGGCGCTATCATTGAGTATTCACCTCAGGTCTAGATTTATTTTGTATTTGCCAAAAGAAATAGTTCTTAGACCTAAAAACAAGGTTGGAACCACGAATATGGACGATGGAGCTACACCACTAGCCGTTAGGAGGCTATCCTTAATTAGGAGTCTACAATTATGCCATAACTGTTCGAGATGGTGATGAGATAATTTGGATAGAATCCGATCGAGTTAAATGATCGTTATTGCTCAATAGCAAGCTATGGTGGATCAAACGATGACACGCCAAGGACAACAAAAAAATGATGACAACAAAATTGAAAAAAAGAAAGACCCTATTTTCGGGTAAGGGAAATGAGAAGGAGATCATGTCCAAGTAGTTTTGGACGTGATAGTATAAGGATACGGTGAGGAGAGCATGAGAGGCGGTTGGATCGAGCTAGGACTCGCTTTCAAGCTATGCCCGAAAATGTGTTTATATCGGACAATCTAATTGGTATCTAATTGGGTCTAGTTATGACAAACCTAATCCGACATGTCGTGAATCCCCCGTTTAAGCCGAGGGGCCTGTGAAGGAAAGAGATAGAGCTCACTAAGAACACTCTAGGAGTAGAAGTCGTGCTCAGGGTCGTCACTCTAGTTGACAAGAGCTTAAAAGAAGGAGACATTTCCTCATCGAGAAAGACATAGTCTTTATGATGACCATTATGTTGATTACCCTAATAAAAGGGAATCCCCGATGCCATAGGATTTGATGACCCAAATGATTAGGAATTATTTCCACAGGGAGTAAGCTAAACGGGGTAGTGGGGCTAGAGTATGTAGTCTATTTATCTATGAGGTAGATACTACTAGGGATTTGAAGGCTATAGGATGCCAATGATGGAGCCTTACAAGGTATTGACAGATCCTGTCATGTACCTGTTGCGGTATATCGAACATATGTTATGGGTGGACCAATCGAGGAAGTTTTATGCAAATGCTTCCTACCTTCTTATCTGGTCTAGCCACTATGTTGTTTTGCAAAAGTCCACTATTAGTTCATTGCATATGTTATGTTGGAAGTTCATTAGTCAGGTCCGCGTACATATGGGCCAATTGATGGATGCAAACTCACTATCTAACGTGAAGTAAAGAATTTGAGGTTCTTTGCATCAATATTTCACATGATTCAATGCTACTACCACAAACATACAAAATGTGAACATTAAGTTTGTGTTTGATGGCTTTATTTGAAGGAGCGTGCAATGACGTCAAGTTCTTATGGAAAATTGTAACAACCCACCATCCATTACCCTTTGATTCTACATCTCAACCGACGCTTAATTCCCCATAAAAGTAAACGATAGATCGTTAGGGTAAAGTATGTTATAACAATAAAAGAGCTTGACCCAGTCGAAACACTTATATCCATTTCTTTTTAAGTCTTTCAAACCAGCCTAGTTTGCTTATCTACCGATTCAAAACACCCTATTGAAACAATGGTGGTAACCTATTGGTTGGCTCTAATGTTGTTGGGTAATTGACTAAATGATGGGTTTAGACTTCGTCGAAAGCTTGCTTCTTTAATATCTTCGGTTTGAATCTTTAAGCCTGGGGATTTTGGCCGAGTTTGAGGTTCCGACTCACTAAAAAGGTGAGCTTTTGGAGAGTAGTGGTTTGGAGCTAAGGACCTAAGTGTTTTGGTAAAGTAAGAGGTTTCGACTCACTCGGAAGGTATCCTTTCGATGAAGTCGACACAAGCAGAACACAATCGAATCCCGTAAAAGTTTCCAAATAGTTATGTAACCAAAAACATCAAAATCTTGCCTTTATTAAACTAATGATGTATAAGCTGATCAATGTCCCCAATTTGGTTTCCAAATTAGGGTCTCCAAATTTACAAAGTTAAGAAAGTACAAGAGTAGAGTGAAAGAATATGGACCCCCAAACTAGACCCCTAATATCTTATTTATCGGTGCGGGTTGGCACCTTTCGACTCACTACTTTCGACCTGGTCGAAAGGTGGCCTCGTAGACCTTTCGTCACCTTTGATACTTGTGCAATCCCTCTGCATTGCACTTGAATGGATATGAATGATTCCATCTTCGTCGAAAGAGGTAGATGCTCCTTTTTTCCTTGTATTAATTTGCTGTTGCAAGTGTGAAGGAGCATGAGCTTTCGACTTTGTCAATAGGTATATTCTTGGGGTATTGAAGGTATTGAAATATTCTGGGTTTCAATGTAGAAGGTAGCTTTCGAATGCATATTTGTGGATAGATGCAGAACCCCTCTTAGTTGTGAAAGGTTTCGACCGGTTCGGAAGGCTTAGTGATGCTTTCGAAGGGGTTGCTCTAATCAAGGAATCTTTTTGAATAATTTGAATGAAGGCGAAACATTTGGTTTTGAAAGGTTTGGCGCGCATGTGAGTGGTTGTTATTTGCTGCCTTCGAAAAGTATTCCTCCACTTATTTGAAACTTCTTCATGTAGGTGAAAGTATCTGTTTCAAAAGAAAGCCATTGAAGCGAAAGGAAGTTTTTGACCCTTTTGACCCCTTCGAAAGCTTATGGCATATCCGACTTTCGACTGTAGCATCCCTTCGACTTCTTCAAAAGGCTTTATTGTTGCTGTCATCTCTCGTTCTTCTTTACCTCCAATTCATTTTGGTTTCGACAAGATTGAAGTGAGAATTGGTGGTAACAACTATCCTAACATTAATTTAGGGTAAGCTTCCCTCATACCATCCTTTGTCTCCTATTACAATGTCTGGGGTCCTCACTCCACTGAATCTTAACCAATCTCACTACCTTATTACGCGGTCTCTTCTCATTCCGATTCACAATATGAACTGGATGTCTTATTACAGTCAAGTTTGGTTCCTCCTGCCAATCCTCTTGAACAGTCGGCTCTATAAGCAACGGTGGGTCATGCACATACTTCCTTATATGAGATACATGAAAAACATTGTTGACTCCCGACAACCTCTCTAGCAATTCAACTCTTTAGGAAAGCAGCCTAATCCTTTCAAGAATTTCGAAAGGTCCAACATAAATGGAGATATCCATCTTGATTTGCTGGCAGTTCCCACATCTGCTCCATAAATGGAGATATCCATCTTCATTCCCTTCCACCAAAACACGCGCTTCATATCATGATGCATCTTCGAAACCCCCGGATGGATACTCAAATTAGATTTGTGGCATTCCATCAAAACTTCCTATCTAAGTCCATCGACATTTGAAGAACATATCCTCTCATTCATACGCAATACGCCATGATGAACTATCTTAAAACTTGAACACTGCCCCTCTTCTACATTTTGATGACTTCCATTAAGCAATCGTCTTCCTTTTACTTGCTCGCAATCCTCTCCAGAAAAGTCGGAGTAACTTCGAAGTGAGCCAAAACAGAATTTCTGCTCAGAGCATCAGCCATCACATTTGATTTTCCTGACGTATAGAGAATATCCAAATCGTAAGCCGTCAGAAATTATAACCACCGCTGTTGCCTCAAGTTCAGATCCATTTAAGTTAAAAGGTACTTTGGGGACTTCTAATCCGTGAAGAGCTCAAACTTTTCACCCAGCAAGTAATGTCTCCACATCTTCAAAGCAACACGACAATTAACAATTCTAAATCATATGTTGCATAATTCTTTTCATGAGGCTTCAACTGCCTACTAGCATACGCGATAACCTTCCCGTACTGCATCAAAACTGCACTACAAGCATCGATATACTGTTATTCCTCCACTTCCATTCAGAGTAGCTAAGGCGGGAGCACTAGTCAGTCTCCTCTTCAATTCCACAAACGCTTCCTCACACTTTGGAGTCAAAAAAAAATTTCATCCTTCTTTGTCAACTTAGTCAAATGTAAGGCGATCTTGGAGTAGACTTGGATGAGCCTCCTATAAAAGCTGGCCATGCCTAAGAAACTTCAGATTTCAGTAGGAGTCTGCGCTGTCTTCCATTCTTGAACAGCCGCTACCTTTGTAGGATCAACTGAGTTACCATCTCCCGACACAGTATGTCCTAGGTACCTTACTTCTGATTGCCAAAAGTAACACTTAAGAATTTTATTCCTTAAGAACATATTTCCTTAATGTTTCTAACACCACTTCCAAATGGTGTTGGTACTCTTCTTTGGACTTGGAGTAGATAAGGATATCATCTATAAAGATTAACATGAACTTATTGAGAACATCCTTGAAAACTTGATTCATATGGTCTACGAAATACACGGGTGTATTGGTTAGCCCAAAAGGCATAACCAACCATTCAAAGAAAAAGTCTGGCCCTCTAAATGCAGTTAAGGGTATACTATCTTTGGCTACCCTTAATTAATGAAATCCGATAGCCAGGTCCATTTGGAAAAATACTCGAGCACTATGGATTTGGTCAAAAAAGTCATCTATAAAGGGTAAGGGATACTTTATTCAAATGGTTTGCTTATTTAACTCCCGATAATCCACACACAATCTTAAAGAACCATTTGATTTCGACACAAAAACTACTGATGCTACCTAACTCGATCGATTCGGCCTAATCATCCCTCTCCTCAACAAATCATTGGTTTGATCTCTCAAACCCTTCTTCTCTCTCGGATCCATCTTCCTAATAGGTTGAATCACAGGTCTCGCACTAGGATACAAAAGTCAATCTCTCGATGGGGAGACAGATTGTTGACTGGTTCAAAAATATCAGGCAAATCTTTAACAACTAATGCAGACTCTAACTCTTCTTGGGATGATTCTAAGACGTGTAAGATACTACTCATTCTCTTATTTTAATTCTCACACTCTACTTCCACACAGTTCCTCAATTTTGCTTTTAAAGATATTATCCTCCTATCACCATCTAAAATAACTCCATTCTTTGACAGTCAATCCATACTGAGAATAATATCAAACCCCGAAAAATCTAAGACAAAAGAGTCACCTGAAAAATGATGGGTAAAGTAGGTAATTTGCACATTCTCACAAATCATACTTAGGCAAGTTACACCACCTTTGGGGTTAGAATACACAAATAGGGGTTTCCGCAATTCTTAGAACAAGTTGCAATTTACCTACTGATTCTAAAGAAATGAAACTATGGGAAGCCCCGTTATCAAATAATATTCTAACAAAAGTGCCATTAATCGTTAAAGTGCCTTCCAGAACTCCCTTTCCATTCACGCTTGTCGAGATTGACAGTTCATCCTTGATTGCATACACGTGGACCTACCGTCCCTTCTTCATAAGTGGTAATCCTTCCCATGTGCCCTGGCCACTAATAGTTGTAGCAAAGCGTCTTCTGAACCATTGAGGAGATGGGTCCTCCTTGTTGCTTGGAAGCTTCAGAATTCTTACAAAACCTGGCCAAATAGCCTTTCTGCTTGCAATGATAGCACTCAACATCCTTGGAGTTATTTCCCTGGTCTCCTTCTGACTTCCCTTTCCTTGCTTCTTCTAGTTCGGGTTAAAGTTTCTCTTGTTTGGGTTACTGGTATTTCCACTGGGCGCTGCTGTTGTTGGCTTCTTTTTCTGCAGAACCTTATACCTTAAAGTCATGTCTACCAAATCCACAAAAGAACCTTAAGATGAGCGATCATCTTTTCCTGGAAACTTCCCTCATTGCTATCACAAATATCTCATTCTTAAGAGTGTTGAGACTTGGTTTTGATTCATGACACAAAGCTATCACTACGACATACAGATTTGACGACTGCCACGACAAAAAGAGAATATATACTACAAGGAGACAAGACTTCAAAACCGGTGCATCAACTATATTATTTTGTTTTTGAGTCTTAGGTCAACACTGTTAAAAATCTCTCCTCGGTTACGTATATATTTAGCTTATATATATTCTATTATTCTATTTTTACATTTCTTTTATACATATATAAGCATATAACAAGAGTATGAAAGTTATTTATATTTTTATGAAAACTGTGCATATTGCACAAAATACACCAGGTCAGTCGACTGACCCAGAGGACCAGTCGACTGACACTGGAAAATTTGTGCAACATGCACAGTGCACAAATATATAAATTTATATATTTAAATTCGCTTGAACATTCAGTCGACTGAACCAGAGGCCCAGTCGACTGAATTTCTATAACAGCCACTTTTCTAAAAGACACGACTTTTTGTAAAGAGTTGCGAACCTCTAACGAAAAGATTCGGACGCAACACTTCGATCGAAACTCTTCACCAACAGTCGCTGATTTCTAATCTTTATAAATACATACTTCAACTTCATTTCAAATTACTGAATCATAATCTAATTCTCTGATCTTTGCTCTTCTATCTATTTGCAATATACTTTCAAATATTCTGCATTAAAGCAATACTAGACCTTTCTATTCTTCATATACTTCAAATATATATATTTATACTCGAGGAGAAGATTATAGGAAGGGTGTACTACAAGCGAAAAATTCGTGTTATTAAGAACACACAAAGTCAAAAGTATTTTTGTATTTGTTGAAGTCCTGTTCTGCTGCTCAGGCATGTGAAGTCCTCTTCGGCTGCTGAGGCGAAATCCTGTTTTGCTGCTCAGGTCCTTGTTCGGCTGGTCAAGGGTTGTATATACCTGTTCCTCCGGGTTAAGTGAGGGTTATTAGTGAAATTCCAGAAGGAGTCTGGGACTGGACGTAGGACGGTGCTTCGAACTAGTATAAAAATCTCTGGTGTCATTTTTACTGTACTGCTTTTATATTCCGCATTATTTACCGTATAGTTATCATCATTATACTCTGTATTATCATATATCCATATTACACGATCCATAGCACACTTTCAAAGAGGTGTATCGATTAACTCTGGTCCAAAATGAGATAGCTCATTATACTTCGTCTCATACTCAGCCACCAACAAGTCTTCTTGCTTGAGATCAAATATATTCCTCTAAATCCGAGTCTTTTCAACTGCGAGCATGAACTGATCCTCAAATATCTCCTTCAATCTGGACCACGAGAAATCATTCTCTGGAACATTAGCTGTAATAGAGTCCACTAAGCTTCCTCTCCATCTTGCAACTATCATGATGCTAAAAACCGTTTTTGCTCATCCGAAAGATCAAGAACCTTAAAAATCTTTTCACAAGATCGAAGCCAAGCTTGAACTTTGATAATGGATTCCATGCCTTTGAACGGTCTTCTTCCATATTTGTATAATCCTTGCACACAGTTCCAAAGTTCACCCGAGGCTGCATTGGTGCTGCCTCTTCAACAATCCCAACTCTTCCAACATTCAGAGCCTGACCATTGGTGGTCGTGGTATCGTTAGCTCCTCCACCTCACCTTGTCTTATTGCTCATTCTTACCACCTGGATACAGTAATGTAACTTTTAGAAGACTTAGATGAGATAAATCTTAAGGGAAAAGGGGCACTAATCGAATACAACAAGCTGATCAGACTAAATCGAATATATATCTATACACACACATGAATAAATGTTACAAATACGCGCTCTCAAAGACAAAAATTAATCTAAGGTATTAATACTTTATCTCTAATGAGTTGATCCCAATCAAAGCCTAGTTATTCGCTCAACCTAAGCTTTGATACCATGTGTAACGGTCTGCCTTTCTTACTCTGAAAGATGAGCTGTTAGAGTAAAAAGAAAAAGAAATACATGAAGAAAGTAAAATAAAGAATACCACTCGAAAGCCAATCACATATAATAGTCAACATATGATAATACATAGTTGCTTCCAAAATAATACATTAGAGTCCCGACAGTTACAAATTTCAGCCAGGGACAATTATAATTGCTTGTCCCCATATTGCTCATACAAAATACATATATTCACAGCGGAAATAAAATAACTAGATAGATAACAACAAGGCTGCCTGCTTCATGCTCCTCCAAAATGCATCCGTAAGAACTTGGACTATTTGGCTACTCATACAAATTTGAGTACCCAAGTGTTTTAGGAAAAAAGGAAAACTTTGGATCAGACATGGGTCTGGTGTGAGTAAAATCCAAACAACTGAATTATTGAGCTTAAAAATTCTTTAAAATAAAGGTATCTCGTAAGACCATGCCGCACATAAATACGGATGGGTATTTACCCTACGATAATCGAAACATTTCTATAGGAAATCCAGTGATAGTATAATAATGTCTAGGGTTTAAAGTTAATATAGAACATAGCTGAAATAGTAACATTAATTAAATTATAGCATAATAAGTATAAAACTAAGTTCGTAAAGGCACTTATTAGAAATTGGATTCCATATAATAACAAGGTTGTACTCTCTACCACTATCCACCTTTAGATAAAGTGTACTGAGGGCCTCACATGAACCCCTGCCAATATAGGACCGAGCTATCCCTTACTGGATAGTATCGAATATATCACCACTCCAGTTGTGATCAACAACCGTACCCGGGCCACTAGCATACATAATTTGAGAATACCGATCTAGATCTGGTGATGACTATACCTTAATAGGTGCGACCTACATAGCCTTGCCGCATATCCATATTTTAGACATTCCGTGTTGTGAGGCTTGAGGCTACATGTACCTTTCATATAGCAGTCCCACTTATAATGATAACACTCCCTTCCAAGCGACAGTGCAATGTTTGCATTCATCCGTACAAGTTGTTCAGGATATGAACAAACCGAAGACATTACTTCTGCTACGCCCATTTTGGAATCACCCTCAGGATTAGTAACAAGTTGCCCTTGCACTTCAAGATCTTCGTCTTGGACTAGGTCTTCAAGATATTTCCAATTCGAACGCTTACGTTGGCTTGAAGTGGTTTTCGGATAACTCATGCTATCCGATCCCGGTTTCTTTTAACCAACATTCGATAAATTTAAAAGGGTCCAGTTATCGTTAATGGACGAATCCACTATTTGGGGTGTATAGATTTTCATATGAAAATAAGACATCCTATACTTATCCCCACTTTTCGATTTCAAACAGTACCATCCCTTGATTAACAATACAGTCGGACAATTAGAAACTAACCTTGACTTGACATACATTCTTACTTCTTGGGAGAGAAACGAGTTCCCATACCTCAGAATTTGATGTTAGGTATACTATGAAATATCATTCATATACTTAATTTATCATGAGCTATTTATCGAAATTAACTCCCTTATATTTATCACAATTTCGACATTTCAGCTTCTATACCCTTTGCCTAGAAAATCAAGTTCTAGATCTCATAAATAGAGAAAAGTCTACTCATCAGCTTTTAGTGCTAAATACAAGACGATTTACTTCTAATAAAATGTATCAATGTTTTAGTATAACTTATTTTATATTTGTTTGCACTTAATGACACAGACAAAGAGAATCCCTTGTATTTAAAACCGTTTACTTATAAAAGGAAAGTTGCGATTTAAAGAAACCGATCCTTGGAAATAAAGTATTAAAAAATTAAAAACCTTTATTTAATTAATTTAAAATAAGTTTAAACCTTAATTTAATAATAATTAAATCTTAATTAAATCCTAATTTGATAAGTGATTAATTAAATAATTAACCCTACCATATTAATAATTAATTAATCAAACCTCACTTAATTAATAAATAAACCTTACTTAAATAATATTAATTAAATAATTAAACTTTACTTAATTAATAATTAATTAATCCTTACATAATTAACTAGTTATAATTATCTTAGTTAACCTAATAATTAAGTACTAATGATCTTAATTGATTAGTTAATAATAAATCATTAAACCTGTAATGACCCAGAATTTCACTGCTTTGATTATCGAATATTTAATTAATTTTAAATATTCAATATATAGGTTTGATAATGAAAATAAACTCATTTTAATTAATTAATAATGATGGTAAAATTGCTTTCAAAATTTATTTACCAAATTAAATAGTTCGTAGAAAAACAGAAAATGCGACCGAAGAACATTTTCCGAAATTTCGACCTTTCGACACCGAAAAGTTGTCGGGAACGTTGTTCGACTTTGTGCACTATATGCACATATCTACAAGTGTTAATTAACTCAATAATAATACACTTAGAAATAAATTATCGTATGTTAATTTGGATTAGTAAGTGATGTGACAAGACATGGTTTTAATAATAATGAACATTTTGTATAAATATATATATAGCATTGTCACATCTTGGATTTTGCAATCACTAACCATCATCATATCTTTTCACATCTTAGCTTTAATTAATAAATAAACTTATATATAGACAATGATGCGACAATTCATAGTTTTTAAATAATTATATATATATATATATAAAGAGTGATGTGACCAAACATAATAATTATATATATATAAAAGAAAGTGATGTGACTAAACATAATTATATATATACAAGACCGACGTGACTAAACATAATTATATACATATATATTAAAAGATTTGTGATGTGACTAGATATAATTATGACAAGTTATATAATTTATTTCATTTTGCATATATATATATATATATATATATATCCACATATTCTCTTTCTTGTCTCCATGCTTTCATTTCCTTCTTCTTCTTCCATTAAAATTTTCATGGCTTCTTCTTTAGCCTTAGGACTAGGAAAAAAAGGAAATCCTTAGAAAAACTTGTTCAAAATCCACTCAAAATCTTCTCCATTTTTCGTCCTCTTTCCACCAACCTTTTCTTTCTCATTTCGAACTCAAATGGAGTTTTTCTTTTTATGAAACCGTGTGAAATTTTAATGGAAACATCATTCTACTTGACAACTTTTTCAAATTTCTACCATAGCTATGTCAAAACACCAATTCTTTACAAAGCAATTTTGAGCTCAGAATTTAAATTCTGAAAATGGTCGATCTTCTTTGGACCATAACTTCTTCAAATAAAACCAAAAATGAGTAATTATTCTTTTAAAATGATAGAGAAAAGAAATTCCAATAACTTTCTCTTTGAGTGCTTTTTGAAATTCTATGAGTATTTTTCCCAAAATCATTTGCAAAATAACCAATTTACGGGTTTATTATTGAGAATTCGATGTTTATCCGAAGTCGTTCCACCTTACCAAAACAAGTCTTGCTTCCTCTTCCCTTCAAGGTCGAGCATACCTAGTGCATTTAGGGTTCAAGACTCCATCTTGTTGCTTAGGAACGGAAGTGATATGTCATACTCTAATTTAGCGAGAATTCGAATAGCTTTCGGTGAGTAAATTCCTAATCTTTTGGAAAGAACTTTCCTTTATACACTACACCATAACAGCCATTTCATAACACTTATTTTTTTCAATCGCCAATACTTATTTGCGTTGTAGATTAATCACAACAATAAGCATTGCTAAGTAAGAAATGTGTGACCGAAAATACACAATTACACTTTTTTTATTGTCCACGCATATATGCGTTGCCAAATTTGGTAAAATTGAAATTAAATGAATGTTGTTGGGGCAAAAAAGTAAATAAACATTCTTTTTCTTCCATAACCCTAATCCAAACATCTAACATTCATTCCCCAGCTTCAGCCGCAAGAATTTTCCCCTACTTTGGAAAGTAGGGTTTCTAATTCGAAGCTTCTGATTGATAATCGGATGAGATAAATTTGCCTATGTCCCTTGTCACTTTGATTGCTTGATTGTTGCCTCTCGGTAGCTTCGACGTCGAGTGAGATTGATCTGGAATTCGGTATATATTCTCCGATTTATGTTTTTGATTTTATGCTTTTAATTCAACTTGAGTTTATGCCAATGATGAATTGGGTTTATTTATAGGGTTTGATTTCCGATATATTAGTTTGCTTGAAATTTTCAATTGCTTTCGTTTTACGTTCGATTTGTGATCAAACAATTTTTCAGTGGTTGACTCGTTTTTCATTTTGATATAAGTGTGAATGTATAGATGTATATATCTAAACCCATGGTTGCATTTTTGGCCTTGACTTTAACGTCATCTTTTATATTGTTGATGCTTTGTTTCCTTGCATTGTACATGTGATCCGCTCCACTAAGACCATGCTTGTTTGCTTTTCTATTTTCTGATCACCTCTGCATATGCGAGTTCATTTCAGTCTCTTTGCTAATGCTTGATTCGAAACTGATACTAGTTACTGTATCAGTGAATGCTAGACTCTGTTCATCCTTCCTTGCATGTGTTAATCCATTTCGCCTTGCCTTATACTGAACCTTGTGTGTGTTGATGATCCTATTAGTAAATGGTTTTAAGTTGTTTCAGGCTTGGTTGTAGTTTTGCCTGAACCCTTTTTGGTCCATACTGCATGTATATCGAATGCTGCCTTTGCTCATTGTTGTAGTGAAGCCTTATTGCATCTGTGTGTTGTGTTGGTACTCACTGATGTGTCTAGCCATTGAGTTGTTTCAGTTAGAATTTTACTTCAAACTCTTTTACTTAACTACAACACCAGTAATCCTTGATTTGAGTCTCAACGTAATCTTTGTGTTGGTGCTCCTGTCCCTTTTGCCTGTGTGCAATTTCCTGTTTATTTGGTAGTGGCACTTGCTTTTGTTCATGTGTATCACTGTACATGTGTCTGAGTACATTCCATGTATACACATACATATGTATGTATATATGTATGAACTGTTGCTTTTGCTATAGCGCACACTTGTTATCTTCTAGTCTTGACTTTAGTTGATTGTGTCCTTGCTGAACCCCAGTCTTGTATGCATTTGTGTGCACATTCTTGTTTATGATGTTTGCTGTGTACTTTCATGTACTGGACATTGTATGGATCTCTGCGCCTATTTCATCTTCATTTCTGGTGCATACTAGTGCATGTGTGAATTGTGTTGCACCAGTTTAGTCTTCTCTTGTTTTATTTATACTTATTTATAAGTTTGTACAAGGGGAAACTGAGGTTTTCCAACACATTCATAGGGTATTTGTGGCTAATCTCATTTTTATGATCCGTATATCCCGCGTTACCGATAACGTACACCAAGTTTTATCATCACACCGCATTTAACTAGACACAATATTTGTTAAAGTAGCACTTATTTCCAGTTCATTCAGTTTCAAGCCCACGTATAGATCCAACTTGTTGAAAATGCCTTTGACAACACTGGCAACATACTGATACAAGTTACAATATTTGATTAGTGTATGTGTAGAATTAGCAGGCTATAAGATTCATCAATATAAAAAAATTGCTTCCAGTATTTCAACTTTAAATTTCGCTGCTCCTGACTTGTTCAAAGTTTGCATGAGGTAATTTGATTACCAAATTTGACTCTGAATTTTATCAATAACACTCCTGTAAGAATACTTCACTGTTTTCTCATCAATTGTCATTTGTCCATACTGATTGTACAAGACACTGCTTCCTTGTTGTATGTTGTAGTCAGCCATATTCATGAATTGTCATGTATTCTATGTCCTGTGTCCATACTGATTGTACAAGATACTGACAACCTGCTATTTTCTATGGTCTACCTAAGTGCTTGCATGCTGTAGTCGGCCATATTCATGAATGCTATATGTGCACTAATATATGTGTATACATGTGTATACATATATGTGTACATGTATATTTATGAACCAAGCATAATTAAAATTATTGAGTACTTGTCCATGAGATCAAATGAAGAAAAGACCTTGTGATATTTGCAGCGAAACACCATGCATATTAAAAGTTGTCCATGCACATATATTTGAACCCTGTCAGAAAAATATGAAAAGAAACAACCCACATACCTTGCTGCAAATTTTATATTTAAAAACACAATTTTATTTTGCAATTTAAATTCCTTTCTTTTTCCAGTTTACTGCGTTATTTATTTGACAGGTATAACGGACGATTAAACACAAGCTGAAGCAAGTCAAGATCAAGTGTGTGAGTGTATGTAGTGAGGAACAATTGTAAGCAAATTGTATAGTGACAATTGTGCTGTAATTGAAGTTGTATTGTAATTGAAAATGTGTAAATGTAATGAGAGCTCAAATTTTTACTATTTGAATTTGTAATAAAATATTTGTTTGAATAAAATATTTGTTTAAATAAAAGTCAGAGTCATTTATTTTGTTCAACAAATATTTATTTAATTCTGTGAAAAATAAAATAGTACAATAACAAACACATTTAAGCGATTATTTGTTTGCATATATTTGTAACACATAAGCGTTAGGGGATATTTCTCCCCAACGCTTATAAGCGTTGGAGAAAAACATCTTCCAACGCGTATAAGCGTTGGGGAAAAAAAATTTCATCGCTTATAAGCGTTAGCGAAAAATATCCCCCAACGCTTATAAGCGTTGACAGATATTTTTCGTCAACGCTTATAAGCGTTGGGAATAAATGCCCACGCCCATGTAGCGACACATAAAAGTGTTACTGAAATTCTTGGCAACACTTATACTCGTTGGAAATCCTCTGTTTTGGTGTAGTGATATGTTGTGTTGATACTTAGCTATATGTATGTTATATATATGTTGAATCTTGGCATGTTTGAAATGTGATGATAGGTGCTAACGCATGGGTCAGTGTTAGCACTCGAATAGATGTGTTATTGCAAAGTTAGTAATTGTATATATATTGATATATGTATACAATTTATTATGTGAATGTGATGTGTGAATATAAAGGGTTGATGATGAAATTGACTATAGTCATGATGGGTTGAAAACAAAGTTGAAACCTTGTATGTAGTCGCGAAGGATTTAAGGTCGGACTTGAAATCAAACTTGTTTCAAGAGTTTAAAATTTAGAATTTGGTTAAACTTTGCGTAATTGGTTTTAAAATGTGAAAATTTACTAAAGTATGTTTCAATCATGAAATGACATGGTTTAGTAAAGTGGCTTCGCTTTAAGGTGGGTTAGGGCAAACTGCATTCATAGCGATAGTCGTTATGGATGCAGTTCGACAAAAGTTTGAAATTCTGTTTTAATTTTTTTATTTTGAAATTAATTTACAATTTTTTTTTCAAACTTAATTAGTAATATTAAAAAGTAATTACATTGTAATATAATTAATTAGTTAATTAAAAGGTAAGTAGCACCTAATTGGTAATTAAGAAGGTGATTAAAGGTTAATCATCACTTACGTTAAGTTAATAACCGTTAGTTAATTAATAAAGTTTTAATTAATGTTTTATATGGTTAAGAAGTAATTAAGTGATTAATAATTATTTAATTAAGATTAATGGTTAATTAATTATTAAATAATTAATGGATTATTTAATTAATATTTATTATTTAGGGTTTAACTTTTAAATAATTTGGTGTAACCTTAACTAAGTTGCATTAGTAAGTTAATTAGCACTTAATCAAGTTCATTAAGCCTAGTTAGAATATAATTATGACTTAAGCTGGATTAATATGGGTTAATTAAGATTTAATTGGGGTTTAAGTTGATTAATTCTATTTAAATCTTTTCAAAAGTTGATTTTAGAACTGGACCCAATGTGTTTTAAATCAATCTTTTTTTAAAAGTGAACTGATTCCAAATCTGAGGATCTCTTGTTTGGACATTAAGTAACCCTATATGATTAGGAAGACTAAATGACATTTGTTAGCAGAACAAAACAACATTCTACTATAGTGTAAGTGATTTGATGTTGTTGACATACGTTAGTAGAATAAATCTCCGTTCTGCTATAAATTGATTAAATTGTTTGGACATCTGTTTAGCAGGACAAATCACCCTCCTGCTATTATGCTATTTGGACATGTATATGATAATTAGTTCATATTGACATGTTATTCCCTGATTTGGATATAAGTTGTATTTGCATACATGTTGCTTATGTAAATAACTGTTCAGTGAACTGGAATTAAATTGAAATAAAATGGTAACTTAAATCATTACCATTGGGACTGCTAAGCCTCATTTTGAATTTAAAAAGTATGGTTTTGAATTTACTTTAATTCTTTAATCAATTTGAGACTAAGGGTTTATGAATGGTTGTTTTTAAGTTATATAATTCTTATAAATGTATTTATAAATTATATCTTTTTTATAGAAAGGAGTTTTTACTAACGAAAAGGGTTACTATGGTGTTGTACAAATGATATTTATAAAGGATATTTTATAAAGGAGTATTAAAAGGTTTATATAAAGAGTTTTTAAAATAGGAAAAAGGTTTATAAATCATTTCAAAGATTTGGAAAGAGGTTTATAAATTAACTTAAAGGTTTATAGAAGTGGGTTATGACTTTATTTTAAAAGTTATAAGTTAATCAAGCTTTTAAAAAGGAAAATTTGATAAAGGATAAGCGGAATGTTTTATTTGGAAGAAATGTTTGGTTATTTAATATGGGATTTGGAAAGAAGAAAACTTTGAAATGTTTTTAGATATACTTATACTGTTAAAATAAGTATATAATTTTGTTTTCAAGGCATGAAAAGTAAAATGTTTTGGTAATATACTTATACGGTTGAGATAAATATATAAATGTTTTTCCAAGTATAAAGGAAATGTAAGGGGTTTGGAAATAGTGTTTTGGAAAGGTCTTTTGATCAAGTTTTGTAAAGTGTTTTTTTAATTAAAGAGAATTAATTAAGGCTTAGTGGGTCCCACATAGGAATTAAACCATGATTGGATGTTTGTTTATTTGATAGTTAAATAACCGACTATCAAGTTTGAGCCAATTTGACTCAGGAAGTATGAATGTAAATTTGAGTTCCCTGATAAGATCTCGAATACTTACTTCTAAAAAAACCGAGAACGAGTCAATTGAAAATTATTGGTTGTTGATACGAAGAGACCGGGATCGAATCTACATCTGAAAACCACTACGAACCAACATGTACGTTTGAGTGGAAGACATCTTGATGATGATTGAAGATGGTGCTCTTTGAAGTGCAAGGGCTACTGCTACTAATCCTAAGGGTGATTCCAAAATGGATGTAGTAGAGTTAGTGCCTTCAGTTTAGTTCAGACCCAGAACGAACTTGTATGGATGAATGCTGGCATTGCATTGACGCCTGGAGTGCAGTGTTAGCATTCCAAGATGGATTGCTATTCAGAAAGGTAAAATTTAGCCTTAAGCCTCACAACTGGGAGGAATGGCAAAAACAGGGCATGCAGTAGAGGTATGTGTTTAGCTACCATTAGGAGCGGTCACCCCATTCTAGATGTCCCTTTCAAAGTTGGTTTGCGCGCAAATACCGTGGTAGTATAAGGCCTCGGTGTCAAGGGGGTAAGGTAATCCAACTTTGTCATGTTAAAGGGGCAGCCGGCTCTGTGTTAGCATCGGTGCATTTTCTAGAGGTGTATGATTGGAAGGTAGTCCATTGTTGGGATCCAATCTCCAATACGTGCCTTACGTTTTCGATTGTAGAACCTAGCATGTTGGAATGTGAGATGCAAGCATTTCAGCTATTTTATCTATTTTGTAACGACCCATATTTTGGTCATTTGAAATTCGTATATTTAAATTGATTTTAAATATTCACAAGTTAATTTTATAAGTTGAATAACTTATAATTCGAATATAAGGATTTAATATGATAATTAAATTGTTAATTTATTATTTGAAATTGTAGAAATAATTGGAATTTGAATTTAATAAGAATAAAAATAATTTATAAAGTTGAATTAAATTCTATTTGAATTAGAATGATGTTAGAGAACTTTTAAAATTGAATTAAAAGTAAATTTGTAGAAATTGAATATTTTAATATTTAATTAACGTGTAAAAGTAGTCATTTTTCACACAGTCTCGGATTTTGACGAAACTAGTTTCATTGGATCCGTAATGTTATATTATTATAGGATTTCAAATTTCGTGTCAATCGGATTTACGGTTTAGTCGTGGCAAGCTAAAACGCATAGAAATTTGTTTAAGTAAATTTTAAATTTAAATAAGTCGATTCGAAAACCTATCTTCCAAATACAATTGAATTGGCCCCCGATATATATTCCATTGTTTTTGGAATAGAGGTAAAACATTATAAATACCAAGCGGTACGCTTCGTTTAGAGTTTGGGAAAATTTCGGATGAATAGTGCGCGAGAATTTTCTATATAAGGCCAAACTTTTTTATAATTTTCACAAAATCCTAATGCATCTAGGGCAAGCCGCCACTTTACATTACAATGGCCAGAAACTCATGCTCTTTCCCCTTGATTGTCTCGCAATCCGTTCATCTTCACATCTCGACCTCTAAAGCAACATTGAAGAGCTCCGCGATATCTAGCTGTTCAACGATGGTGATCGTCTGATTCGCGACGTAGAAGGAGAAATCAAGCCACGTTCGTTCGTTCTTTGGGTTTGTTTTTCTCGGCCATGGATGCACTGAGCTCGGTGTGCTCGCGGCTATATGTGGAAGCGAGGTGGAGCTTCGAAGTGGTGGAGTTCGATCATCGAATAGACGAGAGATGGTGGCGCGACATTCAAAAATAAATGGCGGCCGATGGGTTTTTTATTCGTGTGGTATAACCTGGAGCCATGAACGGTGAAGGGGAAGAAGCGTTTGGCCATGATCTATTTGCTTCAAAATGAACGGCCGAGATTAAGTGGGTTTTAAAAATAAAATAAAATTGTGAAATTAATTATATATAAATTCGTATAAACTTTGAAATTGCATAACTTCTTCATACGAGGTCCATTTTTGACGAAACAAGTTGCATTGGGTTCGTATTGACGAGCATTACATTTTAGAGCTGGTTTGGAGTTGATTGGAGCTAGTGTAAATTTTGAGTAAAATTAAACGCCAGTTTAATTTTATTCGGAATAAAACGCTCCAACGGCTATTGGAATTAAAGTGAGTATAACTCACTATTTCTGACTCACTAATATTTTTATATAAGTGAGAATAAATTTATTTTATGCTGTTTGATGATTGTTTGGATGAGATATGATATATTATCTATATATTGATTGGTATTTGGATATATTCCTGCCTATTGGAGCAGATGAGACCCTATACGTTCCCGTGTATGAGCGGATGACCTTTTGTACGCGCGTCTGCCTCGAAACGGACATTGTACGTATTTTCTAATATGTATATTTGTTGCAGGTGATAGGTTGGAGGGATCCAACTGGATTCCTCACCAGTATTGGTTTTATTTACAGATATTGTGATATATGCTGTTATCATATGATATATGATGTTTTGGATGCTGTGATTGATGTATTTAGTGCTGTTGCAGCATTGGGCCTATTTTTGGTAATTTAAAAATGTTAAAGTGATGATTTCCAAATTAATAAGGATTTCAAGTATTTTGAAAATAGATGTTTTATTGAATTTTGAATTGTTAAGAAAATGAATATATTTTAAGTAAATAAGAAGTTATAATTTTTATGTTATAAAAATTATGATTTTTGTGTAATATAATTAGAATGTGATTTTTGAAATATGGAGTTGATTATTTTGGTAAAGTAGTTTAAATTGAGATTTTTGAATTTATTATAAATAGTTTATGTATAAGATTTATAAAATTGAATTTTTTTAAATCAAAATAATGGAATTATAAAGGAGTTTTATAAATGTTAAAATGAAGTTATAAATGGATTTTATAAGTAAATAAGATTTATAGATTTATGAATTTGTGAAGTTATAAAATGATTGAATTTGTAAATAAGAGAATTATAAGTGAATTAACTTATAATTTGGATTTTTGGCATATAAATGAGATATAAATAGAATTGGTTAGTAAAGGAATTTTGTATATTGAAGTTTTTATAAAATAATAAATGTGATTTATAAACATCGTTTTATAAATCCGAAATCAATTGAATTTGATAAGTTAATTATGGAAGCTTATTAAAGGAGATATATTCACGATTTTGGACAGTGGATTATCCTTTAATAAATGTGTAGAAATATTGGATTTGGTAAATGATTTATATTCACGATTTTGGACAGTGAATAATATATTAAATAAAATGGATATGTTTTGGAAAGTGATCTTTTAAATTTAAAGACAGGTTTTGTGAAGTGATATATTAAATGGGGTTAAATGATTTGAAGATGTTTTAAAATGTGTTAAGTGTCGAAACTATAGATTTCAACATTCACTGTTGAAATAAACGTTTTCGAGAAGTAAGGAAATGATGGACTATAACACTGTTGTTATAGTAAATGATTTTCGAAAGGAGATGTTTTGTATAGTATATGGGATTTCTATATCTATCTAATTTTTGAATCCCTATACTAATGATTTTGGGTTATCGTAACGATGTTTTACGCAACATTCGTTTTGACCCGAATAAGTATGTTTAAGAGAACGTTTTCCTTAAAGAATAAAATATATACTTAATCATGATTTAAGTATATGTAATATTTTCTAAGTGTTGAAAATATAGAGATTTGTGAATTCACTTATTTTTAAATAAGTATATGGAAATGTTTTCCAATGTTGAAATGGTTTTGGAATTATATCTTTTTTAAAGATAATTTGAAGTGAATATTTGGCAAGTGATTTAATTAGTAAAAGATTAATTAAAAGGTCCTAGTGATTGCTTATGATGCTAAATATTTGTTGTTTACTTTGATAGTTAAATAACCGACTATCAATATTGGCCATTTTAGTTCCTCGACATGATGTGGGAACTATTTAGTCGTACACTTAGTACATAGCCATCTGTGTAGGCTTGATTATCGTTTGTGTTGAGGATGTTTATTCGTGTAGTGCGGAGTGTTACTCCAATCTATCGAGCTTCCTTCTTGGCCGAAGGATGGCAAGTTGAAAGTTGGAAACGTGATAAGTCTATGAGACTTAGTTTCTGTGTTAGGTTGAGAAACGCTTTTGCATTGTTGGTGCGAAGAGACCGGGATCGTTTTTGCTTAGTGATGTTCGTACATGATAGGGGGTTCTCGCTTCTTGTTAGGTAGCGAACGGATGACTCTTACTCCTACATGTCCCTGAGATTGAGTATCGAGGGGTTGGTTTGCTAGTTTGGCTTACAGTCGAGAGGCTGGCCGTAAAAGCAAAACGTGAGGTATCCATGTGAGCTACGGTGGAGTTTATCCACTGTCGATGGTTGCAAAGCCTAGATCGTCACATGTGGTATCAGAGCTTAGGCTTGGTATATTCCTAGGCTTTGATGTGTACTCAGTATAGATAGGGTCAGTAGCACCCTAGATTGGGTTTGAGTGTATTATATATATGAGCGCGTATTTGTTAGTGATATAAATGTTTTATATTGTGTTTACTTATCCGTTGGGTTGTTTGTGAATTCTGGTCGGTATGTAGGATGCCATGTTATCGATAGGTATTTCTAAACACTTAAATGAAGCAAGTCGACATAGTACTATTTTAAATTGGGTAAATGAAATAATTTTACCTCGATTATATTTTATATATAAAGGAAATAATTTTTCAAAAATTATTATAGTGTATATAAATTGATTGTTTGGTTGTTTGAAAATGTAAATATGTATAAGTTAATAAAAGTTGTTGAATAATCTAAATAAAAACAACTATTGTAAAAGAATAAATTATATAGCATATGAATTGTAAAGTATGGAATTATAATTAAAATGATTTACCATTGTGAAATAATTTTATATATAAGAAATGAAACTATACGAGTATATTTATAAATATGAGTTGTAAATAAAAAATGGATTTAAACTATGAATTTGAAATTTGAATCCCGTTGATTTTGAAAGTTATTTTTCAAGGTTTAAATAGGTTATATTGTTATAAATCTAAATAATATAAATAAATTTGAAATGAATCTTATTTAAGTGAAGTAAAATAGTGAAATTATATAAGTAAGAATTTATAAATGTGATTTATAAAAATAAAAAAGGATTTTAAAAGAATATAAAGCACTGAATTCACTGCTGTTGTTGGGAAATAATAAGGGTGATGGCTGCAGCATCAATAGTATCATTTTCGAGTTTCTGTGTGATGGATTTGCTACCAATAGTAAATTGAAATTGAAGTTTTGTTGTGATAAACAATAAATTTGAATTTAAAATCTAATATTGAAATATTAAAAGGGTTAAACAATTTTGTTAAGCAAAACAAAATCTGAATATGAATAGTGATATGAAATTTGACTTAAGTAAAAGTTAAATAAAAAGACTTTAAAAATGAAATCTAAATTGAGTTAAATAAAATATAATTTGAATTAAATTAGAAGTGAACTTAAGTTGTATAGTGAAAGTAAATGTAAGTGAAAATAAAATGAAACGTAACTTAAGTAATGTTGAATGAAGTTGAATTTGATATCAAAATGAATTAATAAAGTGAATATGCAAAGTAAAGTTGAATAATAAGAAGTTAATGAAATGAAGTATTAAATGAATATGAATTTGAGTTATGTAATGAAATTCAACTTTAGTTGTAAAATGCATTAGCAATTGGAAGTGTTGTATAAAGATGTGAATATAGTGAATACTAGAATTCAATCCAAATTAGATATTAAACTAATTGAAATGAAATGTGTTGAACCAAATTGAATGTAAACAAAGTAAATATAAATGCTGAGTGTAAATTAAATAAATTTGGTTATGTTGGATATGCATTGATTGAATGGAAACTCATTAAATATTAATGAAATTGAAAGCTAAATAATTGAATTCAAATTGGAAGTGAAGTAAATCTAAATAGAATAGAATTGAATTTGATTTGGAAATGAACTAAAAAAGAATGTAAATTAGTGAATGTAAACTAGTTGAATTTGAATGAATAAATGTTAGTAAAATCCAATGTTAATGAATCAAATGTGATTTAAATTAAAAACCAATTCAATCAATATTAATGAGGAATGAATGTATGTTGATTTGGTTATGGATTGATTGGATAGATATTGGTTTGTTGGATGTTAGTTGGATGATAGTTGTTTGATGGTTGGATTTGTTGCTTTATATTGCATTTGCTATATTGGTATATGTTGTATATTGATATTACTTTCCATATATGTTTCTCATTTATTTGTTGAGTATTTAGTAGGTGCGGATGGCATATGCTTCGCATTTGGAGCTCGCTTTCGCACTATATTAGCCATATTTTGCTCGCTAATAATATATAAGGTACCTATCTCAGATTACATCTCGTACTTTTATATTTTTCCCTACGGGATGCCTCATCCTCGAAGATGAGATGTATATTTGTGATATATATATATATATGTTGTGATCCTGCTACGATCGAACTGCGCAAAGGAGGCTATGGCGAATTTTTTAAAATTTAAGGCGTTAGAAAAATTTTGAAAAAAATTGGAAAAAATTTTGATAACTAAAATTTAGATTTTGAGTTAAAAGTTAAACGATATTAGTTGGTTTTGAAAAGATAACTAAGTATGGATTTGAAAACTTAGAGAAAGTTTTTATAAGAAGTTTAACTGATGGATTTTGGAAAAGTTAAAAAGTTTAAATGATTTGGTAATATAGTTTTAATGAATTGTTTTGAAAAGTTAATGGATTTTGTGACCTTTTCTTACTTGGTAATTTCGAGGACGAAATTCTTTTAAGTAGGGGAGAATGTAACGACCCAGAATTTTGGTCATTTGAAATTCGTATATTTGAATTGATTTTAAATATTCACAAGTAATTTTATAAGTTGAATAACTTATAATTCGAATATAAGGATTTTATTGGATAATTAAATTGTTAATTTATTATTTGAAATTGCAGAAATAATTGGAATTTGAATTTAATAAGAATAAAAATAATTTATAAAATTGAATTAAATTCTATTTGAATTAGAATGATGTTAGAGAACTTTTAAAATTGAATTAAAAGTAAATTTGTAGAAATTGAATATTTTAATATCTTATATATAAAGCAAATACTTCCCCTAGTGAAGCCTTTTTCGAATTTCCAAAAGTACCCTCTACTTAGTTTAAAAAGAAAACTATGTTCAAGGATAAATCTGTCTTCCTTACCATCCACCACATTTTTAACGCACTTCTTCCGAAATCCATTTCTTACTTTTCTTCCCTAATCCATTTCTGTTTGTAATTGCAGTGGACGGTTTTACAGCAGTTCGACTTTATCACTTTAGGCTACACTCAGATCAACATCCACTTTCATTCTCCATCCGCCTCCCTGTATATTCTCATCTTCCGCAACCAAATACTCTCTTCGCTTTTTTCACCCATTAAAATTCTAAAAAGCCTTTAAATTTTGCAAAAAATGATACAACTGACAAGCGAAGAGCAGAGCGCGGTGGCGCTGCCTCAACCATGGGTGGCTATGTCATATCCAACAGCGATGGTGATGCCGCCGCCTCCATTTATCCCGTACCATTAGGCATCGTCTATGGGAAATCATTCTGCATCAGCACAAACTGGGAAGGATAATAAGACAATATAGGTTGGGGATCTTCATTATTGGATGGATGAGAATTATTTACATAGTTGCTTTGGGAATACTGGAGAGGTATTGAATTTTTCACGTTGAATAGGTTTATTGCATGCTTCAATTTTATATGGAACCGAGAAATTACTTTGTTTGAGTAAAGTTTGTATTTTTTTTCAACCATGGGTGGCTATGTCGTATCAAGCAGCGATGGTGATGCCGCCGCCTCCATTCATCCCGTACCATTAGGCATCGTCTGTGGGAAATCATTCTGCATCAGCACAAACAGGGAAGGATAATAAGATGATATGGGTTGGGGATCTTCATTATTGGATGGATGAGAATTATTTACATAGTTTCTTTGGGAATACTGGAGAGGTATTGAATTTTCGCATTAAATAGGTTTATTGCATGCTTCAATTTTATATGGAACCGAGAAATTACTTTGTTTGAGTAAAGTTTGTATTTTTTTTTCAACCATGGGTGGCTATGTCGTATCCAGCAGCGATGGTGATGCCGCCGCCTCCATTCATCCCGTACCATTAGGCATCGTCTGTGGGAAATCATTCTGCATCAGCACAAACATGGAAGGATAATAAGACGATATGGGTTGGGGATCTTCATTATTGGATGGATGAGAATTATTTACATAGTTGCTTTGGGAATACTGGAGAGGTATTGAATTTTTCGCGTTGAATAGGTTTATTGCATGCTTCAATTTTATATGGAACCGAGAAATTACTTTGTTTGAGTAAAGTTTGTATTTTTTTTCCATAGATTATGGATGTTGGATAAGAGATAGATGTTAATTGTTTGAAATTGATTGCACATAGATGTTACGAGTATATGGTATTTTATTTCATTGTTAACTTTTGTTCGTCTCCAGGTTTGAATGTTAACTGGACAATCCTATGTTTAGCTTAAACTTAAGTAGTAAATTTAACTTCATTAAATGTGTACACACAAGTTTTAACATATAATTGCGCATATATATTTTGACATTCATTGGAGTTATTCGACATGGCATATGGATAGAGATGCGGGGTTCACATGTATGCTTTACAACATTTATATCCATTGCCCTAAAGACATTTTTGCATATACAACCATAAATAGTGGTTGGTAAATATAATTGGATACTTCATATTTGTTTGCACTACACCCTAAAAGAAAGGTTTGCATAAAGAGATATGCATTGCAGCATCTTCTTCTTTTAGGAATCCAAGTTTCTCACGACGGTATGCGTGTGAGCTATACCAAAAATTTAGTAGTAGGTTATGACTCTCAAATATTAAACTTTAAATATAAAAAATATCTACCTTTTATTACTTATTTTATTTGACCACATTGATTGCTGTAGGTGAATTTAGTTACCTTCCCAATATACTTACTTTTTTCAGTTGTGGTTTACCTTCTTACTATATATACTTTAGGTCTTTTTTTATTCCAAGCTAAAAAATATTCTAGATTTGAAGATACAAAATAAAGGTAAATGTTAGTTAGTTTTGGTGGAACTAGATGTAGTCATTACTATATGTGCTTCTTTTGAATTTACTTCTCAACACTGTTATATTCCCAACAATGTTTTACTCCCTTTATTTTTTTTATTCCTTTTCTTAATATACATTGAAGAAAAATGTATTTATTGTTATGAACTTTAATGAAATTGCTTATAATCATTATTGTCCCTTGCTTCCCCTAGGATTTCTCTCGAATATTTGATATGGGTCAAAAATATATCAAACCAAATGATTTTACTTGCATTTTTCTAAAAGATAAATCAGATTATGCCTTCCTTTTGGAAAAAAGTTTTGCATTTCCCTCACAATGTTTTTTGTTTTGGATATATTGATTTGCTTGTTTTACCATATATTTTTTCACAAATTTAAATAAACTTAGTAGTTTGCCACAAAAAGGTTGATCATCTATTTAGGTGATTTGTTAATTTACCATATACTATTTTTTGTCTCATATTCAATTGTAGGACTAATATGAATGTTAGCCTAATATTTGCAGTTCAGAAATTTGAAAATTTATCGATTTTTCTGCAAGTATTTGCTGATGTGCCATTTTGTGAATTAGTAAAATCCTAATTATATGTTATCACTTAAACCCTGTTTTAACTTATCTGTTGTGATTTGTGTATGTTCACATGCACTTGATTGAATAGGTTTCTGCCCTTTAAATATCATTCATCAGTGTAACTAGCATAATAGCTTCGACCAAGACTTGGAAAAGGATCATGGCTGTCAATGCAACCTCCACAAGCTCTCTCAGTCCTGGTGGGTAGAAGTTGGCTGATGTGCACGTAAATGCGCATATTTTTACCACCATATTTAGTCTATTTAAATTAAATAAATGATCATATTGGGTATTTTAACTTGTTTAAACCAAAATTCAAATTATTTTAAATTGTCACATATTCATCTTCATATAGGGGCAAAATTGTCATTTTTATGCATTTATTAAATTGTGAAAATTTACTTGGAATTTTCTATGTTGTTTTGTAGAAAATTTGGAGAATTTTACAAGTGGTTACATGATGATATATGCATGCACAAGAGTGAAGAGAACAAATGAAGATGGAAATAATTCAAAGTGATGATAATGGAGGACCCCACCTATCCACCTACCTTAATGTACACATTAGAGGCTAGTGCACATGCTTATGGAATTAATGGCTTCATGTACACTTAAATGATGATTAATGGATGCTAATGGTTACTTGGCCACCACACTTCCTAAGGGGTAGTTTGGGCATTCCCCAAATTATGGATTAGGGTTTCATGCTTGTATAAATAACCCATTATGTTCATGTAACCTCCCTCCTCCCTTGTAGTCTCTCTTTAGCTTAGTTTAGGCTCAAAATAAAAGAAAGCTTCTCTTTTCTTTTTCCATGGCTACTTAGCTATTTTGTTTCATGTAATTTTTTTTATGCAACTTTAATATATTTCTCTTTTCTTCTCTTGTTTATTTTCCTTTCATGTTGTAGTGTAGATCTAGTTTACTTATGCAAGTAGAATAATTTTTCCTTTCATTTTTGCTCTCTTTTTCTCTTCTTGTTTCATGTTGCTTTCTACATTTGTTCATATGATAACAAATATGAGAGCTTAATCCCTTCAATTTAGGGGTAATGAAGCTCTCTAGTATGTAGATCCAACATTTTGTTTTTTTATGCTCTCTTTTGTGCTTAATGAGAACGATTGAAGTGGTTTAATGATGTTGTTTAGCTTTGAATTTGATAGTCTATGTTGTTCATAACAAATAGGCTATGCTTAAACAAACAAAACACAAATTGCCTCTTCATCTACATATGATTATGGCAAAGAAGTGAATGTTGAAATTAAAATTTGATGGCTTATATTTCTAATTAATAGTTAATAGGCCATGCTTAAAATAGATTTTGCTTTCAACTTTGTTGTCAAATTTTATGAGATTTAAAAGTGTATTAGTGGTTGTGTTATAGTTTGATGGTTTATATTGGGCTAATTAATAGCACAAATATACCATACTTATGATAAACACATCAACTAATTCACTAATGACAAGAAAAGAGAGATCATAACTTCATTTTGTTGATTTATGTGATATAGAGAGTGGAATTGCCTCTAAATTGTCTTAACACTCTCATATTTTTATCAATTTTCTTTTGTTAGTTTTCTACATTTTTAGCTTAACTTTCACTCGACTTTGGTATAATTTGATTGAATAGAATTTTAAAATCATCAATTCCCTACGGATTGACCCATATTCTCCACGTGCTACATTCGTATACCGTGCGCTTGCAGTTATTTTTAATTTAAATTCGTTCGACGGTTTTCTAAACCGATAGAATTTCCATCGACGATCAAGTTTTTGAGAATTTCCGTCGACGAACAAGTTTTTAGCGCCGTTGCTGGGGAATTTATTTTGATTTTTGATTTCTATTATTCGAATTATTTTTCTTTTGATTATTGTGTGTTTGGTTTGTGTGTGTTTGCTTAAAAAAAATTGTGTGTTTGTTTAGTTTTTGTTTTCATTTCCATATTAAAAAAACATACATAATCTCATTCAAAAAAAAAAATTCATTCACTGTTAACTGTACAGTTGCATTGTTTTACATTTCTCATTTTACATTACATTGTTTTACATTTTTTCTGCTTGCCTAAACTTCAGCTTTGTTCATTTCAGTCATCAAACTACCACAGTTCATCCCCCATACCACAGTTCCACTTGTCCACTTCTAAAACCACCTCGGTCGATTCATCACCATTCAAACTCCTTTCCACGACTTTCAAAACTGCCATAACTGCTGCTACCACTACCCTAACCATCAAACTTTGTCTCAATCAACATTGCAGTTCTCCCGACTTCCCCCCGGCAGTTTCTCCTCTGCCTGCCAATTCTCCACTACACAGCCTCCTCCTTAACTTCATATTCCACCACATACAAGCATACAAGCTTCATTCCCATTCCCCTGCAAACTACACATTGGTATTGCCTTGCATCAACCACCATTCAATCCCACAACCAACACTTCTCTCTGTCACTTCCTCAAAGCCACTACTTCACATATCCACCCTATTAGTTACATTCACCATTCACTTCACTACAAACCACCCACAGACAAATACTTCCCCTTCACATAATAATCAAATTCATCGATCACATCAACTACTTCAGCATTCATCACTTCACCAACTCAACATATATCACCAAATCATAGAACATCAATATCCATTCACCCACAACTCCCTCTGACAGCACTCTACCACATTGCAATTCAAATACCAGCAAACATTCCCTATCCTCTTCTCAACATCAGTTAACCCCAAGTCGTCACCACTTCCGACCACGCCTACTCCTCACCAGAGACCCTTAACATCACAACCTTTCACCAACAACCATCCCCCTGCAAAACAACTCACCTCGCTAAACTGCACCTATTCTCCACAACTACGATCAGTATAACTCCAAACTGCTAGCAGCCTACCCACTTCCAGCAACCGGCATCACAACTGCAGTACTTCAAACTTCACCACTGCTATACTTCAAACATCTGCACTTCATTCATCTTCACTGCTCCGACAATTTCCAACTGCAGCCCCTTCACGACAACTGCTTCCAACATACTTTCCCATTACAACTTCAGTTACCAAACATCAGCCAATAGAAAAAGGAAAAAAAAGAACTGTTGCATTACAACTTCCATCCCCTTTCCCTCAATGATCTCTGCATAACACTGTCATCGCTTGTCTATTGCACTGCATCCACCAAAAAAACCAAACTTCCACCCCCTGTCATATACCATTCATCACTACCAACTCAAACCTGCTGCTTGCCTTCATTAATCAACTACCAAGCACTTCCATCAAAGGCATCCCACACTTCAACATTCACATTCAAAAAAAAAATTATACTGCTGCTTCCACTTCAGCATCACAGCAATTCCCAAACCAACCCTCTGCAAATCTCTGACCTCACCATAATCATCAACCAGAAACCAAGACCCACGTACAAACCCAAGTTTACACAACTAACCTGATTTGCAACCATCAGAATCCATCACCAACCATCACCAGAAACAACTACAGCCCTGCCTCACCGTTGTCCTTCCACCAACGAGCATCGAACAAAGCACAATTCAATCTCTAATCACCTTCATCACGCAAGCGACCCAAATTCAATAGCAATCACAAACCTCGAAACCCAAATATTCAGCCGAAAGAACCCAATCGCCAAGAATACGTGCCATCGCGACCTCCTCCGATCTCATCTGACTTCGAATTGACGAGGCTTTTGGGGATTTTCTTATAACAGAATTTGTAAGAATTGAGAATTTGGGAACAAGAATTTGGGTGTTCAGTTAAATTTTATTTCGAAAATGAAGACAGTGAACTTTGTTTCATTTGTTTTATCTTAGTGGGCCGGGTAGTCTTAAAACGGGGTGGGTAATAACTTGAGTGGGTGTGGGTAATAAGTTTAGTGGGTGAGAAGTTTAATTTTGGGTATTCTTTTTAGGTTGGTTTTATCATAAAAAAAGAAGGTTGATTTTGTTTTGTTTTGTTTAGAGTTTTAAATTGTTTTAAGTTCCATTTTCAAAAGAATTTTTTTTTAAGTAAAACAGTACTTTTAAGTTTCCTTTCCAAAAAAAAAACCAAAGAGTCTCTTCAAAAAAAAACAGTGGTTGTTTTGAATTTGTTTTGTTTTTCATTTATTTTAGTTTCTTCTTCGATATAAAAAAACTGTATATATATCTTGTTTTTATTTTCAAGTTGCAAAAGCAGAAAAGGAAAGGAGCTGCTTGTTAAAAATAATTGCTTCGCTTTGCTTGCCAAAAAAAAACTACTTGGTTGCTATATATATGTTTTTATTTGCTTTGCATTGCTGTTTGCCTGCATTTTATAAAAGAAAAATTCATAAAAAAAACCAAAATTTCATTCGTAGTTTCATTGTTAATACACGTTTAATTTCTGCTTTGCATTTCATCCTGGATTTTGATTAGTAATAACGGTTAGACATCGATAACTTTTAATTGTGTATTGACAAGTTGTCTTCTTGGAACAATTTAATTTCTCGGTGTCTAGGCTACGGCAGAGTAATAACCATTTATAAATATTACGGTGATTCGTAAATATTATAGTGGTTGTTCCTTTGAAGGTACTTAAACCTTCGGCTGCATTGCTACAGTGATTCGTGGTGCACCGATAACCCCTGCCCGTTACCTGGCTGAGAACTATCTTGTTTATTTAAGACAATGTGTGATTATAAAATTTTGGGTTAACATAGGATAAATCATTTGTAATTAACCCTTGCATTCATTTAGTTGCATTAGTTCATGCATATTTTAAAACAAAAAAAAAATAAAAAAAATTCAAAATCCAAAACTAAAAAAATTGTAAATATTCCTTTTCCTTTTCAGTTTTTAAATCCTTTTTCTTTGAAATTTCAAAAATCCAAAAAGTTATAAAACCTTCTCAAAAACAAAAAAAAATTTGAAAAACAAAAAAAAACAAAAAAATCAATTTCCCTTTTGAAAAATAAATTTTATTTGTAAATATTTTCCTTAAAAAAAACAAAACAAAAACATTCTTGAAAATGTCCGAGTTTCCCCACTTACGTGAATTTTACAATAGTTGTGAAAATCAATATAATCCATATGATTTCACTCCAAATCCGTATGGATATTTTAACAACAAATATTTTTTAAACAATTCGAATTTTGAACAACAAAGTTTTCAAAACGATGACCAACCCTCGAATCTCGAAAATAGCATTTCATCTCTACTTGAAATCTCTACACAACAAAATCAAATGATAAATGATTCGTGTAATTCATATTTGTGTAATAACTCGAGTCAAGGATTTCAAAATTTGAATTCAATTCAAAATTCAAACGATCTCGATTATAACCCATGCCAATTCAATTTCGAACTCCAAAATGAATTTCAAACTCAAAATGAAAATGGAAACAACTTTTCAAACGAATTAGGCAATGGGAATAACCTTAACCACGCTACGATTGAAAATCTCTGTTCTCAACAAATTCAAAGTGAAAATCCTCATGCTAATAACTATAAATTGGATTTTGTTGAGAAAATGAATGAAATTTACAATTATCACACGGATTCGTTGTTTGAAACATATATGAAACAACGAGAAAAACAAAATCAAATCCCAATGTGTGACGAGTCAAGTGATTATCCATCTTTTACCCAAATCGACGATTTTCAAATAACAACTTTTGAAATTGAAAACGAAAATCTTAACGAAGTTGTTGAAAACACGGTAATTGAGTTGGATTTCAATTCTTTTGAGGGTGTGGAACCAAATTTAAAATTCGATTTTCCTTTTCTCGATTTTGAAATTTTGAATACAACAACTTTGGATTTTGAACTTGAGATACACAATGAAGTTGTTGATAATCCAAATAAGGAAGACGAATTTAACAAACACGAGTTTTATGGACTTTTTGAAAATGAGTTGTTAAACTCTTGTGGGGAAGATTTAAATCACCAATTTGATTTTGAAATCAATAATTCTAAAGAATTTTTCAATGAACAGCTTGAGTTTCAATTTGGTGAAAATAAACTTGAACTTCAATCAATCGTTTTATCAACCCCAAAAATCATTGAAAATAAAACGACTTGTACAATTTTTAATAAAACGGCATTCGTTTTTCCAAATCAACGTTCAACTTCGAAATCTTTTACGATTTGGTTTTCCGAGCTTAAGTTGTGTCTCGTATACTTAACGAGACAAATGAATCGGTCTTTGGAAGACCGTTTCATGTACTTTTTGACGATATACTTTCTGAACTCTTGTAAATAATAATCTTTTCGTTTTCATGTAAATATAGGTCATCTTTTTATTATTTTTTTTTATTTTTTTCCTTCCACTTGGGTTGACTGTGGGGACACAGTAAAAATCAAGTGTGGGGGGGGACTCATCATCATTTTTCAATTTTTCATGGTTTATTTTTAATTTTTCTTTCCAAAATTTAAAAAAAAATCTCAAAAAAAAAAATTGTTAAGCATTTTTTATTTATTTTTAAAAAGAAACACTATAGGATAAATATATGGTTTTGGTTTATTAAATTGAAATTTTTGAAAATTTATTCGTCTTAACAAAAATAAAAATGAAGTTTGATTACAAATAATAATGGTTTAACTAGTATATAGGGAGAATCTTACGTGATAATTATGAAATATATCCTAATTGAAAATCATTGTTTTAAAAAGTGGTTGATTTAAAGTAAAGGATATAACATTTTTTTTTGCCTTCTAAGTTAAGTGGTGCTAAGATGATTTTGCAAAAAAAAACTCTCTCTTTCTATAAAAAAAATCTGAAAATAAAAAAAAACATTTGTATATATGTAAATATTTTCTATTAACAACTACGGTCGACAGGTGTGCACACTTGTGTGTACACTCGCCATGCTCTGTACCTTTCTCACGTAAGCCCGAAAGGCAGTGCATGATCGGTATATCTGGCCTCAGTTTATCTGAGCTAGGTGTATATATATATAAATTCTTTTTAATAATGCCTACAGTCAATAGGTGTTCACACTCGTGTGTTCACTCGCCACGCTCTGTATTCCCCTCACATCAGTCCGCAAGGCAGTGCATGGGTAATATATCTGGCCTCAGTTTATCTGAGTTAGGCATATGTAAATATTGTAAATATCAATAAAATTTTCAAAATAAATGGAGAGAGTAAGCAAATGAAATCCTAGTACTATTTTTAACTAATTTGATTTGACTTGTTATTGAAAAGAAATGAATATACCACTTTGATAAACTTTCATAATCAACTAAGGATCCATTTTATAATTACACTTTGTTATCAACCGAAACAACGAGTTAAACTATAGTATATTTGCTTTGATAACTTCATTTTTGTTGGAAATTTTGACGAGTAAATGACTTAAATTTTCAAAATAATACCAAACCTATATTTAACTTATTTGTGTTAATTTAAAAGCAAATCCTTCATTCGTAAATATTTTCCAAAACCACATTCATGTCTTTGTAAATAAATCTAGCATTTTGTAAATATTTTCATCCTGCATTTGGATTTTGTGGGTAGTATCCGCTGAAAACCCTCACGAGACAACACTCGTCCTACTGGGGACACCCAGAGGTGTAACGGCTTGTTGCATACGCTCAATGCAATCGTGCTCCCTACGAAAATGGATTTATCTTAGTTTTTTTTCCTTTATTCGAGGACGAATAAAAAGATAAGTGTGGGGGTATTTGATGTGCACGTAAATGTGCATATTTTTACCACCATATTTAGTCTATTTAAATTAAATAAATGATCATATTGGGTATTTTAACTTGTTTAAACCAAAATTCAAATTATTTGAAATTGTCACATATTCATCTTCATATAGGGGAAAAATGGTCATTTTTATGCATTTATTAAATTGTGAAAATTTACTTGGAATTTTCTATGTTGTTTTGTAGGAAATTTGGTGAATTTTACAAGTGGTTACATGATGATATATTCATGCACAAGAGTGAAGAGAACAAATGAAGATGGAAATAATTCAAAGTGATGATAATAGAGGACCCCACCTACCCACCTACCTTAATGTACACATTAGAGGCTAGTACACATGCTTATGGAATTAATGGCTTCATGTACACTTAAATGATGATTAATGGATGCTAATGGTTACTTGGCCACCACACTTCCTAAGGGGTAGTTTGGGCATTCCCCAAATTATGGATTAGGGTTTCATGCTTGTATAAATAACCCATTATGTTCATGTAACCTCCCTCCTCCCTTTTAGTCTCTCTTTAGCTTAGTTTAGGCTCAAAATAAAAGAAAGCTTCTCTTTTTTTTTCCATGGCTACTTAGCCATTTTGTTTCATGTAATTTTTTTTATGCAACTTTAATATATTTCTCTTTTCTTCTCTTGTTTATTTTCCTTTCATGTTGTAGTATAGATCTAGTTTACTTATGCAAGTAGAATAATTTTTCCTTTCATTTTTGCTCTCTTTTTCTCTTCTTGTTTCATGTTGCTTTCTACATTTGTTCATATGATAACAAATATGAGAGCTTAATCCCTTCAATTTAGGGGTAATGAAGCTCTCTAGTATGTAGATCCAACATTTTGTTGTTTTATGCTCTCTTTTGTGCGTAATGAGAACGATTGAAGTGGTTTAATGATGTTGTTTAGCTTTGAATTTGATAGTCTATGTTGTTCATAACAAATAGGCTATGCTTAAACAAACAAAACACAAATTGCCTCTTCATCTACATATGATTATGGCAAAGAAGTGAATGTTGAAATTAAAATTTGATGGCTTATATTTCTAATTAATAGTTAATAGGCCATGCTTAAAATAGATTTTGCTTTCAACTTTGTTGTCAAATTTTATGAGATTTAAAAGTGTATTAGTGGTTGTGTTATAGTTTGATGGTTTATATTGGGCTAATTAATAGCACAAATATACCATACTTATGATAAACACATCAACTAATTCACTAATGACAAGAAAAGAGAGATCATAACTTCATTTTGTTGATTTATGTGATATAGAGAGTGGAATTGCCTCTAAATTGTCTTAACACTCTCATATTTTTATCAATTTTCTTTTGTTAGTTTTCTACATTTTTAGCTTAACTTTCACTCGACTTTGGTATAATTTGATTGAATAGAATTTTAAAATCATCAATTCCCTACGGATCGACCCGTATTCTCCACGTGCTACATTCGTATACCGTGCGCTTGCAGTTATTTTTAATTTAAATTCGTTCGACGGTTTTCTAAACCGATAGAATTTTCGTCGACAAACATTGGCCATGTAGGAATTGTAGTGTTGGATTTAGTTCCCTTTTTCCTTTGGAAAAGAATCCCTGAAGGATATTAGAGCTTTTGCAAAGTTATAACATAGTAGTTATGAATGAACTTAGGGGAAATATTATGCTTCTGTTGATTGTATTATGTGCCCCATGATATAATACTTATTTTGTTCTTTGTTAAGATTTTGGCTGTAAGACCAACTAGAAAGTTGATAAAGTAGTTTTCTGTATGCATGACTTGCCATAGTGGACAAATCAAGAAAGCAAATGAAGGAAAGAACAAACAGGGCGAATAAAATCCGAGTAGTGAAAAAGTACTCCAACACCTCAGAAGCTGCCAAGAAGAAATGACAAAACATATCTCTATCATTTTGGTTGACAAAGGTTTTACCTGATTTTGTTTTGAGTTCAAATGTCGAAGCCTTTTTTTGTTTCAAGACTTATTTTCTGACCGATATTTATATGCCTAAGGCGGTTTGGGTCAATGTGCTATGTTTTGTTTATTATTAGTGGATGGTACATGAACCAATAGATGAATATTGGTTTGAGGATTAAGAAACTGGCACATGAGGCTATTGGTGTATGGAAACTGAGAATGTGAATGCGATTGTTAATGAATAAATATGAATTGATAATATTCTTTGCATGTTTTGTTTAAAGAGCTGTATACTGATTTCTTATAATCATTTGCATGTGAAGTTTTCGAGTACGATTTTCCTGAATTTGTAAACTTTCTTTCCTTTTTCTTGGTTTTATGATTGTGTGATAATAGGGAAGCTAATAGACGAATATTTGGCACTGGCTGTTTTCTTCTTCTCTACCTGTATTATAAATATGATGTACATCCTTTTAACCTTCGACAATATCTCATTATTGATCATGTGTATATACAGTACTAATATTTTATAACAAAATAATTTTCCTTATAGTTCTGTAAGCGCACGTCTGTGGCCTGCATTATCATCTCAACAGATGTTGTGGGACCCTTTAAATTTTGATATGAAATAAACTTTATATGCTGCAACCTTCGTACACTGTCCTTCAGTTCAAATCATGCAACCACACATTTTTACATTTTTACGTAACTGTAAAAAAAAGTGGTGCAGCTCACTGGCATTTCTACATTAATTCCCTTAGCACGTGATCCGCTATTACTGCCCATGTTTCCTATAACTGGTCCTTCAACTTTTTTTGCAGACTATGATGATACGTACTTTTCCACTCAAAAATTTTAATACGTCCACCACTACATATTATAACCACATCTCTGTTAATAGTCTCCACACACACCACTGTCTATCCTCAACTGCTCATCTCCATAAATTCTTTCGCCTTCCTGAATTCCATTCCAACTTTCTAAACCTTCATATTACTTTTTATGCGAAATGACAAAGGTACTCCTATACTACCTTTTATTCACACATTTACTCTATTCTATCCTATGTGGGATTTTATGGATAAAGGCTCTTTCAGACATATACTTTTTCAGACATATTCTATTCAAAAGGTTTTGCACATGCTTTTTTAGACATATACTATATTCGTTTATGCATAAAAGCTTTTAGCTATAATAGCTTTACACGAGTTGAGTACACGAAAGATTTGAATACAGTGGATTTTCACAAGTTTCATTGTCATTTCTTAAATATGCAAGTTATTCTGTACACGTACATACGTAGTTCAAAGTCCAAAATCTATTTAGTTGTTAACTATCAAGTATCTCAATCCTCATATATACTGTACGTACGTTTTTCCATAAGTTACCAATTTTTTTACCTACAGAACAAATATATACAACAAGGTAAAGAGCCTGCATTATCCCCTTCCGTAGACAAATTCAAACGTAAAAGTACACGTTTAACAAAGCACCTTCAATCCGCTACTGATGAAAAATTTAATGCTTCATCCAACATCTCACAGGTTAATCTTTCACAGATTGAATCAGACAATGTTAACAAAACAACCCACTATGTTCAGCTTCCTCCGGTTACGACAAAAAATTTTGAAACCACCGACAACTTATCAAAATCTTCCAACTGTGAAGTACAGATGACACAATCCGATGAACTCCAGTATTTTCCATAATGTTGTCAAGATGATAAATGGGAAGATTTTTTTACTCTTGAAGTGGAATGCCAAAATTTAATCATTTGATACACACACACACACACACACAGATGTATGTGTATATATATATGTTTATACTACATACTAATCATAAATTTTTATTTCTCCTGCAGATTGAGCAATGTGATGCAGCTGTTGAGCATTTTCTCAAGAATCGTACTTAATACAGCTTCAACTCTATGTTAGCCAATAAATTGTCCATTTCCGCGCTTCCGTACTTTTTTCTTTGGTCGCTATTAACACAAAGTTATTTGTTTCCGATGTATTTGTTACTGTTACATTAAATTTGTCGTGTACTCCATGCTTTCGTCATTGCCTAAATAAATTTGATGTTCTTTTCACGTGCACGTAAGTGCTGTTAAAAATTTATATGTGCGTTCGTTTGTATGTATATGTCTTTGTCCGTGCACACAGATACAAGCCTATGGAAATACCCATGCCACTATGAAATATGTATAAAAAATATTTTCACTTTTCACGTGGTACACTTATTAAAGCCATCCCCGTCGGACATTTTAATACTTCCTACATAAAATAAGTCTGAGTAATACGTTGTATATTATAAGTTCTCCAGTATAAATCACACTGAAGAAAAGGAAATATCGCTGATTTATACCCACATGATGAATTGAAAACAGAGACCGCAGACAGCATATCGCCTGAAAGATCATGCGGTTGTATAAGCAATATTCTACAATATAATTCAAACCGTCTATCATGTACATAAACGCAACGATAATACTCCCACCAACAAACACGACATAAAAATCTTATTAATTCACTTGATATACATATGTATACAGAAAAAAAAATATTAAACAATTGCTCGGTCTTGAAATTTACAAAAATCCGCTCATTTCATTTCTGAGTACATACGCACATATTTCGTATATGATACTTTCAACCGCATCGCTGTGTAAAATTGCATAATATTTTTCATGCAAGGGGGTCGCATATTTTATAACTTTCACGTATCATCAGATCATATCTTCAAAACTGCATAATATATATTTCAAAGCAACTTTTCAACCATAACTCTACACGGTTGCATGGCTCCATTTGAGCATATGTGTATATCGCGTAATATACTAACATTTTCTAATCGCAAATTTATATTATCCGAGGCTGATACATGTACTATTCGTTCGATACTGATACTGCCTTGAATACATATATGAACTATCAGTAAACATTGATGTAGATTTAATATGTTAGAACAAAGCAAAATATAATACCGAAGATTATGTTCAAATCTAAGTATACACAGTTAGCTTATAATTGAATGTTCATGTCATCTTCCTTTTACTTCAAGGACTTAATCGCTTAAAACATCCAGAGAGAAAATCATTTAGTGCTGTGAAAATTGGTTAAACCTTGCTTAAGAAATCATTAAACCACTAATCGGATATTTCGGAACAAAAAAAAACTATCTGCTTTTATAAAGTTTTATGCATATTTTAGTGCACAGACCTGACCATTTTAATATACAATGAAACTGGAATAAAAAGATGCTGGAAACTTATTTCGCAATTCATTTCTTAAAGTAATCAGTTGGAAATTTTTTATATTTGTTGATAACACTGATACTGCCTTGAATATATATTTTTTTACAAATTTAAGTCTACGCTTGAAACTGAATTGTAAGATGGTTGAATGTTATTACCCTACCAGTAACGTTTATCAGTACCAACGTTTACATATTTTATACTTATTACATACGACCACAGTTTGCTACATACCAATTTTCTTATGACTACCCTGTTATTATGGCCACTGCACTACGTACAAGTACTCCCCTGCTGTTGTATATTTTGTCTTGTACTGCTATTTTGCTTATTATATGTACTATCTTACACCTAAATTAGACCCATTCTACACTTTAATGCAACGGTATATAATAAAATTTCACCCCGTTACTAAATATCTACAGCGCACATCCCGGATCTCTACCATTTCAACAACGTTTACCTACTCATTTTCAGCAGTTATACCAACTTACGTAACCGTTGGTTTACCTATATATACATACTTGCCAATAGACTGTCCTTCACTTACTACTGTACTACCGTTTCTGCTACTGCCATATATCTCTGCAAATCAGTCACAAATAAAAAACTTATCTTTACTGCTATTTATTACCTCTTCAGTTTATCTTCAGCATTTAATGGAACAACAACAAAGAGAAAGACGTAGACTTAGTCAATGTGCTAGACGTGCACAAGCAAGAGAAATAGGTATTGCAAATAGAAGAACTCGGTTGAGTGAAGGCTTCCATAGTCCAAGTATATCAGGTAATTATTATTTTTTCCTCTCTCCATCCTCACGACATTCACACCAACTCTACACCTCAGATGTTGTACTGGGTTACTTTACTGTGTAGAACATTTAAATAGTTCATAATTATTTTTTAATTTTTCATGTCTTGGTCCACTTCGTAATACGATTTTTTTTATCGGGTTGCATGATATGATAGGAAAGATGGATCACAGGTCAAACCCTTAATATAGTACGGTGCCCACATCCTACACCATGTACACAGCCGACCTATTACTTTTAAATATTTCCATTGCTGCACATGTATAACAAGTTATTAGTACGTCATAATAATCACCCTAAAGTTTGTGACCCTACAGAAAACATAAGTGACGCATAACCTACCACGTATGTGTGCCTATATTGTCTATTTTGCTTAAGTTATCCAATTTTTAACCCCATAACGCGTACGGCGGTACACATGTCCCATTTTTTGACGAAAAATAAAATAGACCACTGCTTTTGCTTAACCCCCTGAATGCGAAACGTATTTGAGAAGTATAACAATGTAAATAAAGCTTTTACCACTACAAAATAGCCATATAAAAATGATACACACTCAACCGTACACAGCTTATAGCATTACTAATTATAGCTAATAAATTATGAATAGGAAAATGTCAAACGTTTAAGCTACTACTCGGTTTTGACTGAAGGATATAGGCTGTAATTCAAACTCAATAATATTTTTAACTATGGCTTAGGGCATCTCCAATCGTTGGTTACATTCTGAATTGAGGCCAAAAAGTCTTCCCAGTCGTCAAATTCAGAGTGAATATTAAGCTTAATGTTCAGGATCCGGTTCAGGATCCTGAACTGGGCTTGGGCGCCCATTTTATGGGCGCCCAAGCCCAGGCGCCCATTTTATGGGCGCCCAAGCCCAACCCCGCCAAACTCCTCCAACGGCTACCAAAAATCGTATCATGTTGAAATCCAGCAGCTATAAACGGTCATATTTTTGTCCCCAACGGCTATAAACGGTCATATTTTGTCCCCAACGGCTATAAACGGTCATATTTAAAATTACAACGGCTATAAACGGTCATATTTGTGATTTCATTATATATATAGGACTATTTTTCAGATTGTAAAACACACATCTCTTCTTCTATTACAATTATATTCTCAATTCCATAATATTGAAAGTATGTCTCATCCTTTTCAATCATATACCGAAGCGATGAATATGGATAGCTGGGATTTTGATTCTCAACCAATTCAAAATGTTCATCCCCAAACCGCTCCCCCTCTATCCTTCCATTCTTCTGCTACATGGTCTGGCGATGAAGATAAGGATTTGTGTTATATTTACTGTCATTTTTCTAACGACTCGGTAAAGGGGAATGACCAAAGTGGAGAGGCGTTTTGGGCAAAAGTCATGACTGCGTACAATAAAAAGCATGTCGAAAAGACGAGGTCAATGTCTGCAATCACCGGTCGTTTCGGGAAGATTAATCGACAAACACAATTCTACGAGTCGCAGATTCACAAAATAAGAACAGCAAATCCAAGTGGAATGGGTGGCGAAGCTGAATTGGTAGCGTTTTGAAAAATATTATTTTTAATTTATATTCATTCTGATCACTTTGTTAATATATCATTTTGTGTTTCTGTTTTTTTAGAAGAGAATGGCGAACGATCAATTCTTGAAATTATTTCCAAGAGAAAATGGTACAAAGAAACCCCACTACTATCAGTTTGCAAACTGCTACGACTTGCTTGTTAGTCAACAAAAATGGAGCTCAAACACTGCAAAAAGCTTAAGAGATGTTCAGACGAACTCGAAGGGCAAGAAAAAAACAAGACGAACTAATTATAATTCCAGCCCAAGCAATTCTTCTCAGATGGACTCTAATGTATGCCCAGATAACGAAGACGAAGAAGCAGAACCCGCATTTGATGAAGATGCTAGACCGATGGGGCAACGAGCAGCTAAGAAGAAAATTGCCGTTCAATCTCAAATCGATTCTCGTTTAGCCCAAATGCATGAAAAACATGCGAGAGAAAATGCAGAACGTCAAAGGGGGAGTGCAGAAAAGCTTGCCGTGTTAAAAGAACTGGCCGAGATTGAGAAGGGCCGGTTTGAGCTAGAACGGCAACGCCAAGAGACCTTAGTAATGGAAAAGGATGTCACCGGAATGGACCCAATTACAATGCAATATTGGATGGAGTACAAACAACGCATTGTTGAGAGTAGATCGGGAACAAAACATATGTAGTTGAAATATTCATGTGATATTTTAAGTTATTGCAGTTAAATATCCATGTACCTTCAGTTTATATTTTCAATCATGTGTTATTTTTAGTTTTAAAATATTCAATGGGATGTCATTTATTTCGATGCATTATGTAGACATCAATAAAGATGTATTTCAAAAAACATAAATGATATTACAAAGATAAAAATTATAGCATTCTACACTTCGTTACAGAAATAAAAAGGCAAACAGATGTAATTAAACAAAGATCCACCATCCCGAACTATTGATTTCCATGAGAATTCCAAATATGCTCAATTAAATCCCTTTGCAGTCTATTATGAATAGCAGCATTACGATATACTTCATGATTATCGACATGAATTGCGTACTGTCCTTCATTTCGTAACGTAGTTGTGAGAAACAATTCGGGGGGTTGTCTTGCCCCATCATACTCGAAATCGGGATAGTCCATAGCGCGTTCATCTTCAATGATCATGTTATGCAAAATTATACAGCAGAACATAATTGCAGCCATTTTTGATCTCTTCCATAATCTACATGGATTCCTGACCATTGCAAACCTTGCTTGAAGGACCCCAAATGCCCTTTCTACGTCCTTCCTTTGTCCTTCCTGCATTGCAGCAAATTGTTTCTGTTTTGCCGTCATTGGGTTTGCAAATGTCTTTACAATCGTACTCCATTTGGGATAAATTCCATCTCTAAGATAGTATCCATGCTCATATGTATTATGACCAAGAGTAAATGATAAGGGAGTTGACTTACCTTGCGCTAAATCATTAAACAAATGAGATCGTTCGACAACGTTTATGTCGTTAAGAGAACCTGGCATTCCAAAGAAAGCATGCCAAATCCACAAATCATTAGAGGCAACCGCTTCTAAGATGATAGTAGGTTTTTTTTTCTTTACCGTTATATGCTCCATGAAAAGCTTTTGGACAGTTCTTCCACTCCCAATGCATACAATCTAGACTTCCAAGCATTCCAGGCCAGCCTTTGCTTTCATGCATTTCACGCAAGCGCGCTACATCTGCCTCGTTTGGAGAACGAAGATATTTAGTCCCATAAATGTCCACAACTGACTGACAGAAGTGATCTAGGTTTTCCAATGCCGTACTCTCTGCAATACGATATGCGTCGTCAAGGGCATCGGCGGGTGTACCGTACGCTAACATCCTCAACGCTGCGGTCATCTTTTGATGCCCACTTAAACCTTGTTTTTTTGCGGCGTCTTGCTTGTAAACAAAATAATTATTATTCTGCTGAATACTTTCGAGAATTCTTAAAAATAATGGACGACTCATTCTGAATCGTCGTCTAAACATCTCTGGACCGTAAGTTGGATCACGGGCAAAGTAATCTTGCATAAGTGTTTTATGAAATGCTTGCTGGTTACGGTTGATATATTTCCGACCCATAACTGAACCGCCTTGTTTTCCAGAAGTTGAACCGTATGCTTCACGGTATATCTCCATCAGTTCCTCCTCCTCTTGTTGATGCGCTAACGCATACGCTTCTTCTTCAGAGTCACTGTCGCATAGCAATATAGCTTTTAGTAAATTTCCAGACATTGTTTGTTATTTGAGGATGGTTGTTTGATATGTGAATGTTTTGTTAGACTTAATTGAGGTGAACAAGTATGAGATCCAAATGGTTATATGTATAGACAAATTCTTGAGTGGAGAGAAGGTGACTCAGTGTGCAGTCAAATCAAATACTGTAGCCACGTTCATCTGCCGGTCAAGATTCTCTGCTTTCTTGAGTGGAGAGAAGGTGACTCAGTGCGCAATCAAATCAAATACTGTAGCCACGTTCATCTGCCGGTCAAGATTCTCTGCTTTCTTGAGTGGAGAGAAGGTGGCTCAGTGTGCAGTCAAATCAAATACTGTAGCCACGTTCATCTGCCGGTGAAGATTCTCTGCTTTCTTGAGTGGAGAGAAGGTGGCTCAGTGTGCAGTCAAATCAAATACTGTAGCCACGTTCATCTGCCGGTCAAGATTCTCTGCTTTCTTGAGTGGAGAGAAGGTGGCTCAGTGTGTAGTCAAATCAAATACTGTAGCCACGTTCATCTGCCGGTCAAGATTCTTGAGTGGAGAGAATCAACATCCATTCTATAAATTAACAAATCGTTATCTGTTGAAATCATTTAAAAACTTAACATTATTCAAACTACATTGTCCAACATGACATTTAAGTCTCATGAATTGAAGTTACTTATGCAGTACTACATACAAACCGATGAGATGTGCGACAATCAGGAGGTAATGGTAATTCATTTTTGGGAGACTCTGGCTGAACTGTACAACAACGACGTGGGTTGTCAAGTTAGACGTACGGCTCAAGAGGTCAGGACAGCATACGGAAACTTTACTAGGGCATGCACGCGTTACACAAAGATTATTAATGAGGTAATATCGGAAAATGTGTTTGAGAATACACGTTCGACATATGACGGTCGATACAATTTAAAATACCGCACTCCGTTCATTGGCCATGATGCATACTTCATACGCCAAAATTGGCTAGAAAGATTTGGATGGCCTTAAGATAACAATATTGGTAGTTGGTTATGTAACGGTCGTTAATGTGTGGAGAGCTTTCTGACTTGTCTTTTCAAATAATGTCTGTTGTTTTTATCATTCCCCTACTACCTGTTTGTTTATATATACGCTTTCTTATTTACTTATTCATCATTCATAATCATCTTCTTCCTCAATCACAACAATAAATTCATCATCCAATGCCTTCTTGGCCTTCTTCTATCGATTCAGATGCAGGTTACGTGCGTACGGAAAGTCCACATACTGATGAGGATTGGCTTATCAATTATCAAGAACAACACTATGAAGATGTCCGCGGTCAATTTCCAGATCTTGAGCAGCTGAGACTTCAGGAAGTGGTTGAACCACCATACGAACAACATGTTGTTCGTCATGCATATGAACAACCTGAGAACCAGGTTCAAGTAGTTCAACCTCCCACTGAGCAAGAAGTTGAATCGTACCCAGTTTGTTGTCAGTGTGGGTATGGAGTTGAAGTTGTAGTACGTGCGGATGGAGAAAATATTGGTCGTCGAATCCAAATATGTCAATTCTGGCCTAATGGTTGCAATTACGCGGAATGGTTGGATGATCCTTTACCTCCGCCCTGTGATCCGAAAGGCTCATATATAGCAAGTCTAGCTGACAGCTGATCAATCTGCGTCTCTAGCATATGTGTATGCTGCATGTACATATCATGCATGGTGTGTGTATGTGCAAGAGTCATATCGCGAAACACACCAAGTGAAACTCTGGCCTGGTCCAATCTAGCAGCATACTACATAAAGATGATATTTGACATAGTAAGAAACTAAGCATAAAATAAAGGAAAAAGGGCAATAAACAACAAACGTACCTCATACGGAGGATATAACCCAACTGAAGGCACACCAGGAAACTCAGGGTGGTCTGGAAAGACTAAAGGCTGCTCAATCATAGTACCTGTCACGTCATATGCTCTAAAAGTAGTATCAGGCTCCAACTGCATGAGAGTCTGCGAGAACTGTGACGGAATCGGGTCAAATGAAACCTGCGGTACCTGAACTCTACCGGCTGCCATGTGAGGTCCTATATGATCAGAGTTGACCCCACGAACATAATCTGGTACGATGAATCTACGGGGTGCTACTCTGGCCCAATAAGAATCGTAGTCTCCATCGATGAAGAAAGTACTGCTATCCACCCACCCAGCCTGTCGTAGAGCATCTAAGTAATGATCGCCAATCACCCTATGTCTACCAAACATGTCCTCACAAGATAAAGGATCATATGGTATACGACGATCACCGGTAATCTGATAAGCACACCTCTCTCCCAAATACCACATAGGCATAAATGCAGGTGTATGCAAAGCAACCCTACGTCTAGATAGAGAATACGCAACCATCATGGGATGGTCGTCCACCATAAGACCTGCATCTGCTAGATGAGTCCAATGTGAGGCCCAAGGAGTACGAATGATGTTACCTCGACTACGCATATCAAGCTGTGACCTAGCCTCCATCAAGTCATGCCGTACACCTAAGGGAACATGATGTACGTACTGCATAGTCTCCCACCTTCTCATCCTAGGGAAGTACTGCTCAGGAGCCTGACTAGCCATGTCCTGGATGCGGGGATGCATGTTTGCCGTGTACTCGTAGTACCATAACGGCAAAATATACCAAAAAGCGTACATCTGCTTGACATCGCCAAGCGCAAATGAATCTAGAGCGGTATAAAGGGTGCCTAATATCGCCGTGCCCCAATCAATAGTATGTAGCTGGTCTAATCTAGCAAGAGATGCTAAATAACCTAGTCGAACCGTACCTTTTTGGTTCGAAAAAAAGGTCGAACCAAACAAGTACAGCAGAAATGCTCTAGTGACTGCATCCATCATATCGGCTCTAGCTATATAAGTGGTGATGTACTGCTGCAGGTAAGTCAACTTAACAGAACCACTACTGACGCAGGTAACATCTATCAATGGTAGAAAAACAGTAAACAGATTGGGGGACTCGTACAAATCATCAAATGGAAAAGGTCGAAGACCATGTCGTCCAATCTCAATGCCAGTGAACACGTAGAAATCAACTGGGGTGATACCAAGCTCAAAATCTGAAAAATGAAACGTATGCGTGGTGGGCCACCACCTCTCAGCTAATGCCTGAATGAGAGGTCGATCAAAGGACTGAACAGGCCTAATCGACAAAAAAAGACCAAAAGGGCTAGCTTGTAGCCTCTCAGCAATAGGACCGGGAAGAGAATCATAAAACTGGGTAATACACTTAGCCCAACTACCCCGACAATGAATGTAATGGTCCTAAAGATAATTTATGAATTATTAATTTTTGACAGAATAACAGTTATTTAATATGATTATGTGATGTACATATAAAAATAATCAAATATACTAATATGCAATTTATACCTGTACGGTCGTCAAAGCGGATTCGGCTCTATGCCGATAACCATCTGGAAGCTCGTGTAATACACGTAGATCGTCTGATGAAACTCCAGGTGGCGGCGGAACATGTAACGGTCCAGCTTGCTCCGCTGGATGTCTGTGAACCGTTCTTCGAGCGATTTTGGTTGGACGCGGCGGCATTTCGTTTAGATTTGCTAATTAAAAAAAAAATTAAAATGAAAGGTAGAGAAAAAATGGGGAGGAAAGGGAGGGGATGGGTAGTAGTAGGGGGGAGGGGGCAGGCGCTCATTTTATGAGCGCCTGCATTTCAGGCGCCCATAAATGGGCGCCTATGGTCTGGCGCCCATAAAATGGGCGCCTGACCGGTGCGCTCTCCTGCGAGATTACGCACGTAATATTCAGGGTCGTGCGTAATCCACTGGAGATGCCCTTAGGCATCCTTTCCAACATATATGATTAAGGAGATCCAACTATCTTCAATATTTGTCATCCCTGCATTTGAAACTATTATATATATATATATATATAAAGATGGTCATTCGTCAGTTGATAAAATGTGTACCTATATTTGACTTTTGTCTTCCATAAGGTTTTTCGAATTTAATAATGGCTCATATCATATGTTATGTTGACATGCCATTGACCAATATATTCTATATTCAATTGATGCAATCCCCAATGGCCAGGTTACGTGGGATATTATAGATAATTTGGTAAAAAAATATATTGCTGTCAACCTTAATAAAAGGTATGTACACCTCTGACATTATAGCTTTCTTTCAATAGAAACCGAAAAACTAAAGTATTAACAGTACTTTGTAAAACACAGCCAATGCAAAGTGTGATATTTTCATGTCGGCATCATTGATTTTGGACTAAAACATTAGACTTTCCCTTCCTATCTTTAATGATATTATATTTAAGTTCCACACTTCACGTGCCCAATGTTATATTTTAACTGGCTGACAAGAATACATTATTTTCAAAACAAATTAATATGTTATTTTTATAAGAGATAAAGAATACAAAAACATGTTCGACCGCTAACACAGACATGCTTGGTTGTCATAAGCAATATTACAAAAAAATATATTTAATCAATGGATTTTGAATACCATCAATATTGAAGACGTGTCTACTTATGTCCGACGCATTTAACCTGTTTTCCTTTTCTTTTATTATTCTTCTTCTTCTTTCCTTTTTTTCGATTGATTGATTAAATAAGATCATCGATATTTTTGCAAAATTGATGTTAAACGTTAAAAAAAAGGACCCAACAAATCAGCAAGTAAAAACAAAACTGGTTAGTCAACTTTTTAGAAAATGAAGTGACATGGATTCATAAAAATTAAAAAGAATGCCAACCTGATGAGCAAAAAAGGATGTGTGGCTGACTTTTTCAATTCAATTTCAACGCTAAAATAGTATATCCAACTGCACCATCAATCCAAAAACAATACCGATTTGTAAAAATAACATAATCTGATTACTATGGGTAAAAATTGTAAAACCACACTATTGCACACGTTTTTAAGCAAAGTACAGGCAATTCAAGTTTATATTTATGTTTTCCATTACAATATCGATGCAGAAAAACTTTGTATGTAATGACCGCAGTCCAAACACTGAAATACAACGAAAACAAAAGTACTCTTGATTTTTTTACAATATGAATCCGTGAAGAAATTCACTAACTTTAAACAATTAGATACATTTGTGTAACAGTGCTTAAGCTCAGATAAACACGCAGTGTATCCAAAAAATTTCTACTTCACCTAGAACAATTCTCTACAGAACAAAATATTTAATAATATAACAAAATTTGAAATATTTATTACTCCTGTCAAATGATTTATTTTGTTCTGTACGATTTAATAACAGCTAATTCATAAATGTTTGAGAGTGTGAGGCCGCTCACATCACCACTTTTTATTCATCATAGTTCTTCCTTTCATCTGTATCAAACTTACATTAATCTTTTGTCAAATTTTCTTTTTTTATTACGATGCATCTCTACATTAAATATATGTCATCCACCTATAGAAAAATCACCAATTCAATCGACAATACAGAATGCAGCTGAAGAATATATCAGCAAGATAAACTTAATAACCTGTAATTCATAAACGTTATGATACATCAATCAATACATTTAAATACAATATCCGTACAAAGAATAAATTAGTAAGATGAATTTTTTCGTCAGTCAAGAACTGCAATTATATATCGGAAATGATCTAAGCAGTAAGTCCCCAAAATATAAGCTCAAATTGTTTCCAAAATGGAAGAGTCTAAGTAAACAACGTTGGAACAACAAAAGTATAGAATACTGAGATAACATATGCACAGTGCTCATATTGACTTAGGACATCACTTACTGAATGTGGAGTGCTCTGAAAAATATCGCAAAAATTGATTTATGACTTTACAGAACTAAAATTTAAAATTCTTGAAAATATAACTTTTACACCGTAGAAAATTTACGGTGTTTCACATGTAGCATAGTTTTAGAGGTTGATCAACAATTACATGTACTATTTAATGAATATCGACTTGCAAAAGGATACACTCCATTATAGAGTACGATATTTTGTTTAACTGCTCTATTACTATTACTTCGATGTTTTACTTACTACTGTATAACTACTATACTGAATACTAACCTTATTTTTTAAGGTTCTTCAATAATACGAGATGGCGAAGAAATGATATTGCGGATTGTATTAAGCAGTAGTCATAACTGTGGTCGAAATTTTAGAGCAACCATTCCCTACCACAAACATCGAATTCTGCAACCCACTTACTGTGATTTTTGCAATGCTAAAATATTTTTCCACAAAAGCTTACATAATTGTTGCTCTGGAGGTTCTATCGACATTCATCGACCTACCACAACACCACAACAGTTACTAAGTTTATTCTAAGATCAAGGTGAAGTGGGTACCCATTTTCGAACAAACATCTGATCCTATAATAATGCATTTTCGTTCACGTTTATGGGTGCATCAATTGACAATAACCTGGCTAATGCTAGAGAAGGAGTTTACACATATCGCGCGCAAGGTTCAATATATCATAGTATTGGAAGTCTTTTACCCTTGGCTGGAAGTAGACCAAGATATTTGCAACTGTACATATATGACACTGACCATGAGATTGAAAACCGACTTCAAGATAGTGAAGCAATGAGACCGGAGGTAATTATGATTTTGAAACTAATTTTAGATACTCATAACCCATATGTCTCATACTTCGACAGTTGGGGCAAAAACCTGACATGCAAATATGTAGGATCAAAATCAAAGAGATCACAATAGATCGACATCTTCATGAGCTGCCAACCACATTCCAAGTAGCAGGTATAATAATTGGAGATGAACTAGACAATTTGCAAGGTCGAGATATCATTGTTGAGACAATAAGTGGAAATCTATAGAGAATATCAGATACTGCAGGTTTTTACGATCCACTACAATATCCACTATTGTTGCCTTACGGTCAGCATGGATGGGATTTGAACATCCACGAAAATGGAAATACACCAATAAGTTGTACATCCTACTATTCTCATATTTTACAGGTACGTATAGCCTATTTGATATCCAATATTATTTATTCGTAAATAACACAAAACTTCATCCATATCAACATCAGTACTAATGTTACTTGCATTCTGTCTATCGCCTACTCACATAAATACGACCAACAGAGACATCACTTATACGCTTGGTGGTCGTCTATTTCAACAATATGTCGTTGATATGTATGTAAAAATAGAAACAATGCGTCTAAGGTTTCTTCGCAACAATCAGACTACTATCAGAGCGGAGTTATACCAAGGTTTACAAGATGCCTTAGCTACTGGAGAAACATCTGCCAGTAAGTTTCTTTACCTCCTTCATTCAACCATTTGTTGTTCCCAGTAATTACTAACCACTTATTTCACTACTACTCGATCCTATGACTTTTCACACATTAGGAAGTGTTGGTGTCAAGAAGATTCTTCCTTCCTCCTATATTGGTAGTCCACGAGATATGCATCAAAGATACCAAGATGCAATGGCATTAGTCCGAAGGTATGGGAAGCCTAACTTATTTATTACTATCACATGTAATACTAACTGGGTAGAAATTACACAAGAATTGCTTCCCGGTCAACAACCACAAGATAGACCGGATTTAACAACTAGGATTTTTCGATCAAAATTAGAGCAACTGAATACTGACCTATTTGACACATGTGTTTTAGGTAAAGTCATTGCCCATGTCCACGTTATTGAATTCCAAAAAAGAGGACTACCACATTCTCACATTCTACTTATCCTAGATGAAAACGATAAAATTAACAATCCCGATGATTATGATGCTTTAGGTCGAGCTGAAATTCCATGTAAAGATTTAGAACCCGAACTACACAACGCTGTAATGAAACATATGATTCATTATCCATGCGGACATTTTAACCCAAGAGTTGTCTGCATGAAAAATAACCACTGTAAGAAGGGTTTTCCAAAAGCTTTTTCTTCATTTACTTTACAAGGAACTGACTCTTAACCTATTTATAAAAGACGCAACAACGGAATACAATATCAAACTGGAAGCCACATAATCGATAACCGTTGGATAGTACCTTATAATCCTTACTTACTTTTGAAATATGATTGTCAAATAAATATTGAGATTTGTTCAAGTATTAAATCTATGAAATATCTATACAAATATGTTTACAAAGGTTCAGACCATGTATCTGTAGGATTATCCAGTACATCTGATGATAACGATGAGATTTCAAAATTTGTTAATGCTAGATGGATTTGTGCTCCAGAAGCTTTATGGAGAATATTTAAATTTTCCCTAAGTAATATTTTTCCTTCTGTTACCGGCTTACAAATACATTTACCAAACAGACAACAATTATTATTTCGTGCAGAAGAGCACATACACACTATTTTGGATGATCAACATAGATCTAAAACAATGCTTACTGAATTTTTTTGTAAAAATGTTTTTGATGAACAAGCACGTCAATATTTATACTACGAGTTTCCTGAAAAATATTGGTGGGATTCTACAAGTAAGCAATGGAAGTAGGCGAAATAACCGTAGGGCAATTGGTAGAATTTATACTGTATCTCCCACTGAAGGAGATCGTTACTATTTGCGCCTACCATTAACACATGCTAGAGGTCCTCTATCTTTTGCTGACTTACTAACAGTTAATCGAATAGAATATAACACATTTAAAGAAGCAGCTGAACATAGAGGTTTACTTGAAAATGATGATAGTTTAAAGGATTGTTTGACAGATGCTTCAAACACACATATGCCTAATGCTTTACGAAGATTATTTGTTACAATTTTAATATACTGTGACCCATGTCATGTGCGTGAATTATAGGAAGAGTTTTCCTCTTTCTTACTTGAAGACTATCATACTACATCTGCTACTACTATGACTAATTCATTTTCAGTAATTCAATGTCTGTCTGACCTCGACAACCTTCTCAAACAATATAACAAAACAATTTTTGACTATGACATTTCACATACTAATTTCAACAACTTTACTCATACAAATACATCCACTCTTATTTCAGAAGAGCAATGCATAGAATTACCCAATAATGATATCAATTATGTAGATAACTTGAACTTCGAACAAAAGAAGGCATTTGATACAATAACGTCTTCTGTTGAAAGTGGAGCTAATGCTATATATTTCATATATGGCCCGGGAGGTACGGGAAAAACATATTTATATAAAGCAATCTTAGCACATTTACGAATTCAAGGTCATATTGCAATTGCAGTCGCTACTTCTAGAATTGCTTCTCTTGCAATTCCAGGAGGTCGAACTGCACATTCTCGATTTAAAATACCAATTAATTTAGACTCTTCCTCTACATGTCATATTCCAAAGCAATCTGAACTCGCAAAACTTTTATTGACTGCTACTGTTTTCCTATAGGATGAAGCTACCATGGCTCACCGCCATGCATTTGAGGCTGTAGACAGAACATTACGAGATTTAACTAATTTAGACGCACCATTTGGAGGAAAGATTGTTATTTTAGGCGGTGATTTTCGTCAAGTTCTACCAATAGTCGTAAACGATACGAGAGCTCAAACCGTCGATGCATGTATAGTACGATCATATTTATGGGAAAATGCTCAGGTAATTCATTTAACACAAAATATGCGTGCAAGAGACGATCAATCATATGCACAATTTCTTTTACCTATTGGAAATGGAGATGAAGTCTATGTTCAAGAGGATATTATATAGCTTCCAAATGATATCGTTGAACCTTGGACCAATACTTCTTCACTCTATGCTCTGATTAATGAAGTCTTCGCTGAACTCAATGATAGATTAGGTGATCCTAATTTTATAATGGATAGAGCAATATTAGCCCCTACAAACGAAACAGTAGATGACATTAACAACAAAGTTATAGAATTGTTTCCAAGTAGCGAGTGCATTTACTACTCCTTTGACAAAGTCGAAGAAGATACACATAATCTATATCAATATGAATTCTTAAACTCACTTGCTCCGGGAGGTCTACCGCCACATAAATTAAGACTGAAAGTAGGAGCACCAATCATGTTGCTTAGGAATATTGATCCACAAATTGGATTATGCAATGGAACCGGATTATTATGTCGTGTCTTTCACAGAAATCTCATAGATGTAGAAATAATTGTTGGACATTTTCATGGTACAAGAGTATTTATTCCACGTATACCACTAAAGCCTTCTGAGAATACTAACATGCCTTTCAACCTAATACGTAAACAATTTCCAATTAAATTAGCTTTTTCCTTAACGATTAATAAATCACAAGGACAAACCATCTCTCGGGTTGGTATTTATCTTCCCGAACATGTTTTCAATCATGGTCAGCTATATGTTGCTTTATCAAGAGGCGTTTCACGAAAAACAACAAAAATTTTGGTGAAAAATGGAAAGATTCGAAATAGAAATGGCACACATACTAGAAATGTTGTGTATAAGGATGTGTTATTACAATGTACTCACGAACTTAATTAACAATACTTCATTTTTCCACTTCACATGCCGTACTTTTACTATAATTATTACTCTACACCAATGGGTACAGATATAAGTTCTTGACAACTGTTTTATTACTCTATTTAAATAATTAAGGGATTTTTTATACGACCATAAATGAGTAATATCTGCACTTATAATCTTTTTCTCCATTTTATTGTTTTTCGGTCATATATTCAGCTACAACTTCTACAAAATACAAAATTGGGTTAACAAAAATTTCCTCCTTTACTACTCCAACTCACTTTCGGTTCACAAAAAAATACCTTATAAAACGTTTTTAACTCCGCCATCAACTTACGGTTGATGCCGGTCTCAAGCCCAGAACAAGGAGGAGAGAAAACAGTTATGACAACTACACTTACTACCTACAATTTACTATCAAATAGTTTTTTAGCTGCAATAAGTCATTTTGTTTCCCTCTTCTCACAAAATGCAATCATATCTATTTCCGATCACCTACTATATGTAACAAAGAACATATTCTATTTCCATTACAAATCAAAGTTATTCTCTACGGTTTGCATGAACATGCATTAATAATTCATTACACCATATGTATATTACTTTTCTTTCTGTCCACACAATGTCAGTCTGATATAACGCTTCTTCCCATGTTCGATACAAATTTTGTACGTCCACGTCCATCGAATGTAGATTCATTCTACATGTCAATATCCAAAATATTCAACAATACGTGTACATCACACTCATTTTATCGCATTCAACAACCTCACATACATTGTTTCTTAACACCAGTTCCTTCTGCGCACGTGCATTGCACGTGCCAAACTACTCGTTTATTTAACGTGTAAAAGTAGTCATTTTTCACACAGTCTTGGATTTCGACAAAACCAGTTTCATTGGATCCATGATATTATATTATTGTAGGATTTCAAATTTCGTGTCAATCGGATTTACGGTTTAGTCGTGGCAAGCTAAAACACGTAGAAATTTGTTTAAGTAAATTTTAAATTTAAATAAGTCGATACGAAAACCTATCTTCCAAATACGATCGAATTGGTCCATGATATATATTCCATTGTGTTTAAAATAGGGGTAAAATATTATAAAAGCTAGGCGGCACACTCCATTTGGAGTTCGGAAAAATTTCGGATGAATAGTGCGCGAGAACTTTCTATATAAGGCCAAACTTTTTTTATAATTTTCACAAAACCCTAATGCATCTAGGGAAAGCCGCCACTTTACATTCCAATGGCCAGAAACTCGTGCTCTTTCCCCTTAATTATCTTGCAATCCGTTCATCTTCATGCTTAGACCTCTAAAGCAACATTGAAGAGCTCCGCGAGATCTAGCTGTTCAACGGTGGTGATCGTCTGATTCACGACGTAGAGGGAGAAATCAAGCTGCGTTCGTTCGTTCTTTGGGTTCGGTTTTCTCGACCATGGATGCACCGAGGTCGACGTGCTCGCGGCTGTAGGTGGAGGCGAGGTGGAGCTTTGAAGTGGTGGAGTTCGATCATCGAATAGACGGGAGATGGTGGCGCGACATTCAAAAATAAATGGCGGCGGATGGGTTTTTTATTCGCGTGGTATAACCTGGAGCCGTGAATGATGAAGGAGAAGAAACGTTCGGCAACAATCTATTTGCTTCAAAATGAACGACCGAGATTAAGTGGGTTTTAAAAATAAAATAAAATGTGAAATTAATTATATATAAATTCGTATAAACTTTGAAATTGCATAACTTCTTCATACGAGGTCCGTTTTTGACGAAACAAGTTGCGTTGGGTTCGTATTGACAAGCATTAAATTTTAGAGCTGGTTTGGAGTTGATTGGAGCTAGTGTAAATTTTGGGTAAAATTAAACGCCTATTTAATTTTATTCAGAATAAAACGCTGCAACGGCTATTGGAATCAAAGTGAGTACAACTCACTCTTTCTGACTCACTGATATTTTTATATAGTTGAAATTAGCCACAAGGGCCTCTCTAGCAAGTGCAATTAGTTTCTAGGACACACAGCTGAAATAATTACTTTTAAGGACAAAATGCAAAATAATTAGTTTCTAAGGCCAAAAAACCTATGAAATTATGTCCTTGAAAGTAATTGGACGGCTGACTTTGTCCTTAAAAGTAATTATTCTACTGATTTTGGCCTTGAAATTAATTTATGTGGATGTGTGTCCTAGAAAATAATTGGACTGTAAAGTTTGTCTTTCTGGTGAAATGCCCCAATAAGTGAGAATAAATTTATTTTACGTTGTTTGATGATTGTTTGGATGAGATATGATATATTATATATATATTGATTGGTATTTGGATATATTCCTGCCTATTAGAGCAGATGAGACCCTATACGTTCCCGTGTATGAGCGGATGACCTTTTGTATGCGCGTCTGCCTCAAAGCGAACATTGTACATATTTTCTAATATGTATATTTTTTGCAGGTGACAGGTTGGAGGGATCCAACTGGATTCCTCACTAGTATTGGTATTATTTACAGATATTGTGATATATGCTGTTATCATATGATATATGATGTTTTGGATGCCGTGATTGATGTATTTAGTGCTGTTGCAGCATTGGGCCTATTTTTGGTAATTTAAAAATGTTAAAGTGATGATTTCCAAATTAATAAGGATTTCAAGTGATTTTGAAAATATACGTTTTATTGAATTTTGAATTGTTAAGGAAATGAATTTATTTTAAATAAATAAGAAGTTATAAAAATTATATTTTTGTGAAATATAATTAGAATGTGATTTTTGAAATATGGAGTTGATTATTTTGGTAAAGTAGTTTAAATTGAGATTTTTGAATTTATTATAAATAGTTTATGTATAAGATTTATAAAATTGAATTTTTTTAAATCAAAATAATGGAATTATAAAGGAGTTTTGTAAATGTTAAAATGAAGTTATAAATGGATTTTATATGTAAATAAGATTTATAGATTTATGAATTTGTGAAGTTATAAAATGAATGAATTTGTAAATAAGAGAATTATAAGTGAATTAACTTATAATTTGGATTTTTGGCATATAAATGAAATATAAATAGAATTGGTTAATAAAGGAATTTTGTATATTGAAGTTTTTATAAAATAATAAATGTGATTTATAAACATCGTTTTATAAATCCAAAATCAATTGAATTTGATAAGTTAATTATGGAAGCTTATTAAAGGAGATATATTCACGATTTTGGACAGTGGATTATCCTTTAATAAATGTGTAGAAATATTGGATTTGGTAAATGATTTATATTCACGATTTTGGATAGTGAATAATATATTAAATAAAATGGATATGTTTTGGAAAGCGATCTTTTAAATTTAAAGACAGGTTTTGGGAAGTGATATATTAAATGGGGTTAAATGATTTGAAGATGTTTTAAAATGTGTTAAGTGTCGAAACCATAGATTTCAACATTCACTGTTGAAATAGACGTTTTCGAGAAGTAAGGAAATGATGGACTATAACACTGTTGTTATAGTAAATGATTTTCGAAAGGAGATGTTTTGTATAGTATATGGGATTTCTATATCTATCTAATTTTCGAATCCCTATACTAATGATTTTGGGTTATCGTAACGATGTTTTACGCAACATTCGTTTTGACCCGAATAAGTATGTTTAAGAGAACGTTTTCCTTAAAGAATAAAATATATACTTAATCATGATTTAAGTATATGTAATATTTTCTAAGTGTTGAAAATATAGAGATTTGTGAATTCAGTTATTTTTAAATAAGTATATTGAAATGTTTTCCAATGTTGAAATGGTTTCGGAATTATATCTTTTTTAAAGATAATTTGAATATTTTATTGGTGCGAAGAGACCGGAATCAGATTTATCTGAAAACCACTTCGGACCAATATATATGCGTTCGATTGTGCAGGTTGTGATGATATGGATACTTAGGATTTTCATAGTGAAGGACTGCTTATTGATCGTTGGGGTTAAAATCCCAATATACATCCAGTAGCAGTAGTCTCTTCGTTATGAAATATCCATTGCAAGGGCTGTCGCTACTAATCCTAGGGATTTCCTAACAGGATGTGGTAGGAAAGTACCTTCGGTTTGTCCTGTTCCTGGACAACTTGTATGGATGTTTGTTTGACATTGCATTTCTAAGATTACGTACATTGGTTTTTACAAACGTACATCAGTTGGTGGCGAAGAAGGCAACTTCTTTTAGCTTAACACCCTCCTTGAGACGTACAAGCTCAAGGGTTGTATTTTTGTGAAAGGCAATTAGTAGTCAACGGAAATGGTCGTGTGGCATTCAAAGTGATGTGATATGTGATATGTGAAAGGTAATCGTTACATCAGGCCTCATCAACCGGAAATGACCGAAACAAGGTTAGATGCAGCGGGGCTAAGTGGGTCATTCCCAATTAGGATATGATCATCCTCTTCTAGATATATTTCTTCCCGCTATGACATTCGGGATGTAAATTATTGTGGTTTGTATGCTATGAGGGCCCTCGGGAAAGGTCGGTAACGACCGGAGGATGACATATTCAGTACTATCTAGTTATAGAGGTAGGCCGGTCTTGTGTTGGTAGAGGGCAGATGTTCTGTGCCTCGGGACATCCATCTAGAAGTGTACCCTTCGGAAGGTAGTCCCTTCACCTGGTCATTTGTATGGAAATCCAAACTCCACTACGAGCTGCGATTTTGTTTGTATTGGCGTAATGAATAACCCCGATATGCTATATGGGTAACCATTTCGGCTATGATTAATATTATTTGTATATACTAGACACTAGTATAATATCAGATGATTTGATATGAAATGTTTTAGTTATCGTAAGGTAAAAACATGTCCGTGTTTATGTGAGGGCGTGTCTTACGATATACTTTTGCTTTGAAAAGGAAAAGTTTGGTAATTTAATAAATTCAGTTGAGTGTGTTTCTCATGCTGGTTTACCAGACTGATCCGGGCGTTCTTCCCTTTCAATGCTCGGGTCAGACCGAGTATATTTACAGGTTCAGATTTGGTGCTTTTGGAGCTTCAGCATGAGAGCTGGAGATCTTCATTTTTGTATACACGTATCTGTTTTGATTATCCGCTTTGCGCATTGTTGTTTATATTATCCGCAATTGTGAGGACAGGTTATTATAACTGTCCAGGCTGATGATTAGTGATTGTTTGTTGAACTCTGATTGATGTATGTATATACAGTTTTCGTTTTGTAAAGATCATTGATATGATATTATATGTTTTCCACTGCGATGTGAGATTTTGTATTGTTCTGTTTGGTTCTATCTTCTCTCTTTCTTCTCTTCTCTTCTTCTCTCTTCTTTTCTTTGTAACGACCCAGAATTTTTGATAATTAAAATTCGAATATTTAATTAATTTTAAATATAAATAAGTGGAATTAAGAGGTCGAATAATTTATTTTTCGAATATTGGATTTAATTTGGTCAATTAAATCGATAATTTAATGATTGAAATTCCAGAGATAATTAAAAATCAAGTTTAAAATGATTGAAAATGATTTGTAAAATTTTATTTAATCATACTGGAGTTATAGAAAGGTTATAGAACTTTTAAAATTGAATTTGGAGTTAATCTATGAAAATTGAATATTTTAATATTTAATTATCGACTGTAAAAATAGTCAATTTTCGAACAGTCTCAGAATTGGACGAGACCAGTTTCATTGAATCCGTAATAGTTAATTATTATCGGATTTCAATTTTCGTATCCATCGGAGTTGTCGTTTGACCGTGGCAGCTCGAAACGCATCGATATCATTTTAATTTTAAATCGTCGAGTTTAAATAGTCATTTTTCAAACAGTGTCGGATTTCGACGAAACCAGTTTCATCGGATCCGTAATGTGATATTATTGCATGGTTTCAAATTTCGTAATTTTTGGATTTACCATTTGTTCGGTACGAATTAAAACGCCTCAAAATCGATTTAAATCGGTTTAATTTAAATTGATCGTTTAATTCCATATCTTGCACATACGATCGAATTAGCTTTCGAAACCTATTCCATTGTGTCCGGAATGCGGGATAAACCCCAGAAACGCCAGTTACAGTGTAACAACCCGAGTTTTTCTAACACGAAAAACCGGACCATTTTAGTTAAGAAGAAGAGGTAGAAGAAGAAAAATAGAAAACAACAGCAGAATCTCACATACGCAGCGGAATAAAATATAATATATATCAACAGATCTTTACACAAATCAAACTGTATCTGTATATATATATACATCCAAATACATCATCAGAGTACATCACATCAATATCATACAACTGAATACACAGCGGAAAAATAATAGCAAGTACGAGAGTACGTATCGTCATCCAGCTCGTCTCCTGAGCTCCATATCATCATATCCTGTAACCTAATAATACTCGGTCTGACCCGAGCATCATATAAAACAATACCCGAGTCAGTCTGGAAAACCAGCGTGAGAAAATCACACTCAAATTGATTATTAAAGTTTCAAAATCCTTTGAAAACAAAAGCATCTCGTAAGACCACGCCACAAATAAACATGTCGGGTTTTTACCTTACGATAGCTAAAACACTTTATATCAAAATCCTCTGATATTATAATAGTGTCTACAGAAAGTAAACTAGAATCTAGCTGAAATGCTTGCATCTCACGTTTCAGCAATAGTTGGGCACAATCAAAACCGTACAGGCACGTAGGGAGAATGGATTTCCAACGAATGACTAGGCACTGGGGTACCACCTGTCACAGTACGTGGCCTAGATCACAGTACCGAGGAGTACGCCCGCTCCCCTGCAACACAAGGCCGGAACCATCCCTTACTGGATGATCCCGAATAAAATCACCCCACGGTTGGGATCAGCAACCGCACCACTAAGCCGAAATAAAAAGGGACATCTAGACAGGGATGACCTTACCCTCCAGTGGGAGCTACCCACGAAGCCTTGCTGCATAACCCCTGATTTTCAGTCATTCCCGGTTGATGAGGTTCGAGGCTAAACGATACCTTTTCAGAACATATCCCTTAGAATGCCCATCGTCCGCTGACGATGTTTCGCAAGCATTCGTCCATACCAGTCCGTCCCGGGTTCGAACGGAACCGAAGGCACTACTCCTACTACATCCATTTTGGAAATATCCTCAGGATTAGTAGCGACTAGCCCTTGCACTTCACAGCTCCATCTTCGACTCTGAACACGTTACACGAAACGTACAAATCGAATCGAAGTGGTATTCGGGTCTCCAGACCTAGAATTCCGGTATACGGAAACCCGATCCCGGTCTCTTCGAAACGATCAGCGCATTGGCCAATATTGATAGTCGGTTATTTAACTATCAATTAACATCCACAAGCAACCATCACACAATAAATAATTTCTCACATTATTTATTTGCCCAAATATCTTTCCAAGATATATTTCCAATTTTCAAACTCCTTTTGAAAACAATTTCAAACAGTTTCCGCTTACGGAATACATTTCCAAATATTTATTTCCTCTTAAACACCAAGTACAAAACACTTAGATTTTAAATTAATCTTAAAACACTTTACTATAAATATACTTAATAATATTGAAATAAAAAAAAAACTACTTTAATACCTTAACAAAATATATACTTAAGAAATATTTAAAATGAAACCACTTTACAAATATAACTAAATTTCTCTTTTTAAAATATAATACCAAATCACTTTTATATAATTACTACAATAATATATTTTTGAAAATACTTACTTTAGAAATAATCAATTTTCTAAAACATGATTTTTAAAACATACTTAAAACTTTTAACTTATTATTTAAAATTGCTTTGAAAACGTACTTGGCTATCCAGAGAAATACACTTCTCATTTCCATCTTTTAAAAATAAACCAACATTTATTTTTAAACCAACCCATATCTTTTTATAAATCCCCATCTTGAATTTATATTCAAATATCCACTGATATTTTATTTTACTTTATAAACCCAGTTTATATCTCCAAAATCTCACTTCTCTTTTAAAATTCCAATTTTAAACAACTAAATCAATTTCCAATTGATTTTCCAATTTACTTTACTTTACTTTGAAATAAATTTCCTTTACTACTTCATTTATTTCAAAATACATTAACTTTTAGATTTATTCCTTTATTTGAGTTAAAACCCTTTTTAACTGAAAATACCAATTTTAAACTTCCAAAATTCCTTTTTTAGCCTTTAATTAAATTTAATCCTTACATTCAAAATAAATCCTTTATTCTTTAAATTTAATATCACTTTAGTTTAAAGTTAATATTTCCCTTGTTATTTCGAAATTCCCTTATTCCAATTCACTTGAATTATTTACTTAAATTTTACTCTTTTATTTCATTCAAAATCCAATTCAATATATTTTGATAACTCCTTTTATTGAAATATTCAATCCAACCATATCATCCAATATTTCAATCATCAATAAAATCATCACAGGATATCAATATTCATAGAACAGAATATTAAATAATCTAAATAATTTTGAGGAATCCAGTTGGATCCCTCCAACCTGTTTCCCTGCATCCACAAACGTTAGCACAATACCAATTCCACTTCAAAATGGAATATCGCGGTATATGGGATTTATATAAATCATCCGCTATTATGCGGCGCATAGGGTCTCATCCGCTATATAAATGCGGGAATATCAACAACTCAAATATATACATATGCCAATATGTATATATTGCTATATACTACTATATATAGTATAGCACATCAATCAATGCAATCATCCAATCAATTATTTAAATTTAGCCATTTAAATTTAAATCTAACTGAGTGAGATTAACTCACCTTTTATTTTGTCCTGCCAATCCGACATAAACCCGTTTGTTTCCTTTACGAATCCAGACCTTAAATAAGCATTAGATGATTTTATTAATAATGGAATTACCCACATAATTGATTTTCATTTATTAATAAAATTTGTAAACAAATTTTCCTTTACTAAACAATCCCTACCAACTAAAATAATCTAATAAGTAAATAAAACGAGTAAATTACTATAGTACATCTTCTAAAATAAATTAGGATATATGTATAAGAAATTTTTAACTTTGGAACTACATATGAACTAAATGACCAATATACATTATAAAATCAATCTTAATGAGTCCTATGATTATTATTATTTTTCTTTTTATTTACCCTATACTGTAAAAATATTTTGTAACCTTATATGTAAATTTTCTAACACAAATAACCTTACATATTAATTTGGAAAATAAAATAAATAAATAAACTGCTTACCACCTCGAATCGACGACCGGCCACCAGAACTCGTCATCGCAGCGAGTCTAGCCTGCCCACAAGTTGCCTCGTGCTCGTCTGAACAGATCCAGGTCACGAACCCTCGTCGACAGGCCCATCGCTCGAACCTTCACTCTATCACCTCACCAGACGCGCGCGAGTATCCCATCACCTCAGACTTCCTACTTGGCCCGCTCGCGTCGCTCGCGACTCTTTCCCATCGCGATGCTCGACTGAACCCAAATCGTTGCTCTCCCTCAACTCTACACTCGAATAGTTGACGTCAGGAACCACGAACCCCTAACTCGATGCCCTAGTTCTCGACCTCACGAATCTCCCCTGAAGCTTCGACCGGCAGCTCGCGCCTTGCCTAGCAACCCCACAACCATCGGAGGAACTCCAATCCTAACGTGGAGTCTTCGTTCATCGTGCTCGCCTGAGCATCAGGCGCTAAGCCTCGCGATACTGTAATTTGGATTCGAGATCTTCCTCGTCTATTTTCGATTTGAAAATGAAGGCTCGGTTGGAAATAAAAATTGAGAAGAGGGAAAAGATCCTGGAGAAGGAAAGTATTTGGCCATTTATTTTCTATTGAACGAAAATGATGAAGTGTTCGGTTGTTTACTTTTAAGGGGGACGCGTGTTCTATTAGGTGAACACGTGCTCTAAAATTTTCTTTCGTTACCTGGCTTAAGAATGAAGAAAGAAAGAGATAAGGTCGGTTGAGTTGAAAAAGATCTGATAGATGAAAAGACGAAGGATATTTAAATTTAAAACGATTAATTATTGTCTAGACGTTTCTAACTCGTACGGTCACACGGTAGTTCCGAAAATTACGAAATTTGAAATCTGGCAATAATTTAATATTACGAATTAAATGGAACTGGTTTCGTCGAATTTCGAGACTGTGCCTCGGACAGCTATTTTTTAAATTTAATTTCAACGATATATTTTTAAAACTGAACAAAACTCTTTTAAAATTCCATTTTAAAAGTTCTATCATCTTCAGTATTAACAATATAAATTTTCTGAACCTTTGAACTATTTTTAACAGGCTTAAAATCAAGATTCCATATTTTACCCAATCCCGATAATTAAATTTAATAATTAATTATCCAAAGAAATACTGTATATTTGAAATTAGAGTTAAAATTTAACCTTCGGATATTTAAAATAAATTAAATATTCATATTTCAAATATACAAAAATTCCGGGTCGTCACATTCCTCCCCCCTTAAAAGAATTTCGTCCCCGAAATTACCAGTTAAGAGAAATGATTCGATACCCGTTCTTTTTCCCCATCCAAATAGTTTTAACAACTTTCCATAACAATCTTTTATTAATGATACACTAATCATCTTTTAACTTCCCAAACTTATTCATAAGTTCAACTCATACCACCTACTTATCCATTCAAATTTAAATTTGAATTCAAATTTTGAATTATAAAAATTTTCTCAAAATTTTTCTAACTCCCTAAATTTCCGAAAAATTTCGCCAGCGTCTCCTTTGCGCGGCTAGCTCGGTACTACTACAAAATGGCTCTACGGCCTCCCAATCTCAAAAAGAAAACAAAAAGCCAAGTGGCTGGATCAAAAACCCAATCAAATTTCATATAGAAATTCAAATACATACCTTTTTGTCGAGCCATTAAATTTTTACCTTCTAAAATCAAAAATCCCAATTTCTCCATTGCTTTTATACACCTGTATATCCTATTAAGCAATAATATTCAATCACAAATTCCAAAGTCATTTTATTGACTTCTTTACAAATTTTCAATATTTACTTAACTTAAGCCTGTACGATGCACATATATCATCCGTACGCAATATCACATTCGATCGCTCAATCGATCACACAATTCCACTTCCGAACTAGTATCGTCCACCCGACTTCTTAGTGCGGACTCAGATCTGGTTTCTCGATCAGAAACCGTCATTCTCCTTGCATAGTCACAAACTATGATAGAGAATATCCAGAATCAATCAACAACCCATATCCAGGCTCGCCGTCGAAAATCGAGTGAAAAATCCTGATTCGGATCGATAAAACTATCTCGAAATTCTGTGTTCGACATCTGGACCAAATAGCTATGCGAATAAAATAATATACGTATATCTTACGTATAAATTCCAATTGATTACCAATTATATCAATTCTCTTTTATTCACATTCATTTTGATTGTTATCCCTTTATTCACAACTATCTCATTTCACAATTTACAGTCTCACCTTAATTCAATTATTCACTTAGCATACTTTCAGTACCACATTTTCTTAAGAATTCACTATTCATTTCTTAAGTTTAAGATAAACCTTTTACATACTGCTTATACATATTTTCACTTCACTATTGAAGTTCCTATTCATTTCTATCCACTTTTGCCTTTACATTTCCACTTGAATTCAATTTATCTTCCACTTGAATATTGAATTAGTTGCACTTACTAATTAATTTAAATCTCAATTAAAAATTTGTTTGCAAGCTTTACTTTCGTTAGTTCCTTCGATTTCACTTACTTTACTTTCACATTTTAAATAGATTTCAATACTCAGTTTCAACCTTATTTGTTTAACAAATTTTAAATCATTTGTTGTCAGTGAAAATTTCCAAAAATTTTCTAACTCTCAAAATTTCTAGAAAATTTTGGCAGAGTCTCCTTTGTACGGAGGGACTTCTGCGATATCGCAGGATGCACAAATATGTATATACATCGGCCTCATGCCGGAAATCACAATATATATCAATATATGCAGTTCATATCTCCTATTAAATTCTTTTGCGTAGGCGTACCTCTATTTTAGCATTTTTAAAGCAAGCGGCTTATTATTTAGCAATTAATGTAACCCAAAATCAGCTATACGGCTTCCCTGAACCTGTACTAACTCAATTTAAAAGTGTAAGTGACAAATATAGGAAGTTCATAGCATTTCACTTATATTTAAATAGCTAAAATATGGATTCTATTACAATGCATGTTATATACTTCCATAAACACGTATGAAATGTTCCAACACTAATTTTAATTGTTTCCCAACAACATTTAAACCATCCCATTCAATTTAAATGATTTTACAACTTCCTTTCTTAACTTCAATTTATTTTTAAGTCCAAACAAACTCATATCATTACAATTGATTCAAAACAAATTTTATTGTTTATATTAACTCAATAAATTTATACAATCTCATTTTCATTGCATTTTGAATTCGAACCCTTTAACTACTTAGGTTCATCTTCATTACCAAGTGGATTTCCTTTTTATCTTAATTCATTCACAACAATTATTTAGCTCGACGCATTCCAATTAAATGTTATCTGTAACTCACCTAAATTTAGTTCGATTAAAATTTATTTCCACTTAGTTGGATTCTATTTGCAATTCATACCATTTCTATTTTAACCCAATTTCATTTTTATATGATACAATTTCAATTATAATTAATTTGTTAACACTTCATGTTAACTTTTAATTTAGAACTCGAGTTCTAGATCCACTACCCGTTTCCAATCTACTTATTTCTAATATTTGATTTTTATTTCAAAAACACCTTACTATTTTCAAGTGTTCAATCTATTTTATAATTTAAATTTCTGGATTATATTCCTTACTATTACAAACAGTTTTATTTGGCTTATTTATTTTACTCCCAAATTCTATAAGTCCCAAATTTATTTATATCTATATTTTATTCATTTACAATCGATTTCATTCACATTTTAATACTTTACTACAGGATTTATATTTTATTTAGTTTGGCATATTTATTATTCCATATAAACATTTTAAATATGATTCCAGAGTTTAAACAATTCTCCAAAATTTCAAAATCACTTTTGAAATCAACTTCATCCAAAACCCTTGACAATTTTCATTTCCCTTTGGAATTTCAAAACCAAACCTAGTTCACAAACAATTCCAATTTAAAACAGTTTGGTAGCAATTTTTCTTTGGAGACTCGAAAATGAACATCGATGATGCTGCAGTCATCATCGAAGTTATTTTCCAACGACCGAAAGAGAATTTAATGCTTTCATCTCTTTAAAAACATTTCAAATACTTTTAATTTCCAAATCTCACAAGATTTCAAATTCAACTCAAAAATATTTCCGAAATAATATCACTATTATTTCTCCCAAAACCCTTGAAAACCATTTTCAAATCTCAAGGAATTTCAAACCTTTCTCAAAATTCCAAATTCAATACCCATACAATTTAATATTCAAACATTACTTTGGAATTTCAGTTCAAAATTACAATCTCATTTGTATATATATAAATTTATTCTTCCAACTTTGGTTATAAGTTTCCAATTTCTGATTAAATTTTTACACAACGATGATAATAATTTAATATCATCGCTTTCTAACAACCAAGCAACCAAATATATAATTTTCTAAAAATTATTTCTTTCATATACAAAAGTAAGTTGGGTAAAATTATTTCATTTACCCTATTTAAAACAATACTGTGTCGAATTGTTCTATTTAAGTGTTTAGAGATCCCTATCAATAACGTTAATTACTCGTATTGACCAGAATCCATAAACTACTCAATAAACCAACCAACACAATATAAAACCATTTTATATTTACTAACAAATACGCGCTCATATCTATTAGTACTCTCAAAATTCCCACCAGAGCCAAGGTTATCGCTAGCCTTCGCTCTGATACCAAGTGTAACAACCCGAGTTTTTCTAACACGAAAAACCGGACCATTTTAGTTAAGAAGAAGAGGTAGAAGAAGAAAAATAGAAAACAACAGCAGAATCTCACATACGCAGCGGAATAAAATATAATATATATCAACAGATCTTTACACAAATCAAACTGTATCTGTATATATATATACATCCAAATACATCATCAGAGTACATCACATCAATATCATACAACTGAATACACAGCGGAAAAATAATAGCAAGTACGAGAGTACGTATCGTCATCCATCTCGTCTCCTGAGCTCCATATCATCATATCCTGTAACCTAATAATACTCGGTCTGACCCGAGCATCATATAAAACAATACCCGAGTCAGTCTGGAAAACCAGCGTGAGAAAATCACACTCAAATTGATTATTAAAGTTTCAAAATCCTTTGAAAACAAAAGCATCTCGTAAGACCACGCCACAAATAAACATGTCGGGTTTTTACCTTACGATAGCTAAAACACTTTATATCAAAATCCTCTGATATTATAATAGTGTCTACAGAAAGTAAACTAGAATCTAGCTGAAATGCTTGCATCTCACGTTTCAGCAATAGTTGGGCACAATCAAAACCGTACAGGCACGTAGGGAGAATGGATTTCCAACGAATGACTAGGCACTGGGGTACCACCTGTCACAGTACGTGGCCTAGATCACAGTACCGAGGAGTACGCCCGCTCCCCTGCAACACAAGGCCGGAACCATCCCTTACTGGATGATCCCGAATAAAATCACCCCACGGTTGGGATCAGCAACCGCACCACTAAGCCGAAATAAAAAGGGACATCTAGACAGGGATGACCTTACCCTCCAGTGGGAGCTACCCACGAAGCCTTGCTGCATAACCCCTGATTTTCAGTCATTCCCGGTTGATGAGGTTCGAGGCTAAACGATACCTTTTCAGAACATATCCCTTAGAATGCCCATCGTCCGCTGACGATGTTTCGCAAGCATTCGTCCATACCAGTCCGTCCCGGGTTCGAACGGAACCGAAGGCACTACTCCTACTACATCCATTTTGGAAATATCCTCAGGATTAGTAGCGACTAGCCCTTGCACTTCACAGCTCCATCTTCGACTCTGAACACGTTACACGAAATGTACAAATCGAATCGAAGTGGTATTCGGGTCTCCAGACCTAGAATTCCGGTATACGGAAACCCGATCCCGGTCTCTTCGAAACGATCAGCGCATTGGCCAATATTGATAGTCGGTTATTTAACTATCAATTAACATCCACAAGCAACCATCACACAATAAATAATTTCTCACATTATTTATTTGCCCAAATATCTTTCCAAGATATATTTCCAATTTTCAAACTCCTTTTGAAAACAATTTCAAACAGTTTCCGCTTACGGAATACATTTCCAAATATTTATTTCCTCTTAAACACCAAGTACAAAACACTTAGATTTTAAATTAATCTTAAAACACTTTACTATAAATATACTTAATAATATTGAAATAAAAAAAAAACTACTTTAATACCTTAACAAAATATATACTTAAGAAATATTTAAAATGAAACCACTTTACAAATATAACTAAATTTCTCTTTTTAAAATATAATACCAAATCACTTTTATATAATTACTAAAATAATATATTTTTGAAAATACTTACTTTAGAAATAATCAATTTTCTAAAACATGATTTTTAAAACATACTTAAAACTTTTAACTTATTATTTAAAATTGCTTTGAAAACGTACTTGGCTATCCAGAGAAATACACTTCTCATTTCCATCTTTTAAAAATAAACCAACATTTATTTTTAAACCAACCCATATCTTTTTATAAATCCCCATCTTGAATTTATATTCAAATATCCACTGATATTTTATTTTACTTTATAAACCCAGTTTATATCTCCAAAATCTCACTTCTCTTTTAAAATTCCAATTTTAAACAACTAAATCAATTTCCAATTGATTTTCCAATTTACTTTACTTTACTTTGAAATAAATTTCCTTTACTACTTCATTTATTTCAAAATACATTAACTTTTAGATTTATTCCTTTATTTGAGTTAAAACCCTTTTTAACTGAAAATACCAATTTTAAACTTCCAAAATTCCTTTTTTAGCCTTTAATTAAATTTAATCCTTACATTCAAAATAAATCCTTTATTCTTTAAATTTAATATCACTTTAGTTTAAAGTTAATATTTCCCTTGTTATTTCGAAATTCCCTTATTCCAATTCACTTGAATTATTTACTTAAATTTTACTCTTTTATTTCATTCAAAATCCAATTCAATATATTTTGATAACTCCTTTTATTGAAATATTCAATCCAACCATATCATCCAATATTTCAATCATCAATAAAATCATCACAGGATATCAATATTCATAGAACAGAATATTAAATAATCTAAATAATTTTGAGGAATCCAGTTGGATCCCTCCAACCTGTTTCCCTGCATCCACAAACGTTAGCACAATACCAATTCCACTTCAAAATGGAATATCGCGGTATATGGGATTTATATAAATCATCCGCTATTATGCGGCGCATAGGGTCTCATCCGCTATATAAATGCGGGAATATCAACAACTCAAATATATACATATGCCAATATGTATATATTGCTATATACTACTATATATAGTATAGCACATCAATCAATGCAATCATCCAATCAATTATTTAAATTTAGCCATTTAAATTTAAATCTAACTGAGTGAGATTAACTCACCTTTTATTTTGTCCTGCCAATCCGACATAAACCCGTTTGTTTCCTTTACGAATCCAGACCTTAAATAAGCATTAGATGATTTTATTAATAATGGAATTACCCACATAATTGATTTTCATTTATTAATAAAATTTGTAAACAAATTTTCCTTTACTAAACAATCCCTACCAACTAAAATAATCTAATAAGTAAATAAAACGAGTAAATTACTATAGTACATCTTCTAAAATAAATTAGGATATATGTATAAGAAATTTTTAACTTTGGAACTACATATGAACTAAATGACCAATATACATTATAAAATCAATCTTAATGAGTCCTATGATTATTATTATTTTTCTTTTTATTTACCCTATACTGTAAAAATATTTTGTAACCTTATATGTAAATTTTCTAACACAAATAACCTTACATATTAATTTGGAAAATAAAATAAATAAATAAACTGCTTACCACCTCGAATCGACGACCGGCCACCAGAACTCGTCATCGCAGCGAGTCTAGCCTGCCCACAAGTTGCCTCGTGCTCGTCTGAACAGATCCAGGTCACGAACCCTCGTCGACAGGCCCATCGCTCGAACCTTCACTCTATCACCTCACCAGACGCGCGCGAGTATCCCATCACCTCAGACTTCCTACTTGGCCCGCTCGCGTCGCTAGCGACTCTTTCCCATCGCGATGCTCGACTGAACCCAAATCGTTGCTCTCCCTCAACTCTACACTCGAATAGTTGACGTCAGGAACCACGAACCCCTAACTCGATGCCCTAGTTCTCGACCTCACGAATCTCCCCTGAAGCTTCGACCGGCAGCTCGCGCCTTGCCTAGCAACCCCACAACCATCGGAGGAACTCCAATCCTAACGTGGAGTCTTCGTTCATCGTGCTCGCCTGAGCATCAGGCGCTAAGCCTCGCGATACTGTAATTTGGATTCGAGATCTTCCTCGTCTAATTTCGATTTGAAAATGAAGGCTCGGTTGGAAATAAAAATTGAGAAGAGGGAAAAGATCCTGGAGAAGGAAAGTATTTGGCCATTTATTTTCTTTTGAACGAAAATGATGAAGTGTTCGGTTGTTTACTTTTAAGGGGGACGCGTGTTCTATTAGGTGAACACGTGCTCTAAAATTTTCTTTCGTTACCTGGCTTAAGAATGAAGAAAGAAAGAGATAAGGTCGGTTGAGTTGAAAAAGATCTGATAGATGAAAAGACGAAGGATATTTAAATTTAAAACGATTAATTATTGTCTAGACGTTTCTAACTCGTACGGTCACACGGTAGTTCCGAAAATTACGAAATTTGAAATCTGGCAATAATTTAATATTACGAATTAAATGGAACTGGTTTCGTCGAATTTCGAGACTGTGCCTCGGACAGCTATTTTTTAAATTTAATTTCAACGATATATTTTTAAAACTGAACAAAACTCTTTTAAAATTCCATTTTAAAAGTTCTATCATCTTCAGTATTAACAATATAAATTTTCTGAACCTTTGAACTATTTTTAACAGGCTTAAAATCGAGATTCCATATTTTACCCAATCCCGATAATTAAATTTAATAATTAATTATCCAAAGAAATACTGTATATTTGAAATTAGAGTTAAAATTTAACCTTCGGATATTTAAAATAAATTAAATATTCATATTTCAAATATACAAAAATTCCGGGTCGTCACATACAGCACGTAAATCGGAGTCCGGAAATCCCAGAATGAATAGTGCTTTCGTTTAGTTTTCTATAAATAGCCTTATTCTCAAAAAGAAAAAGAAGAAAAAAAAAACTAGGGTTTCAAATTCAGGCCGCCTTCTATAGTATCAATGGCCGAAAATTATCCTTCTTCCTCCTTGTTTTTCTTCAAATCCGTTAATCGATTCGTAAAACTCCCAACTACAAAATTGTTGATCACATCCTCCTCTACAAATTCAACGGTTGTGATCAAAATCTAAGAGCTGGATCATCGGCAAAGTTCGTTCAAACGTGCACGTTTTAGGCACCGTTTTCGAGACAAAGGCGCAACCGGGTCGAACGCCACTCGAGGCGATGGTGGTTCTGGGGGAGGCGCATGCGTGGATGGTCCTTGATCGAGGTGAAGTGGTCGGAAAATGGTTGCGTGATTAGGGTTTAGTGGCGGCAGTTTGGGTTCACGCGAATGAAAGAAGTCGCGTTTGGGAAGATACTGGGAGGAGAAGATCGCGTGCAATGGCCTGGATTCATCACAACAGATCGTGCGGCCACGATTAGTTAGGTTTAAAATTTAAAAGAAGTTGTAAAATTTAATTGTATTTTAATTCGTATAAACTTCTAAACCCCATAACTTTGTCATACGAGGTTGAAAAATTACGAAACAAGTTGCGTTGTCTTCGTTTTGTCGAGCTCTTCGCTATGGAACTGAATTGGAGCCATTTGGAGCTAGTTTGAATTTCGGGTAAAATTAAACGCCGTTTAATTTTATTCGAAATAAACGCTGGGACGGAATTTAAAATCAAGGTGAGATCTTCTCACTCAAAAATTGAAAAGTGGAATTTTCAGTTATTTATTTGATTGCTATTGGATGTGATATTAGATATGATAGGATATATCTATATATAGCAATATATACATATTGGCATATGTATATATTGGATTGATGATTTCCCGCCTCGTATAGCGGATGAGACCCTATTGCGCCGTTAGTAAGCGGATTTTTATAAAACCCATATACCGCGATAATTCCGTACTGGAGCGGAATTGGTATTGTGCTAACATCTTTGGATGCAGGGAAACAGGTTGGAGGGATCCAACTGGATTCCTCAACTGTATTTACTTATTTACAGATATTGATGTATATTCTGTTATCATATTGATATATGATATTGACTGTTGTGATGGACTAATTGGTGTTGTTGCATCATCGGATTCAGTTTTGAAATGTAAAAATAACGACTTTTACTTTAAAAGGGTTTTTAAAGTGATTTTTGAAAATATACGTTTTATGGAATTTTTGAATCGATTTATAAACGTAAAATTTTAAAGTTATAAAAGTTATAATTTTTAGTGAAATATAACCGAAGTGTCGTTTTTGAAATAAAAGTCGATTTATTTATAAAATGGTTTAAATAGAGATTTTTGAATTTATTATGAAAGCTCTATATCTAAGATTTATAAAATTTGATTTTTATAAATCAAAGTGATGAAATTATAAAGGAGTTTTAAAGACGTTTTAAATGATGTTGAAATGGGTTTTATAAAGGACAGAATAAATGATTTGTGAAGTCCTAAAAGAACGATTTTTGTAAATAAACGAATTATAAGTGTTTAACTTATAGAATGGACTTTTGGTAGAAAATTGAGTTATAAATTGAATTGGATGATAAAAGGAATTTATAAGTTGAAGTAGTTATAAAATATAAAATTGTGATTTATAAACGTTGTTTATAAATCCGAAATCACTTATTTCGATAAGTGAATTATAGAAGTTAATTAAAGGAATTATATCCACGATTTTGGACAGTGGATAAGCCTTTAAATAAAACGTGTAGGAATGTTGAATTTGGATAACGAAGTATATTCACGATTTTGGACAGTGAATATATTATTAAAAAAAATGGATATGTTTTGGAAAAGTGATATTACGAAATGAAGTAATTGTTTTAAAAGATGTTTTAAAACGTGTTAAATATCGAAATCATAGATTTCAACATTTATTGTTGAAATAGACGTTTTCGAGAAATAAGGAAATGATGGACTATAACACTGTTGTTATAGTAAATGATTTCCGAAAGGAAATGTTTTGATGTAGTATTGGGATTTATATATCTATAAAAATCCGAATCCCTATACTAGTGATTTTGAGTCGTCGTAACGATGTTTTACGTAACATTCGTTTTGACTCAAATAGATGTTAAAAGAATGTTTTCCTTAAAGAATGAATATATACTTAATTTGATTTAAGTATATCGAGTATTTTCAAACGTTGAAAATAAATAGATTTGTGAAATACTTATTATTAAGTATGGAAATGCTTTTCCAAAATGAAATGAAACGTTTGAGAATTTATCCTTGTAAAGATAAATTGAAACAGAATATTGAAAACGATTTGAAAATCGAATATCAGTAGATATTCGAAAGTATAAATTCGATACGGAATTTATAAAAGAAAGCGAAGTTGTTTAAAAATAAATATTGATTTATTTTTGAAGTGTGGAAATTGATTTGAAATTGTTTTCAAATAATTAAGTGTGGAAATTTTATATCTAGTAAAGATATTTTTGAAGATAAATAATTTGGAAAATTTTTTGGAATCTGGTGATGTTGCGCATCTTTATTGATAGTTAAATAACCGACTATCAATAATTACCTTGAGTAGGTATTTGTTGTGAATTGGATGGATTTGAATGCCACACTTATTTTTGAATAATCGCTCACTATTCGGGTTAGCCGGGAAAGGACCATGGGGTCGTATAACCCATTCCGAATATGTGATACGTCGTTATGAATTGCATTCGAAGACCGGTGTTGAAGACCAGATATTTTTGAAAACGGAAGGATTACCGTCGAGTTACTCTACATCGGCTGATCTCCGATTTAGAGGTTTTATCACCCTTAGTGACGGGAAGTCCGGACGTGATTAGAAATTTATCCGGATATGCAAGGGCTTCGTGAGAAGTGCCTTCGGTTCTGTTCGATCCCGGAACAGACTTGTATGGATTGTGTGTCTGACGTTACAATTTGAGATATAAAGCTGATTTCTTTCAAATACATTTCTGTTGGTGGCGGGGAATTTATTCTCTTAGCTTAACACCCTTCTCTGAGACGTACGAGCTCAGAGGTTATGTAGTTGAAATTTATCAGCGATATATCCCAATTTGGTAACGTGGCATACTGAGTGTTGCTGTGAAATGATCAGTGTTTGATCATTTGTGATATGATCATTTGTTTGATCTTATATCTTTGTGATCCTAGGTTGATCATTTTGTTTGACCCGAAGCAGGGCTTTTTGAGAAAGCGTAGCTTTGTGGACGAGACTTCGTCGAGCCTCACACCCCGGAAATGGTCGAAACAGGAAGGATGCGGCAAGGTTCTAGGGAGTAGCGCCCCTTAGTGTATGTCATTCCTTCTGGATAAAGGTGGTATCATGGTATGGAGCCCAGATACTTAACCTCTGTGGTTGCTGCAAATTTATTACTTTGTGGTTTGTTGGAAATCGGGGATCCTCGGGAAGATCGGTTACGATCGGGGGATGGCATACGCGTGTCAGTAGTTACCTATTTTTGCAGAGGTAACCCGGCCTTGTGTTGGCAGAGATCCGGTTAGGTTCTCGGGTCGTCTATTCCAGGGACGTACCCATCGTGGATAGGAAGTTCCTTAGCCTGACCATTTGTTGGAAATCCAAAGAAACAATACGCGACTTGTACGGTTTTAGTTGTATTACCTGCTATGGAATGTGGCGGTAACCTGCTATTGAACATAGTAGCTATAGTAGGCATAAGTGCGGAATGCCTATGCTGGCTAAGATTAATATTATACTTTCGAAATGTTTTCTACACTATGCACTAATAATAATATCCAAAATGATTTGATTTTGCGTATTAAGCATCTTTGACTATCATAAGAAGAAATCTCCTCCAATTCTGCGTTTGCATTGTGTGTGTGGTGGGAGGTCTTATGGTAGTTTCATTTCCCAAAAGCATTGCGAATTGACTTTAAAATTCTCTGCTATCTATTTTAAAGATAAATAACTGTTTTACGATCTCACACCAGTCACCATGACTGACTCGGAGCTTATTGTTCCCTTCTAAACTCTGGGTGCCCACCAATTTCCACACGGGCAGTCTAGAGTTAGGTTATCAGGATATTCTGGAGCTTTGGAAGCAAGCTGGATGACGAGACGTAGTAATTGTATCTGATATATTTATTCCGCTGTGTATTCTGTATGAGGACAAGTTTATATAACTGTCCATTGTTGTATATTGACTCTAATGATTGATGTATGTATAAACTGATATAGCTCTTTGTTTTAAAAGACTAGTGTTTATTTATTATATATTGTTCCGCTGCGATGTGTAAGATTCTGATATTGTTTTCTGCTTCTGATGTTGTTCTGTTGTTCTTCTTTCTTTCTTCTCTTTTTCTTCTATCTTCTTCTTCTTCTACTTTTTCTTTTTCTTAAAACCCTCACTATTGGAGTTTCCGGCACTCGATTGCTCGGCAGTCGATAAAGTGAGTATCGATGTCGAATTTTCGAAAGTCGAAAATTCCCGTTCGTGACAAAGTGGTATCAGAGCATATGGTTAAGCGACAACCCTGCTCTGTTGGGTGTTACTCATTAGAGATAGAGTCAGTAGTACTCTAGAATGAGTTGAGTGTAATAATAGATATGAGTGCGTATTTGTTAGTGAATATAAAATTGTTTTATATTGTGATGATTGGTTTGTTGAGTGGTATATGGATTCTGGTCGGTATTGTCCGTACAACTCTATCGATATGGATCTCTAAACACTTGTATAGAACAATTCGGCACAATATTGTTTTAAATAAGGTGAATGAAATAATTTTGCCCAAAACTATTTTTGTATATAAAAGAAATGATTTTTCTGTAAATTATTACAGTATATGGTTACATGGATGTTAGGAAGTAATAATAGTAAATTATTATCATTGGAATTGAATAAGAAATTGAAATCGTAACTCCAAAGTTAAGAAATAAATTCACATATAAATGAAATTTGAGAATATAAACTGTAAATGTGAATTGTAATTTAAACGGAGTTCCAGAGAAGTTTTTGGAAATGTTTGAAAAGAATTTGAAAATTTTGGAGATTTGGAAAGTTTGAATCTTTTTGATTTGGAAATGAATTTCAAAGGTTTTGGAAAATATTTTGAAGGAATGAAAAGCTCTAAACTCTTTTCGGTCGCTGGAAAATAACTTCGGTAATGACTGCAGCATCATCGATGTTCATTTTCGGGTTTCCAGAAGAGGAATTGCTGCTAAATTGTTTTAAATAGAAGTTGTTTGGAAAATTTGGATTTTGTTTTAGAAAATTCAAAGGATAATTTGGATTGTTTTCAAAATGGTTTTGAAAAGGTTGAAAGACTCTGGAATGCTATATAAAGATATTTATGAAATATTACTAAGTTGATAACTTATACCAATTGAATTTTGGTAGAATAAATTTAACTTAAAGGAATGAAGTTAAATCAAAGCAAGTGTAAGTGAATCAATTAAATGAAAATGAAATTGAAATTGAAAGTTGAAATTCTTTTCGAATTCGTAAGCCAATGAATTGAATTGAATAATTGTAAATGAAAGATGAATTAAAATTCGTATGGAATTTGAAATCCAGTTTAAATGTAAGTAGATTTAATCGAGGTAGAATTAAAATAAATTGAATTGATATCAATTTGAATTAGTAATTGGAACTAATTTAAGATAGTGCAGTTGTAAATGACAGATAATTGATAAAATTCAATATTTCAGAATTGAAAGTAAATTGAATCCAAATTTAGTTGAAATGGTAAACTAAATACAAATGAATGGGAAATGTAAAAAAATTGAATGAGAATAGATATATAACTTCAACAGTGAAGTAAAAATGTATAAGCAGTTTATACTAGAAATTTTGTAATCAAATTTGCAAAATGTTTGAATGCTGTAACTAGATATTATGGCTAGTAAGATACAGGTGTTATTAAGGAATTGGATTTGATTTTCAAAGATAAAGTAAATTGCTCGAAAAAGGTATGTATTTGAATTATAATATGAGTTTTTGATGATTTCTTGTCTAGCCGCTTGGCTGTTTCTTTTTCTTTTTGAAATATGAGAGTCCGTAGGGACGTTTTGTAGTAGTGCCGTATTAGCCGCGCAAAGGAGACGCTGGCGAAATTTTTCGGAAATTTAGAGCGTTAGAAAATTTTTGAGAAAATTTTGAAGTTTAAAATTGAATTTAAACTCGAATTTGAATTTAGAAGTTAAGCAATGTTGTTTGAAACTTAAAATTTAAGTTGGAAAGTTAGTTGAGATGATAACGAATCTTTAGTAGGAAGATCCGTTTGAAAAGTGATAAAACTATTAGATTGTGGAAAATAGTAGACGAGTTAAGGACCATTTTTTTCCTAACTTGTAATTTCGAGGACGAAATTCTTTTAAGGGGGGAAGTCTGTAACGACCCAGAATTTTTGATAATTAAAATTCGAATATTTAATTAATTTTAAATATAAATAAGTGGAATTAAGAGGTCGAATAATTTATTTTTCGAATATTGGATTTAATTTGGTCAATTAAATCGATAATTTAATGATTGAAATTCCAGAGATAATTAAAAATCGAGTTTAAAATGATTGAAAATGATTTGTAAAATTTTATTTAATCATACTGGAGTTATAGAAAGGTTATAGAACTTTTAAAATTGAATTTGGAGTTAATCTATGAAAATTGAATATTTTAATATTTAATTATCGACTGTAAAAATAGTCAATTTTCGAACAGTCTCAGAATTGGACGAGACCAGTTTCATTGAATCCGTAATAGTTAGTTATTATCGGATTTCAATTTTCGTATCCATCGGAGTTGTCGTTTGACCGTGGCAGCTCGAAACGCATCGATATCATTTTAATTTTAAATCGTCGAGTTAAAATAGTCATTTTTCAAACAGTGTCGGATTTCGACGAAACCAGTTTCATCGGATCCGTAATGTGATATTATTGCATGGTTTCAAATTTCGTAATTTTTGGATTTACCATTTGTTCGGTACGAATTAAAACGCCTCAAAATCAATTTAAATCGGTTTAATTTAAATTGATCGTTTAATTCCATATCTTGCACATACGATCGAATTAGCTTTCGAAACCTATTCCATTGTGTCCGGAATGCGGGATAAACCCCAGAAACGCCAGTTACAGCGCGTAAATCGGAGTCCGGAAATCCCAGAATGAATAGTGCTTTTGTTTAGTTTTCTATAAATAGCCTTATTCTCAAAAAGAAAAAGAAGAAAAAAAAAACTAGGGTTTCAAATTCAGGCCGCCTTCTATAGTATCAATGGCCGAAAATTATCCTTCTTCCTCCTTGTTTTTCTTCAAATCCGTTAATCGATTCGTAAAACTCCCAACTACAAAATTGTTGATCACATCCTCCTCTACAAATTCAACGGTTGTGATCAAAATCTAAGAGCTGGATCATCGGCAAAGTTCGTTCAAACGTGCACGTTTTAGGCACCGTTTTCGAGACAAAGGTGCAATCGGGTCGAACGCCACTCGAGGCGATGGTGGCTCTGGGGGAGGCGCATGCGTGGATGGTCCTTGATCGAGGTGAAGTGGTCGGAAAATGGTTGCGTGATTAGGGTTTAGTGGCGGCAGTTTGGGTTCACGCGAATGAAAGAAGTCGCGTTTGGGAAGATACTGGGAGGAGAAGATCGCGTGCAATGGCCTGGATTCATCACAACAGATCGTGCGGCCACGATTAGTTAGGTTTAAAATTTAAAAGTTGTAAAATTTAATTGTATTTTAATTCGTATAAACTTCTAAACCCCATAACTTTGTCATACGAGGTTGAAAAATTACGAAACAAGTTGCGTTGTCTTCGTTTTGTCGAGCTCTTCGCTATGGAACTGAATTGGAGCCATTTGGAGCTAGTTTGAATTTCGGGTAAAATTAAACGCCGTTTAATTTTATTCGAAATAAACGCTGGGACGGAATTTAAAATCAAGGTGAGATCTTCTCACTCAAAAATTGAAAAGTGGAATTTTCAGTTATTTATTTGATTGCTATTGGATGTGATATTAGATATGATAGGATATATCTATATATAGCAATATATACATATTGGCATATGTATATATTGGATTGATGATTTCCCGCCTCGTATAGCGGATGAGACCCTATTGCGCCGTTAGTAAGCGGATTTTTATAAAACCCATATACCGCGATAATTCCGTACTGGAGCGGAATTGGTATTGTGCTAACATCTTTGGATGCAGGGAAACAGGTTGGAGGGATCCAACTGGATTCCTCAACTGTATTTACTTATTTACAGATATTGATGTATATTCTGTTATCATATTGATATATGATATTGACTGTTGTGATGGACTAATTGGTGTTGTTGCATCATCGGATTCAGTTTTGAAATGTAAAAATAACGACTTTTACTTTAAAAGGGTTTTTAAAGTGATTTTTGAAAATATACGTTTTATGGAATTTTTAAATCGATTTATAAACGTAAAATTTTAAAGTTATAAAAGTTATAATTTTTAGTGAAATATAACTGAAGTGTCGTTTTTGAAATAAAAGTCGATTTATTTATAAAATGGTTTAAATAGAGATTTTTGAATTTATTATGAAAGCTCTATATCTAAGATTTATAAAATTTGATTTTTATAAATCAAAGTGATGAAATTATAAAGGAGTTTTAAAGACGTTTTAAATGATGTTGAAATGGGTTTTATAAAGGACAGAATAAATGATTTGTGAAGTCCTAAAAGAACGATTTTTGTAAATAAACGAATTATAAGTGTTTAACTTATAGAATGGACTTTTGGTAGAAAATTGAGTTATAAATTGAATTGGATGATAAAAGGAATTTATAAGTTGAAGTAGTTATAAAATATAAAATTGTGATTTATAAACGTTGTTTATAAATCCGAAATCACTTATTTCGATAAGTGAATTATAGAAGTTAATTAAAGGAATTATATCCACGATTTTGGACAGTGGATAAGCCTTTAAATAAAACGTGTAGGAATGTTGAATTTGGATAACGAAGTATATTCACGATTTTGGACAGTGAATATATTATTAAAAAAAATGGATATGTTTTGGAAAAGTGATATTACGAAATGAAGTAATTGTTTTAAAAGATGTTTTAAAACGTGTTAAATATCGAAATCATAGATTTCAACATTTATTGTTGAAATAGACGTTTTCGAGAAATAAGGAAATGATGGACTATAACACTGTTGTTATAGTAAATGATTTCCGAAAGGAAATGTTTTGATGTAGTATTGGGATTTATATATCTATAAAAATCCGAATCCCTATACTAGTGATTTTGAGTCGTCGTAACGATGTTTTACGTAACATTCGTTTTGACTCAAATAGATGTTAAAAGAATGTTTTCCTTAAAGAATGAATATATACTTAATTTGATTTAAGTATATCGAGTATTTTCAAACGTTGAAAATAAATAGATTTGTGAAATACTTATTATTAAGTATGGAAATGCTTTTCCAAAATGAAATGAAACGTTTGAGAATTTATCCTTGTAAAGATAAATTGAAACAGAATATTGAAAACGATTTGAAAATCGAATATCAGTAGATATTCGAAAGTATAAATTCGATACGGAATTTATAAAAGAAAGCGAAGTTGTTTAAAAATAAATATTGATTTATTTTTGAAGTGTGGAAATTGATTTGAAATTGTTTTCAAATAATTAAGTGTGGAAATTTTATATCTAGTAAAGATATTTTTGAAGATAAATAATTTGGAAAATTTTTTGGAATCTGGTGATGTTGCGCATCTTTATTGATAGTTAAATAACCGACTATCAATAATTACCTTGAGTAGGTATTTGTTGTGAATTGGATGGATTTGAATGCCACACTTATTTTTGAATAATCGCTCACTATTCGGGTTAGCCGGGAAAGGACCATGGGGTCGTATAACCCATTCCGAATATGTGATACGTCGTTATGAATTGCATTCGAAGACCGGTGTTGAAGACCGGATATTTTTGAAAACGGAAGGATTACCGTCGAGTTACTCTACATCGGCTGATCTCCGATTTAGAGGTTTTATCACCCTTAGTGACGGGAAGTCCGGACGTGATTAGAAATTTATCCGGATATGCAAGGGCTTCGTGAGAAGTGCCTTCGGTTCTGTTCGATCCCGGAACAGACTTGTATGGATTGTGTGTCTGACGTTACAATTTGAGATATAAAGCTGATTTCTTTCAAATACATTTCTGTTGGTGGCGGGGAATTTATTCTCTTAGCTTAACACCCTTCTCTGAGACGTACGAGCTCAGAGGTTATGTAGTTGAAATTTATCAGCGATATATCCCAATTTGGTAACGTGGCATACTGAGTGTTGCTGTGAAATGATCAGTGTTTGATCATTTGTGATATGATCATTTGTTTGATCTTATATCTTTGTGATCCTAGGTTGATCATTTTGTTTGACCCGAAGCAGGGCTTTTTGAGAAAGCGTAGCTTTGTGGACGAGACTTCGTCGAGCCTCACACCCCGGAAATGGTCGAAACAGGAAGGATGCGGCAAGGTTCTAGGGAGTAGCGCCCCTTAGTGTATGTCATTCCTTCTGGATAAAGGTGGTATCATGGTATGGAGCCCAGATACTTAACCTCTGTGGTTGCTGCAAATTTATTACTTTGTGGTTTGTTGGAAATCGGGGATCCTCGGGAAGATCGGTTACGATCGGGGGATGGCATACGCGTGTCAGTAGTTACCTATTTTTGCAGAGGTAACCCGGCCTTGTGTTGGCAGAGATCCGGTTAGGTTCTCGGGTCGTCTATTCCAGGGACGTACCCATCGTGGATAGGAAGTTCCTTAGCCTGACCATTTGTTGGAAATCCAAAGAAACAATACGCGACTTGTACGGTTTTAGTTGTATTACCTGCTATGGAATGTGGCGGTAACCTGCTATTGAACATAGTAGCTATAGTAGGCATAAGTGCGGAATGCCTATGCTGGCTAAGATTAATATTATACTTTCGAAATGTTTTCTACACTATGCACTAATAATAATATCCAAAATGATTTGATTTTGCGTAGTAAGCATCTTTGACTATCATAAGAAGAAATCTCCTCCAATTCTGCGTTTGCATTGTGTGTGTGGTGGGAGGTCTTATGGTAGTTTCATTTCCCAAAAGCATTGCGAATTGACTTTAAAATTCTCTGCTATCTATTTTAAAGATAAATAACTGTTTTACGATCTCACACCAGTCACCATGACTGACTCGGAGTTTATTGTTCCCTTCTAAACTCTGGGTGCCCACCAATTTCCACACGGGCAGTCTAGAGTTAGGTTATCAGGATATTCTGGATATTCTGGAGCTTTGGAAGCAAGCTGGATGACGAGACGTAGTAATTGTATCTGATATATTTATTCCGCTGTGTATTCTGTATGAGGACAAGTTTATATAACTGTCCATTGTTGTATATTGACTCTAATGATTGATGTATGTATAAACTGATATAGCTCTTTGTTTTAAAAGACTAGTGTTTATTTATTATATATTGTTCCGCTGCGATGTGTAAGATTCTGATATTGTTTTCTGCTTCTGATGTTGTTCTGTTGTTCTTCTTTCTTTCTTCTCTTTTTCTTCTATCTTCTTCTTCTTCTACGTTTTCTTTTTCTTAAAACCCTCACTATTGGAGTTTCCGGCACTCGATTGCTCGGCAGTCGATAAAGTGAGTATCGATGTCGAATTTTCGAAAGTCGAAAATTCCCGTTCGTGACATTCTTTCTCATGACTTTCCGTCAGTTTGTGCTTTTTGGGTCAGACATGTGTGGTTTATTGTCGATTCAAAGGGGATCGGATTTGCGGGTCGTCACATATTTACTTTAAACCTAGACACTATGATAATATCACTAGATTTTGATATAAAATGTTTTTGTTATTGTTAGGTAAAAACCCGTTCGTTTTTATGTGCGGTGTGGTCTTACGAGATACCCTTTGTTTGATAAGTTTTCAAGTGTAGAAAATAGTTTGGTTTTTACTTATTATCGAGTTTTACTCACGCTAGTTTACCGGACTGACCGGGCATTATTCCATGTAATGCTTGGGTCAGACCGAGCATGTTTTTCCAGGTTTAGCTGGATACTTTGGAGTTGGAGAGGAGTTGGATGGTCAAGACGTATTCACGTATATTTTTCTTTCGCTGTATTATAGAATCTGTATGTTTGTCAATATAAGGACCGGTTTCAATAACTCTCCAAATTTAGGATAAGTCTAGTGTACTCTGATGTTGTATATAGGAATAATGATGTTTGCTTTTTGGTAAAGATCATCGTTGTATTATATATTATTCGCTGCATTGTGAGATCCTGTGTTTTTTAGTTTTCTTCTATCTTCTACCTTCTTATTTCACCCTAACAAATCAGTTTTTCCAGCACTTGAATGTTCGACATGTGATATAGTGGACGTATTAGTATCAATTTTTGAGGGTCGAAAATCCGGTTCGTTACATATGGTATCAGAGCTGAAGGTTAAGTGAGAACCTTGGCTTTGGTGAGGTTTGACTCATCAAAGATAGGGTAAGTGAGACCCTTGGATGTCTTTGAGTGTGCGTGTGTGTATGGGAGTGCGTATTTGTTAGTGATATAAAAATGTTTTATAATATGTTGTTTGAGCTGTTGAGTGGATTAAGAATTCTGGTCGATGCGTCTGGCCAACGTTATCGATAGGGATTTCCTAAACACTGGAACAAGTTCAACTGACATAGTATTGTTTTGAAATTCGGTAAATGAGATAAATTTACCTAGAATGTATTTTATAAACAAAAAAGAATGATTTTCACAAATAGTGTAGTATAGTTGGTTGGGTGTTAGGAGATAATAATATGTTGTTGTTATTATCATTTAGGGTTTGTTTAGTCATGCTCGTTTAGTTGAGCATTGACTATTGTTAGTATGTTCCCTTTTTAAGATATGAGTTGGGTAAATAGGAATAGGGAAAAAATTTGGAAACGAACACCTTGTGAATTAAGTTTCGCATTTTGACTATAGGGCATTCGATATTATGTTGGGGTAGAATTTGATTTAAAAGTTAGAATATTTTAAAATTTAAAATGGTTTAATAGAAGTGATTTATAAAATGGGTTTTATAAAATGTATCATTTAAGTTGGAAGATTTGGGTTGAAAACTTGAGAACCTAAATCCCAGTGCTTTTGGAAAAATGATTTTCAAGGTTTTGGGAAAATACTAATAATCATACTTGAAACCAATTTGGTTTAAGTATAAATTTTTGGGGATAAAAGTGTAAGTAAGAAGTGTTATCTTTGGATTGGTACGGGGAACAAGTCTTGATTGTTGTGTGATAATTGGAATAATCTTCTAAGTGACGATCAGATATTTGCCTTGGCGAACATTGTAATACACTTAGTAATTTTTTCTCTTTATCATTGTACGATCGAAACAAGTTCAACCCGAATGAACCCAAAGCAAGTTACTGATAAACCTTCTATTGGAAAATGTATAGTATTGTTCCAAAATGATATTTGGAAATAAAAGGGAAATTTTTAAGCTAACTAGTTCAAGTAGCTCGAAAATGACTTAAAATTGAGAAAGGGATGTGTTCAGATGGTAAACACTTCTCTTGAGTATTACTCTTCTTTGTAAGGGAATGTATAATACTGTTTGGTAGTACCTATTTCCTTAATATCATTTTGGAGTTACTCTAGCTATATATATATATATATATATATTTGTATGATTTAAAGTATAGAGTTTCATTTCAAAAAAAAATTGAAAATAAAAGCCGGGTGTTTGGATCTTCAATTTCCTTAGGGAAGTAAACGAAAAATGAAATAGTGGAATCAAATAGAGGTATATACTCTTAGGCTGTAGTGGAGTATTATCCAAGTTGAACCAGTGTAGTTTATGAAATGTTTTCATAATTGATTTAGTGGAAATTGAATTGGTATTAGGAAGAACTAATTGGTAAGTGTGTAGGGTGGACGTAGATCATTTCTCCTTTTCATATAGTTTTGATCCAAGATTCGAGTAAATAACATTGAGGTGTTTGCACCGTTCCGAATAAGGATCTATTGCTCGACTTTTGACGGTGAGCACTGGATGAGGGTTTTTAATGTGGTACCAAAGTATTCTATCATAGTTACAACCATGTAAGGAGAATAGAGGTTCCAAATCAAGGAGCCTGATCGGAGTCCACACTAGAGAATCGAGTGAGCGATGCTAGTTCGGAAGGAAAGTTATGTATTAGAGTTGAGATCAAATCAGATTTTGCATAAGAATGATTTGTGTACATCATACAAGCTGATGTATAGTGTTAAGTGTTTTCTGGGATATGTCAAGGTGAAATTTCGGGGACGAAATTCTTTTAAGGCGGGAAGAATATAACGACCTAGAATTTCACTGCTTTGATTAGTGAATATTTAATTAATTTTAATTATTCAATATATAGGTTTTATGATGAAAATAAACTCATTTTAATTAATTAATAATGATGGTAAAATTATTTTCAAAATTTGTTTACCAAATTAAATAGTTTGCAGAAAAACAGAAAATGCGACCAAAAAACGTTTTCTGGAATTACGACCTTTCGACACTGGAAAGTTGTCGGGAACACTCTTCGTCTTTGTGCACTATATGTACATATATACAAGAGTTAATTAACTAAATAATAATGCACTTAGAAATAAATTATCTTATGTTAATTTGGATTAATAAGTGATGTGACAAGACAGTTTTAAAAATAATAAACATTTTATATATAAATATATATATATATAGCATTGTCACATCTTAGATTTTACAATCATTAACCATCATCGTATCTTATCACATCTTAGCTTCAATTAATAATTAAAATTATATATATAATGATGTGACAATTCATAGTTTTTAAATAATTATATATATATATATAAAGAGTGATGTAACTAAACATAATAATTATATATATAAGAGAAATTGATGTGACTAGACATATTATATATATATATAAAAGCGATGTGACTAAACATAAATATATATATATATATATTATAAAAGATTTGTGATGTGACTAGATATAATTATGACAAGTTATATTATTTAATTCATTTTGCCTTTATATATACCCACCTATTCGCTTTATTTTCTCCTTGCTTTCATTTCCTCCTTCTTCTTCCATTAAAGTTTTCATGGTTTCTTCTTTAGCCTTGAGAGAAGGAAAAAAAGGAAATCCTTAGAAAAACTTGTTCAAAATCCATCAAAACCTTCTCCATTTTTCCTTCTCTTTCCACCAACCTTTTCTTCCTCATTTCGAACTCAAATGAGTTTTTATTTTTCTAAAACCGTGTGAAATTTTAATGGCTACATCATTCTACTTGACCAACTTTTCAAATTTCTATCATAGCTATGTCAAAACACTAATTCTTTACAAAGCAATTTTGAGCTTAGAATTTAAATTTCGAAAACGGTCCATTTTCTTTGGACCATAAATTCTTCAAATCAAACCGAAAATGAGTAAAAAAAAATTCAAATGATAGAGAAAAGAAATTCCAATAACTTTTTCTTTGAGTGCTTTATGAAATTCCATGAGTAGGTAGCCCAAAAATCAGTTGCGAAATGTCTTATTTTTGGGTTTATTATTCAGAATTTGATGTTTATCTGAAGTCACTCCACCTTACCAAAACAAGTCTCACTTTCTCTTCCCTTTAAGGCCGAGCCTACCTAGTGCATTTAAGGTTCAAGACTCCATCTTTTTGCTTAGGAATGGAAGTGATATGTCATACTCTAATTTAGCGAGAATTTGGATTGCCTTCGGTGAGTAAATTCCTAATCTTTTGGAATGAACTTTCCTTTATATGTTGTGTTGATCCTTAGCTATATGTATATGATAACTGCTAATGTATGGATCAGTGTTAGTACTCGGATGGATGTGTTGTTGCAAAGTTAGTAATTGTATATATATATATATATTGGTATATGTATACAATTTGTTATATGAATGTGATGTGTGAATATAAAAGGTTGATGATGAACTTGACTATAGTCATGATGGGTTGAAAACAAAGTTGAAACCTTGTATGAAGTCGCGATGGATTTGAGGTCGGATTTGAAATCAAACTCGTTTCAAGAGTTTAAAGTTTAGATTTTGGTTAAAGTTTGCGTAATTGGTTTTAAAATGTGAAAATTTACTAAGGTGTGTTTCAATCATGAAATAGAATGGTTTTAGTAAAGCAGCTTCGCTTTAAGGCGGGTTAGGGCAAACTGCACTCATAGCGACGCTTTGAATGCATTTTGGCAAAGGTTTGAAATTCTATTTCAAATTTGTTTTATTTTGAAATTAATTTACAAAGTTTTTTTTCTAAACTTAATTAGTAATATTAAAAAGTAATTAAGTTGTAATATAATTAATTAATTATTTATTTAATTAAAAGGTAATTAGCACCTAATTGGTAATTAAGAAGATGATTAAAAGTTAATCATCACTTAAGTTAAGTTAATGACTGTTAGTTAATTAATAAAGTTTTAATTAATGTTTTATATGGTTAAGAAGTAATTAGGTGACTAATAATTATTTAATTAAGATTAATGGTTAATTAATTATTAAGTAATTAATGGATTATTTAATTAATATTTAATTAATTAGGGTTTAACTTTTAAATAATTTGGTTTAACCTTATCCAAGTTGCATTAGTAAGTTAATTAGCACTTAATAAAGTTCATTAAGCCTAATTAGAATTTAATTATGACTTAAGCTAGATTAATAAGGGTTAATTAAGATTTAATTGGGGTTTAAGCTGATTAAATCTATTTAAATCTTTTCAAAAGGTGATTTTAAAACTGGACCAAATGTGTTTTAAATCAATCTTTTTTTAAAATGAACCGATTCCAAATCCGAGGATCTCTTATCTGGACCTTAAGTAACCCTATATGATTAGAAAGACTAAATGACATTTGTTAGCAAAACAAAACACCATTCTGCTATAGTGCAAGTGATTTGATTTTATGGACATGTGTTAGCAGAATAAATCCTCATTCTGCTATGAATTAATTGAATTATTTGGACATTTGTTTAGCAGGACAAAACATCTTCCTACTATTATGCTATTTGGATATATATATATGATAGTTAGTTCATATTGACATGTTATTCCCTGATTTGGATATAAGTTGTATTTACATTCATGTTTCTTACATAAATAACTATTAAGTGAATTGGAATTAAATTGAAATAAAATGGTAACTTAAATCAGTACCATTGGGACTGCTAAGCCTCATTTGGAATTTATAAAGTATGGTTTTGAATTTACTTTAATTCTTTAATCAATTTGAGACTAAGGGTTTATGAATGGTTTTTTTAAGTTATATAATTCTTATAAAAGTATTTATAAATGATAGCTTGTTTATAGAAAGGGGTTTTTACTAACGAAAAGGATTATTAAGGTGTTTTACAAATGATGTTTGTAAATGATGATATTTATAAAGGATATTTTATAAAGGAGTATTGAAGGGTTTATATAAAGAGTTTTAAAAATAGGAAAAAGGTTTATAAATCATTTCAGAGATTTGGAAAGAGGTTTATAAATTAGCTTAAAGGTTTATAGAAGTGGGTCATAACTTTATTTTGAAAGTTATAAATTAATTGAAATATGAGATAAGCTTTTAAAAAGGGAATTTTTGATAAAGGATAAGCGGAATGTTTTATTTGGAAGAAATGTTTGGTTATTTAATATGGGATTTGGAAAGAAGTAAACTTTGAAAAGTTTGTAAATATACTTATACTGATTAGATAAGTATATAATTTTGTTTTCAAGGCATGAAAAGTAAAATGTTTTGGTAATATACTATGCGGTTGAGATAAGTATATAAACGTTTTTCAAGTACAAAGGAAATGTAAGGGGTTTGGAAATAGTGTTTTGGAAGGATCTTTTGATCAAGTTTTATAAAGTGTTTTTTAATTAAAGAGAATTAATAAAGGCTTAGTGGATCCTATATAAGAATTAAACCATGATTGGATGTTTGTTTATTTGATAGTTAAATAACCGACTATCAAGTTTGACCCAATTTGACTTAGGAAGTATGAATGTAAATTTGAGTTCCCCGATAAGGTCTCGAATACTGACTTCCAAAAGAAATGGGAATGAGTCAACCGGAAATTATCGGTTGTAGATACGGAGAGACCGGGATCAGATCTATATCTGAAAACCACTCCGAACCAACATGTACGTCCGAGTGGAAGACATCTTGATGATGATTGAAGATGGTGCTCTTTGAAATGCAAGGGCTACTACTCTTAATCCTGAGATTGATTCCAAAATGGATGTAGTAGAGTTAGTGCCTTTGGTTTTTTTCAGACCCAGAACGAACTTGTATGGATGAATGCTGGAATTGCATTGACACCTGGAGGATAGTGTTAGCATTCCAAGATGGATTGCTATTTGGAAAGGTAAAACGTAGGCTCAAGCCTCACAATTGGCAGGAATGGAAAAAACAGGGCATGCAACAGAACTATGTGGTTAGCTACCATTAGGAGCGGTCACCCCATTCTAGATGTCCTTTTCAGAGTCGGTTTACACACAAATACTATGGTAGTATAAGGCCTCGGTGTCAAGGGGGTGAGGTAATCTGGTCTCTCATGTTAAAGGGGCAGCTGGCTCTGTGTTAACATCGATGCATTTTCTAGAGGTGTATGATCGGAAGGTAGTCCCTTACCTTGCCATTGTTGGGATCCAATCTCAAATACGTGCCTTACATTTTCGATTGTAGAACCTAGTATGTTGGAATGTGAGATGCAAACATTTCAGCTATTTTATATATTTACTTTAAACTTAGACACTATGATAATATTGCTGGATTTTGATATAAAATGTTTTGGTTATTGTAAGGTAAAAACCCATCCATTTTTATGTGCGGTGTGGTCTTACGAGATACCCTTTGTTTGAAAAGTTTTCAAGTGTAGAAATCAGTATGGTTGTTACTTGTTATCGAGTTTTAGTCACGCTGGATTACCAGACCGACCCGGGCATTATTCCATGTAATGCTCGGGACAGACGGAGCATGTTTTCCCAGGTTTAGTTGGATACTTTGGAAATGGAGAGGAGCTGGATGGTCAAGACGTATTCATGTATATTTTTTCTTCCGTTGTATTATAGAGTCTGTATGTTTGTCAATATAAGGACAGGTTTCTATAACTGTTCAAATTTAGGATAAGTCTAGTGTACTCTGATGTTGTATATATGAATAAAGATGTTTTCTTTTTGGTAAAGATCATTGTTGTATTATATATTATTCGGTGCGTTGTGAGATTCTGTGTTGTTTAGTTTTCTTCTACCTTCTTCTTTCACCCTAACAAATCGGTATTTCCAGCACTTGAATGTTTGACATGTGATATAGTGGACGTATTAGTGTTGATTTTCGAGGGTTGAAAATCCGTTTCATTACAAAACCCTTACTTAATTAACATGTAATAATTACCTATTAATATGTATAATAAGTTTGAAAAATACTTTTTAAAAATACTTAAAAGAAAACACGTTTAATTTGCAAAAGTGACCATTTTTCCAAACTACATCCATAGTGACTATGAATACCATAACGTTAAACTAGTTTTATTTGTCTAATACCCTTCAAGGCTTTACCTTTTGTTTAATTAACTTAAACCTTATATAAGGGTTTTGGATAACTAAAAGTGAAGTTTCAAAACTTATAAATTATTCTAGAAACACATAAGTAAAACAAGTTTGAAAACATAGGATCTCGATGTCACAACAACCACAAATCAAGTGCTAAACTTCTCTTTTAGCTTACTGCATTCATACATAAGCTCATATATCCAAAACACATGCCATAAGCAACATACACAATTAAATATCACAATTTGCGACTAAAACTAAACTTTTGACTTATTTTCTAAGTTTAAACAACCATTACAAATTGACACAAGTATGTAAAGCACAAATTACACTATTTTTAACTAAAAAGCCATCACACACTTTTACAAAACATAAAGTTTACAACTTTATTTAAAAAGGTGAGCTTTACTCACCAATAGCTCTTAAAAACGAACCAAACTTTCACCATGCTTTGAACCGACCTAGCTCTTTAATTTTTTGAAGTAAAATTTGGATTTTTGATCTAGGGAAGTGAGCTTTAGTTCGGCCTAGAGGGGCGTAGGGCTCGGCCTTGGTTGTAGGGGGTGTTTAGGGCTTGCTTTTTGAAGAGAAGGTAGTGTAGAAAGGGAAAAGAGTATTTTTGAATATGTTTTAAAATATTAAAAGTAGAAAAGGAAGGGTTTTTATTTGAAATTTTTTATAAGGAAGCCGTTAAAGAGTTTTTAGAGCTTAGAAAAAGAAGATGATGTTTTTGAAAATAAGAAATGAAATGAAAAATAAGAGAGAAAAATTAGGAAATGTTTTTATACAAAGTGGAATATGTTAATTACTAAAATGCCCTTTGGGTAGATACCCTCCACTAACTTTGTAAGACATCATCACCGCCTCCTCCCTAGCCTTGTTGCTCACACAAGGCATTAAAACCCCTTCCCCCTTTGTCTAACGTATTTTTCACTTCCTTGTACTATGATATTATATATGTGACATTACATCTTTTCTATTTTATTTTTATTTTAACTTTTTTTGAAAAAGGTCACATCTCCTTTTTATTTACTTAAGTTAACAAATTTCACCATTTATAATTATTAACCATACACATGTGATCAGTATGTGTATATGGATACTATGGTATACACAACATTTCCGACAATTTTTAGGTGTTGAAAAGTCAAAAGTTCGAAAAAAATATTCCAATCACGGTTTTTATTTTTCTTCGAACTAAATACTCTTGTAAACGAATTTTGAAAACCATTTTACCATCACTAGTTATTATTAATAAGAGATTTATTTAAGTTATATATTCCATAAATTAATTATTTAAAATTATAACAAAATATTCATTTTCAAAGCGATTAAATTCCGGGTCGTTACATGTGTGTTATTTTATAATACCCAGGTCAGTCTAGGATATTTTAAGTGTAGGTACATAGTAGTTTGCATGACTTGTGGGACATTTTTGGAGGCTAGTATACACCTTAGAATGATAGTTTCCCTTTTGTGTTTTTGTAGCCTCGTTTATTCGTGATGATGTATTTATTTGACTATGTTATGTATATTTGGTGATGGTGAGCATTAGACTAGCATTTTGTTGCCCACCTTAGACAATACTATTGATTATATTTTATTACTACGTTTTGGCTTTATGATCTCACTACACCAGAAAAGCCATTTTGCCACGGCTCTGGACCGTGGCTAAACCATTTTGCCACGGTCCAGAGCCGTGGCAAAATGGGGAGTGGCAAAAATTTTGCCACGGCTCCGAGCCGTGGCAAACTTATATTTAGCCACGGCTCTGAGCTGTGGCAAAATTAATATTAGCCACGGCTCAGAGCCGTGGTTAAATATGAATTAGCCACGGCTTAGAGCCGTGGCTAAATATTGCATTTGCATTTTAAAAAAACCCACCACAAAACAGCCTACATTAAACTCAAAACAAATAGGTTAAAAATGTCTTGCCTCAACCTCAAAATAGCTTACATTAAACAACACAACAGTGTCTTATCTCAAACATTAATTCAAGATAAACTTAGTTTAAAATGCAACAACATCCTACACTATAATACAAGAATTACAAAGTTTAAACAATTCAACAATTACAATACTTGAATACAAAGTTCAGTGCATAGTTACATACACAAAAAAGCAGCAGCACATAGTTACCACCCAATCCTCTGAGACAATAATCAAGCAACTCATGTGATGCCACTGCTTTACAAGTTGCTCCTTTAAGCGCTTTCCAAGTTACCCACCTATTCACAGCAACAGCTTTGAGCACTTTCACCATCGACTCCTCTGCCTTCTCTATATCACATTTCCCCCATGTGCATAACACACCAGCATAGTCGTTCTTATTACCTATTCCAGTTTTAACAGAAGGTGGCTATACTCGATGAGATTCATGAAGAAGAGTAGTGAGGTAGACAAAAAGATCTCTAATGGTTTCAATCTTGCAGTTAGAGAGTGGCCAATAAAACGATATTGTATCATGTAAGGATGTATGAGGTGATCGAGAGTGCGGGAAGATAATCGACAAAGGTATGTTAGATAACATGTCCACTGCTTTCTTCTATGCATCAGACGTTATGGAAAAGCTTCCAGCACCGAATTCATAACCCCATTCTCCATACCATGGATGTCCAGTGCAAACTGCATGTAGAAGACGATAATCCATTCCATGTTTTTTTGACATATCCATCACTGTCACCTTTTTGCAACCAAAAAAGAACAAGCTTCGGCATTTATGGACACACTTGCATTTTACTTGCATTTTTCCAGATCAAAGCCATCTCAACTATTGCAGTCAACCAGTTACATGTTCTGCTTCATTTCAGGTCATAGTTTGTTCAAGCAGACTTGCTTCAGACAGTTTACTGCAGCTACCTGTAAATCAAAGTAGTAGTTATTCATATTCTTTTGCTCCAATGAGCTTGTAAATAAGTTATTAATTGCACTCAGCTATCTTTTACTATCCATCCCAAATTTGGGAATTTTCTTTGTTGAATATTGTGCATAGAACTGAACAAGTAAATCCTAAATCTTTGATCTTTGTATATGCCGACTTCTTAATTTATGTGAGTTTAGCATTAACTGTGGAATATGTGTTAAACTCTGTAACTTCAATTTGATAGTAACATTTAATGTGTGGAATTTTTTCTAATGAAGATATTTTTGAAAACTAATTAGCATTTCAGAACCGTTTTGAAATTTATACCAAAGCAAGCTTGTTTTTGGCATGCGGTTGGATAACTCAACAAAATTTGTATTTTGTATTTTGGTGGCTGGTAGACATGGACGCAATTATGAGTTGTGGCTATATGATTATTTGCTTAACGTGTCTCCTAAATGTCGTAAATGCTGACAATATCATCTCGTATATAGGTGCAACTCCATATTCCAACATAGCACATACTCAGAATATATGTGCCGATATCTCCTAGGCAATAGTGTAGTGGCGGCTATAGGGGACTTAGACTCAAACTTAGGCGAGCCATCACTACAAGAAAAAATTTAAGTTCCTATGGCATTTTGGTATAGAGAAATTCCCTAAGTTCTTATGTTGGGATGTTTCAACGTTGTTCCAACAGTTTCCTAATTTAATCAATTCAACATTACTACATACTGCCTCGCTGCTGCATATTGCAACAGCTGTTCGATAGCAGCCTGGACGCTGCTCCACTATAGCAGCCCGCTGCTGCCTTATTAAGTAGCGATACCTTTTTTTATACATGGGCAGATATTTGGATGTAGCATCAGTTTGGTCATATATTAAGGTATAATGCAGCATGCTTTTCAATTTGGGAGGTTCAACCATGTCAGACCAGAACTAAACTATACCAAATTAAATGGTTCTAACCAGGTAAAAGCTATGCTAATTTTAAATCCTTTCAAGATTAAGTTCAATGCTTTGATGGTACATGGGTAAGACTAGGAGTAGAGCCCAACAAATATGGTTTTAAGGAAATCAAGCATGAAATACAGCAAATAGCCAAATGATTTCAGTAGCAAATTGTTTTGCGTAATCAGCCAATCAAAGTCCAAGTGCACATCAAGTTAGGAAACGGATATTACTAGTCACATGGCATGAAACTAATTTTACATAGGAACTAGTAAATTATCTACTAAAAATAAAATAAAAGATGACTTATTAACAAGAACTAAATTCACAAAAATTTGAGTCAAACACACTAATCTGAACTAGATATGAAATCAATCTTTTATTCCCACAATAAATTACGCATCAAAGATATAATCGAGCAAACTGAAAAAGCAATTTATGAGTTCATAGCAAGAAAATCATAATAGGATGGTATTTCTAGATAAAATCTATAATAATGATAGACCCAAGTCAATATAGTTCTAAAATACAATAACAATTTCTACAAGCCATATTGCATGCATGTCGGTCATAATTTTGTGCTACCAAACAATGCAGTTTGATATAAAATGAGTTTTTGGCTGGTAAGTGGCAAACCTGGGTGTGAATGTTGACCTTCCACCATTTAAAATAAAGTGGAAGAGATGTACATTAGCATGATGCATAGATGAAATGTCAGTAATGTATTAGACCAAATGTTTGGTGACCACCTTAGATGGATTTTGTCATGAACCATTCTTTGGTCAACATGCCACTAACTTCTGCAGCTGTCATTCAAAGCTGGTTAATGGATATCATGAGTCAAAAATTGTCCCAGAGATTCATCTATCCATTAGGTGTAATTGAAAGCACACATAGAATCATTATACATATATAAATTTTTACTTGGTAATATATACACACGCATAGATTTCGGTTGCAAATTATATTTCGCAAAACTTTCTTCCTAACCTAACTGACATTTTTACTTTTCCAGGTTAGGCAATTTCATAAACCATCACACTGTATTGTAAAATCTATACCCTCATCCACCTATTAACTATTTACAGTCTGATATGAATATATATATATATATATATATATATTCACTATCACCTTCCTGAATATAGCAACACCTATACTTGCAAAGAATGTAGATAAAAACAGAATGGCCTTTAAAAGGATGCAATCAAAATTATAAGTAATGATCACTTATGGAGCTCGGTTAAGTGATCCATTTGAAAGTAAACAGCCTTGTAATTATGAACACATGTGTGTGACATGATGCTCTTGTATGTTATGAAAACAACGTTGGAGATACCAAATAATCAACAAACACTAACACGCCACTGGTTCAGAACATCAAAATTTATGTTCGCAAATTGAATAATAGCAGAATTCATGTTTAGGAAAGTAAATCGAGCTTAATGTCCGTGTAGATCTTTGTTTGGACATGACATCTGTAAAAGCAAAGTCAACAGTTGTCTTGCTAATCTAAAATATTTATAGTGCTGCATCAATGAATATTCAAGCATATACCAAAAGCAAACAAATCACATCAAATAAATCACAAACAAAATGATAGACTAAAAGAAAGCATACCTTGTGAAAGAATTGTCCACCTCCAGATCCACTCAACGACTTAGCTTCAAATATTGTAACATGTAAAGTTCCATGAATCAAAATTTGCGCCATTTTCAGTTTCTACAATCAAAGATTCAGAATTACTGATGCGTACCAAAATAGGAAGTTAAGATTCAAATGTTAGTGACAGTCGATTTGCATCAAAATTCGCATACCCAAATCAAACGTTTTTTACTTGTATATCTAACTAAAGAGTATTAAATGCATTCAAAATCAAATATACCAAAGTTCAATATCCCTAAAGGAAATACTTGATTTCAAAGAAGAACAGTTGGTGGTGAATGAGCATACACGAGATCTAAATAAAAGAAAGATAAAAAAAATTACCAGAATGGATGAAGAAAGCTAGATCCGGAATGGAGGGAGGGAGAGAGTGATGAGAACACCGACTGCCGCCTTGCAAAGCATCGATCTCGAGAACACCGACTTGAGTGAGAACCGATTCAGGCGATGTGATGAGAAGAACGAGGGCGATTCAAGGAGTGAGGCGAAAATCGATTAGAAGAACGATCGAGGAGGGCGACTCAAATTAGGGCATGGGTTAGATTTTAAAAGGGGTCATTTTTTGAGAGGGGAGAGCGTTACGGGCGTTCGAACTTTTAGATGGTTCCACGTACGTATAACACGGCAAGGGGTTGATAACTTAGAATGGTCTTGAGCCGTGGTAATATTGCCACGACCAATAACCGTGGTAAATCATTTTAGAACGGCCCAAAACCGTGGTAAAATTACCACGGCTCTAGACCATGGTAAAATTGCCGCATCGGGGTGTGGCAAAATCGACAGTTTGGTGTAGTGTCTGTGTATATTTAGTCTATATAGGTATTCTTATGTCATGAAAACCACACATGTTTATTGCTTTGTGCCGATACCGTGTACATAGTGGTGAGTGTTATATATTTGGGTTATGTACCATTGTTAGTCCAAGAGAATATTCACGTTTGTAAGCCCCTTATTGCCTTATTCTTCGTATTATCAAACAGTATTACCTGGTAATACTCTTTGATAATATGGATGTAGAAGTGGGGTGTTACTCTTTTGTTCCTAAAGTGGTCTCCACAACATCCTTTGTGGACCTCTCAAAGGATACCATTAATTTCAAACATCTAGATACACTATAACAATGATGTTGAAAATCCTCTTATAAATAATATGCCCTTTGTAATAATGAAATAAGGTACTTTCCTCAGACCTTATAACTTCATTTCGATCTTTATGCAAGACTCCTTACTCTAATTATTCTTAATTTGAGATTATCCGCAATGTATGAGCATCAGTCTTCATGATGTGCTCCTTCTCTTCGATGATAGGAGAATGCAATATCTTTATGGGAATGAATCCTAAGGCATGCACTTCATTTGTACTCGTGAAACTAGCAAGTTCATCAACGTGACTGTTTTCTTCCCTTGTGATATGCTCGATCTTAAAATAGATTAACATTTGAAGCGCCTTCTTTACCTTGATTAGGTCTAATGCCAAACAAGCCAATTTTATCCTTTATTCATTAGAGACTTACTTTACAACTAGTTGAGAATCACTGTAGATGTAGAGTGCTTGGATAATGAGCTCTTTGGCAATTTTCAATTCTACAACTAAAGCTTAATATTTTGCCTAGTTATTATATCATTGAACTTTAGTGTAATGCAAGACCAACGAGTCACCTTTTGGGTGTTGGATGCTCCATCAACACATAATTCCCATTTTAACTTACACTAGGAGTCTTTTTAGTTTCCTTCGGTAAGCCGAGACATTCCACCACAAAATCAATCGGAAGTTTAGGGAAAATGCAAAATTAACCTTAACGATCCACCACAAAATCAATCGGAAGTTTAGGGAAAATGCAAAATTCACCTTAACGATTGATCCATTAAGGCTATTATCGCACGTGCTTGAAAATATGGCATGAGCTTTCAAGCTGCAACAAATAAATCATATGTGGTTTTTTTTCGGTTTGGTGATATCACGATTCATTACCAACCAAGCATTTTCTTACATGATGAACATGGCATTATACCCAATCTTCTTCACGTACTAGCACTGCACTAACCTCTTTGTTTGGTATAGCTAGGTAGATGTAATGCTCCTCACCATCAATTGGCTCGAGCAATATTGGGAGTTGAATTAAAAGCTGGCAAAGTTCTGTTTACACTCATCAATTCATTGGAATTTAGCTTTCCTTTTCGATAATTCAAAAAATGACATGCATTCATTTTCTATTTTGAAAATAAATCGGCTTTATACAGCTGCTTTTCCTATCAAGCTCATCACACTTTTGTAGTTTTAGGTTCTTCAATATTCTTAAGTGCTTCAATATTCTCAAGGTTAATTTCAATTCCTCGAGCACCGACAATATATCATAAGAATTTTCTTAAAGCTAAAGTGAATGAATGCTTCAATGGATTTAGATGCATGCCATATTCTCGGAGGAGTTAAGCATCTATATTTAATCTTCATTCCAACGTTCTTATATTTCACTAACATATCATCATATACACCTCTATATTGCATCTGATTTGCTTGGCAAACGTTCGATTGACGAGAAATTGATAAAGCTTATATGCTGTTGGTCTGGTTCATGCATGGTTATTTGGATACACTTGAAAAATGCATCCATAAAAGATAAAGTTTCATGTCCCGTAGGGACGTCCATCAATTTTTCTATTCTTGAGAGAGAGTAAAGTTGCCTTTAGGGGTTAACTCCTTTCTTTCATAGGTGCTTCATATTGATGTAACCAAATCCCTAAATTTGAGCATGATTAGAAACACAAGGAATCAAGCTAATGCTGGTAAACTTTGGGGAAAAATGTATCATGCCATCGACATACTATGGGTAAATCATATAGATAATGTGGCTTCGAACTCTCGACCTACCTAGCGGAAATCGACTTCCTCGACCAACCGAAGTACCAATGAGAGACTTTTTTGTTACCAACATGGCTCTTTTTTTATTATAATAGCATGCATTTTAGCCTAAATGTTTATGCAATATATAAAAGATTGATTAACAAAATGTTCTTCGATCAAATTGAAAAACTTCAAACGCTGATAATTATAATAACTCTGAATTCATCATTAATGGTGGTTGAAAACACATTTGTAAAAATATCATAATATACTATATCGTTTCTCTGTAGATTCGGAAATTTTACCTCCGAGTCTCGTAAATTCTCGCGTTGTCTACCAATTTAATTATGATTTTAAAATAGGCTTGTTTGATGTAGCTGCAATAAGTATTCTCACTAACACTTATATAAACACTATATTTACATGACAATGTTTGTAAATAACTAAATATAGTGTTTTACTTGCCTACTATCTTGTGGAATCCATCAAAATCTCAATCAAGCAATTTTGAACACTAGCAAGCGGAGGTCTTCTTTGAACAAGTGCATCAGTATGTTTACTAAACGAGGGTACTCTTTGATGCAAATTTGCAAAAGATCTGGTCCTTATCTTCATAAACACTCTCCGATTTCTAATATTTTACCTTCTCAACCTTTGCCGATGAATACGCCGCCGGTGATGGATTCGCCGACTGCCACTCCCCGGTCTAGTACCAACCCAGAAGTTGCTCCCTCACAAACACCGCCGCCGAACTCACCGCCAACGATCGGTTCTCCGACTGGCACTTCCGGATCGAGCTACGAGGAAGAAGATGCCCCCTCACTGTTGAGCGCCGTTGCTCCGACCGATACTTTCCGATCCGATGCCAACCAAGAAAATGCAACAAAATACGACAACATTCCTGAAGATCTACGGAAAAATGTTGTCATTTTGAGCTGCGATTCTTCATCCGATGATGGTAGATCTTGCGATGTCTATTTGGTTGGAACAGCTCATGTTTCTTTGGTAAATCAATTCCGGTTTAGTTTCAACTTTAAAATAAATAAAAATATAAACTAGAAATATCCTCTTTAATTTCAGAAGATCGTTTTACAGGTATTTATTAAAATTTTGCGATAAATTTGTTTTGAGGATTCGAAAGTTGTCACACTTAATTCCACCATCGATTCACTTTGTTAGTAACAATTGGTTTAAGCTACAATGTAATATCTTTAGTAATTTAATGCTCACTGTATACTATCCATAGTTAGTGAAAACTGTTGTTGCAATACAGGAATCCTGCAAAGAGGTTCAGGCTGTCATCAAACATATTAAACCACAGGTGCTTTACTTTTAGCAGGTTAACGCCACAATATAACTTTTGCAGATGTATATGCAACTAATTTATTCGCTACTGTAATATTAGTATTGATTCATGTAGGCTGTTTTCTTGGAGTTGTGCCCTGGTCGCATTTCTATTTTGACTGCACAGGTTCAAGAAGTATGTTTCTGTATCATATCTAATTCTTTACTTGATACAAATCATGTAGTGTAAACATGCAAATGCAACATCACAGATTGAACATACACTGATACATGTATAACTTCACAGTAAGTATGATTTATACTGTTATTTGCCTCAATCAAGAGTAGATATAATTATAATCTTATAACATGCGGAAATTAAATTGTTTAAACTTCCTGCTCATTGTCTTTGTTTGTAATCCTCAGGATTCTTTTATTCTCTAATCAGGTTCCTACTATGCAACAAATGATTGATATGTGGAAGAAAAAGAAAATGAATGCATTTGGAATCATGTATTGTTATTTCCTTGCAAAGGTATGAATTTTGTGCCCTTATATTGTAGAGTGATTGGTTGCATTTATCACTGTTCAATATTTGCCTTTGCGATTAGGTTGCTGAGAAACTCGAAGTATTACCTGGTGCAGAGTTTCGGGTAGCATATGAAGAAGCAAGCACTTATGGAGCTAGAATAATACTCGGAGATCGCCCAGTTCAAGTAGATAGCTGAACTCATTTTCCTTTCTTTTTAATGCATGCTAAATATACCACTTAATTGGTACAACATATATGTATGATGTTTGTATATTCCATCATTTTGAATCCACATTGTCCTTGCATGATCAATTTTTTGGGTGGCATAATTACCATTCTTAGTAAAGACAAATCGAAAGTGATAAAATAAAAATTCAAGATCTTTATTACAGATTGAAAACTGTTTGAAATCAATTACTGATTTATTGCATTAACAGATCACATTGCGAAGAACATGGGGGAGTATGTCTCTGTGGCACCGGACAAAATTTTTGTATTACATATTATTTCAATCATTCTTCTTGCCAAGCACAGAAGATATAAATAAAATGGTTAGTTCCTTTGTTAGTTTCAGTCTATTTAGTTTTCTCCATTTGACTATAATGAGCTCAGCAAGTAACTATGCTGTTATTACTGCCAATTCAGCTTGGTTTACTCAAAATATTACAATATGTTGGTCCTGAGAGTTCCTTATACCTTGGTTTGAGCATAATATTATGCAATCTCTAATTCTCTATTCACTCCTGATGTCGCGTTCTTTGTTTTTTTTTTCCACATATTTACTTTTATATGGATATAACTTGGCCATGCTTGTTGTTTCAGCTGAAAGAATTGAATAATGCTGACATGTTAACTCTCATGATTCAAGAGCTGAGCAAATCGTTCCCTACTCTAATAGAGACCCTCATCAATGAAAGAGATATGTCAGTTTACTTTTATCCCTCTAATTTTCTTTAAAAGAGCATCCCAAAATCGAGTATAAATGTTTGGGTAGCATTCCGAGGTGGCATTTATGCCACCTTCGGCTACCCAACATGGTTGCAGTGAAGCCACTTACCCTATGTTTAGTACACTGGGCAAGTGACTGCATATATTCACTCAAAATTGCATTTCAATATTTTTCTTTCCTCTCATTCATTTTTCACATTTTAATTTTATATTAAAAAAAATGGAAGGTGAAAGTTCATAGACATGAAGAATTTAAACTAAAGAAAACTAAAAACGGGTTAAAACCTTAACAACGTCTTGGAGAAAAGCTAGGGGTCCGTTTTGTTTCATTTTGAGTTTTGTGTTTTGCATTTTCAACCTTTACAACAAAATATGAGAATGCCTATGTAGGCATTATCAACTGATCATGAAGTCTGCTTTGTGAATAAGTTGATATGGTGGCAGTGAGTGATACACACTTAGTTTATCCAAATCTATGGTATCACTCGGTCTACCTTGAGGTGAGCATTTGATTGGTTTAGTTTATCCGATGATGAAAATTGTTAAACCGAACTAAAACCAATAAAAACGAAAACTAAACCAAACTAACCAAATTAAATTTGGTTGGTTCGGTTGGTTATCCCATTCAACCGAACTAAAACCAATTCATATTTAATGTTTGGAGTATTACTTATAATTTGAAATAAAACATAAATATATGATTAATGTATTCTTGTTTAGCATTCTTATGCTTCTAATAGTAATTTTGACACATATATAATAAATAAAATTTATTTAGATCACTAAACTAATCAAAAAATATATTACAACGCTGGTAATTTTGAAAATATAATAATTTTTTGGTTAACTTGGTTAAACCAATAACCAAACTAAACTTTTTTACATGCTGATTATAAACTAATCTAGTTTCAAAATCAAACCAAACCGACCAAAATAAATTGGTTTGGTTGATTTAACCAAAGATTGCTCATGCCTAGGTCTACCCAGCAAATCAAATAATTGCACAATCTCAATATGAATTGAGCTTAGCAATTTTTTTGGCCCATGAGGCGTAGGTGAGTACGTTTGAAACGATATTTACGTTTGAGGTTTGGACCGTTATATTGGCAAAGACTCCGCCTAAGCACTATTTTGATCAACACTGCTGTTTTAGTGGTTAGGCCCTTCGACTTTGGTGCGGGAGGTCACAGGTACGAAATTTGCATAGTGTGATTCAAACATATATTGACGTGTAGTATGTTTTATACTATCTAAGACTTGTAGTATTAATATGTACTAACATCTAAGTACCCAATTTTAAAAATAAAATAAAAATATACGAGAATAACAAAATAAAAATATACGACGAGGATAGATTGATGGCGGAGAGGATGGATGGATGGATGAGGGGGTGGATTGTTTTTCCATTCTTTTGTTATTTCTCTAAACACAAAAAACAAAATAAATTTGTTTTTCATTTTTTATGCTAGCTTCAATTTTCAAATTTATTGCTTTTCAAAAATACATGCGCCGTGTTAACGCTTTTTGGACGAAAACACAAAAATAAAAATGACAAACCAAACGGGGTCTAGAATGTATTTTTGTTTTCTCATTTAATATTAGCTTCACGTACACATCTTTTTAATATTGTTTATTTTTAATTTTTGTAATATTTATTTTAATGTTATACAATTTTATGTTCACTGTTATTGGTTTAAAATTTCAATTCCATGTTTTATTGTTATGTTAAGTTTTATTTTCTGTAGTCTTGTGTTTATAATTGACGAAAGTTAATATATATTTTGAAGTTTATTCAATTCAGAAGAAAAGGTGCATATATGCAGTCAGTTCAGACATGCGTGCGCACGCACACACGCATCCAACTTACAAGTTACCCTGATGAAAACGCTAGGTTACTCCAGAAATCAATTAGCATGATTCATGTCATGGACCATATTTGGTTACTTTTATCTAAACACGACTTATGTCATGAAGGACTAGTACTTAAAATGTCAAGTTAGAAACATGAGTTAGTCGTCATTACGCAACAGTATATATAACTATAGTTTTTCCATTCTTTTGTTATTTCTCTAAACACAAAAAACAAAATAAATTTGTTTTTCATTTTTTATGTTAGCTTCAATTTTCAAATTTGTTGTTTTTCAAAAATACATGCGTCGTGTTAACGCTTTTTGGACGAAAACACAAAAATAAAAATGACAAACCAAACGGGGTCAGAATTGTATTTTTGTTTTCTCATTTAATATTAGCTTCACATACACATCAAAGCTTTGATTGTCTCTAAATATAATAACCGTATCGGAAGACTTGCAAGAAGATGAAGAATAAACTTTTACTTTTACGTAGTGCTTGTGCAATCTTTTTAATATTGTTTATTTTAATGTTATACAATTTTATGTTCACTGTTATTGGTTTAAAATTTCAATTCCATGTTTATTGTTATGTTAAGTTTTATTTTCTGTAGTCTTGTGTTTATAATTGACGAAAGTTAATATATATTTTGAAGTTTACTCAATTCAGAAGAAAAGGTGCATATATGTAGTCAGTTCACACATGCGTGCGCGCGCACACACGCATCCAACTTACAAGTTACCCCGAGGAAAACACTAGATTATTCCAGAAATCAATTAGCATGATTCATGTCATGGACCATATTTGGTTACTTTTATCTAAACACGGCTTTTGTCATGAAGGAATAATACTTAAAATGTCAAGTTAGAAACATGAGTTAGTCTTCATTATGCAACAGTATATATCACTATAGTTCTAAGAATCAATGAAATAGTGATTTTTGTGCACATATATTTAGAACTGAAGCTTATGTCCAGTTCAGTTAAAGTACAACCATTGTTTGATTAGCAGTATAATATTTTAGTTATTTATCTTTTTTATAACTATAATGATACACTCACCACCTTTGTATATTTCAGGTACATGTCATCGTCATTATTGAAGGTATGTAGGGAGCACTCATCAGTTGTTGCAGTGGTAGGGAGGGGACATTTACCAGGAATTGTGAAGTACTGGAAGCAGCCTATCAATGTAAGTGCCATTTATATTTCTTCTATAAGTTAATCTTATAATTACATTGTATATTTATATCTGACTGTAATTCTTAATTATAATAACAGACCACCCGTTTAATGGAAACACCTACTAAAAGTGTTGGCATAATTAGCATCAAAGCTTTTGCCTCAATCGGTGTTGCTACTGGACTTGTCGTAGCTACCGGTCTTTATTTTCTTCGCAAGAGATGATAATAACTTATTAGTTCATATATTTATATATATATATTCATTGATTGTAAATTATAAAGTTGAATAGGCAGAGCTAAATGCAGCTAGCAATGTGATTTGCTATATAAATCTCTGAGTAGTTATAATTTAAATAATAATTTTACTTAAATTAAGACAGTGAAGAAGTGCAGCAAGCACAAGTGCTGTATTTTTGAATTTTTTACATTTAAAAGTTGCAAATTTGCATTATTCATGTATTGCTGTTGCTTGGAATAAGGAAACGAGTGGCAGCTCTAAGGAATTTAGTTTGAATTTGTTTTAATTGTTGTATAGCAATTCTGAGGCACTTTTTAATTGTTAAATATTGGTTGGCTTGTCATGTGTTTTTAATGTATTTTTTGTTCTTATAATCCCTTTTAGTGCTTATAGTATACAGAAATAAACAAGAATCCGCAAATTCTTGTTATATACACGAGGTTTGTACTTTACTCCAGACTATGTGTCAAGTACAAATTTATTTTTAGTCCATTTGCATGTGTTTGACATTTAGGAAATGGCGTGGAGTGGTACATACTTAGATGCTCTGTCTCTCCACATTATATTTACATCATGCACTTTTTCATTTGTTATTATGTTCTCCATTATCAAGTTATTTCGATCAATCCAGTATATCTGTAGGCGCATCATTTCCAGCAGAAACTATAGATTTATGACAAAGTTATCGAAGTTCTTGGGACAATTATGTAATTTTGATTGTATAATTGATGTTGATAACCCATCGTGTTGTTCAACACCATTGTCCTAGTGGTTAGGCTCTTTGGTTTTAGTCCATTGGGTTAAATATTTATTCTTAAATGTTCCTTGCTGACTTGTTGTGGATGCTTCGAGAATTGGATATCAAAACGCTAGATAGACTAGTGTACTCTTCATGTAATCAACACGGAATTACTCATGGTTGGTGAAGATACCTAGAAGATATGTACATCCAATCGCTTGATAATAAACACAAAGTGACTTGATGAAAGTCTTACATGAGTTATTGCATCCGAGTCGAATGGAAGATTTTACGTGACTCTTTCCAGTAGCTTCTGGTTTAGGAATATTATAGAACTTATGCATGGAGATCGTACTTCTATCACAAACAATCATACAACAAATAATGTTGCAACCGTAGTTTGTACGTGTTAAAACACATGGAATGAAACACTGCTTAAGTGAGGATCCATTTCCTTCGATACAGAAGGTTAGCATCATAGTAGTTGAAAATTGACTTGGAATCACGAGGACCTTCACCATAGAGGTACAATAAAGTGATAGTGTTAGCGTATTGAACCACGCGACATTGATGGTCATACTTGACAATTAACTATGAACATTAGTAAAGTGTTGATTATTGACCAAGCTATGGGCATCTACGTGACATAGTACTAATGAAGAGACATAACATGCAGAATATAGCGTTGCTTGATGATGCAGCTTCCTAATTATGAATTAGGACTTCACATGAATAATTTGTAAGCATCCGACCTCGCGTCTACTAATGTATCACAACAAAGTTTGTTTATTCCTTAATCTATAAGGTCAAATGTCACCGAGGATGGGGTGTAATAATCCAAACATTTATTCCTAATATACGTACATGTTGCCCACATAGAGAACTACGTATCGTACAAGGAACATATAATACTTCAAATGGCCATTATGAAAATCATTTTAAAACCAATGACAAAGTTCGTGCTAACATGTCGAGCACCTATTATTAACACAAACATTACAATTTATTATATTAACATGGTTTACATAGGTTGAAATAAAAAAGTAAAATATTCATCTTTGCTGCTTTGCTTCTGCCCACAAAGGTCCAACATGCGTCTAACTAAACGTGTCCACCATGATCAACTCCTCAACAAGAGTACCTCAAGAGAAAATAGAATACTAGGATCAGACATATTATCTGGTGTTAACAACTCTTAAACATTGCCTAAACACATTGTCAACATTGCAAACACACACACACATCACTTACTTTAAGCAGAATACCTTAGTATTGAATGTCACCCAAAACACTATACATTTACCATTACTTAGGTAGAATATTTTAATGTTTTTATATATAAAACATCATAACTCATATATCAACATTAACCTCCCATTCATTTATTTATATGCACCCGGCAGTGCTTTACCTGCTCATAACTCTCCCTGTTCTGTGCATGATAACTGCTCGTTAACATATTATCTACTAATTTGCATAACCCATTGGTATTTAAGGACACTCTCTTAGGCTACACTTTTCAATTTACTCTCTCTCTTACACAATATAGTCGCCGACTAAAAAGTTGACAACTAGTCAAACATCACTTAGGTATATCCTCTTATGCCTTTATCTCTTCGCTTGGGTAACACTTCCCTAAAGTAATTATGTCTTTTTGTCTGGGTCTCTCATCAAATATAGTATTAGTCGTCTGATCATGTTAAACTGATTAAAGCGAACGCAGGCAATGCCAAACCATTATAAAGAATCTCTTGTGTTTTCTTTGCTTTTGTTTTTCCCATTTTATAGTTTTTCATATCTTAGGTTTGAGATCATACATGTAAAACTCATAATTAACGACAATTAGAAGATAAATCGGCAAACAAACATCAGTTGACAATTATACGGTTCTTTATATACTTCTATAGGGGTGCTAGACCAATTTTTTGGCTAACAAAAATCATCAAACCAAAATTTTACATTACAAATACATAATTTTTTATGGCTTAGATATATTAACCCCTAATTTTCTACTTTAGACTCTTCATTAACAAATAAATTTAAAATTACAAATGGAATGCAAATCATTCTCATTGTATATTTCTTAGGCATCTACATATTTTTTAAACTTACATAATTTTTTAGGTATGTATGATATGCACGTAAATGTGCATATTTTTACTTACATATTTAATCTACTTTTATTTTTAAAAAATATCGTAATTGGGTGTTTTTACATGTTTAAAATCAAATTTCAAAAATGCTTTCAAGTCATCATTCATGCATCTACATGGAGTAAAATGGTAATTTTGTGTATAATTTAATTTGGGAAAATTCACTTACACATTTTATTTTTATTGTAGGAAATTGGATGAAAAATAGAAGATGATTCATGTATGTATGCATGTACAAAGAATGGAAGCCAAGAGAAGGATTCATGCAACATGGAGGACCCCACCTGCCCACTAACCATGAACTTCAATTATGAGCTAATGCACGGCAATGATTAAAGTCACATGCACATTTAATGAAAGATTAAGTTCATGCTAATAATTACTTGAAGGTTACATTTTCTAAAGGAGCATTTCGGTAGCTCTCTAAAATATGGATTAAGGTTTTAAACATGTATAAATAACCTCTTATGTTCATGCAATGAAGTTTTAGTTCTTACATTATCTTATCATGCAAGTTGTAGCCTCAACTTAAAAGAGAAATAAAATGGCTTTATAAGCCTCTTCTTCCTTTTCTACTTGCTTTTATTTCATGCTTATTTTTATTTACATGCTTTCTTTTCTCTTATGTTAGTAGATTAGTCTTCTTTTCAATGCAAGTAGTTTAGATTTAATTTATGCAAGTAGTTTAATTCTCTTTATTTCAATTAGCTTGCACTTTCTTTTGTTTGTTTTATGTTGGAATTTATATGTGTGAAATGATAATACAAATGAGAAGCTAAACCTCTTCAATTTAGAGGTGATGAAGCTCTCTAAAATTATGTAAATTAAAAATGTTCTGTTGTTTATGTCTCTTTTTAATGCTTCATGAAGAGTTGGATTATGATGTAAGTTTATTTGGGAATTTGATAGCTTATGTTGTGATCACAAATGTGCTATGCTTAATCCAATATAAATACAATTTACATCATCATCTAACTAAGTGATTGTGATCATGGAGTTAAAATAGAAACAAAATTTGATTATCTATGTTAATAATCAAAAATAGTAAATAGATCATGCTTAAAATAGATTTTGTTTTAGTTTCATGTTCATTTTCATGAGAGTTGACAAGTGGTTTTAGTTGTAATATTAAAGTTTGATGATTTAAGTTATGCTAATTAAAATAAATAGACCATACTTATGATAAATACATCACCAATTAGATCAAAATAGAGAGATCATAGATTGCTTTTGTGTTGATTTATGTAAAAATATGAGAGTAGATTTATCTCTAAATTATCTCTTTTATCTCATATTTTTATTCACTTGCATTAGTTAGTTTTTACATTCTTTTGCTTAAAACAATCTCAAGTTTGGTTTAATTTGATTGAGTAGGATTAAAATCAATTCACTTTCCTACGGATCGACCCGTACTCGCCACGTATTAACATTGTACGTCGTGCGCTTACGGTTATTTTTATTACAAATTTTTAATGGCGGTTTTTTAATCCAATAGGAATTTCTGCCGTTATTTAAATTTTTGGCGCCATTGCTGGGGACTTGATTTGATTTTAGTTTTATTCTTCAAATTAGTTTGTTTGATTTTAGTGTGTTTTTATTTTGTGTATTGAGTTGCATTGAATTTTTTTTTATGTTGTGTGTTTTGTGGTTTTTGCTTTCATTTGATTTGTATGCTTGTTGTTTTTTCTATTTCCATTTGCAATTCTATATAAAAAAACATACATATTTCAAAACAATTTTTTTTATTCATTTTATTTTCTTTACATTACACTTTACATTGCATATACAGGAATTGCACCTCATTGTTGCTATTGCTACTTCACTGCCATAAACTGTTGCTACTCAAAACTGTGCATGTGCACGTAACCACACCCCACAACAGCCTTCTCCTCTGCCAACTACACTTCTCTGTGCCATATTACTCCACCACAGTAATCACCTCTTTACCACTTCAATACTGCTACATACAAAACATCCCCACCGACCATCAACACATCACCATTTCATTGCATCAAACTGCACAGAACCGTCAACAACTTGCATCACTAGTCACACCACTACTTCCATCCACAAACAACATACTGCCACCACCTCTACCCATTTCTATCAGTAACACCAAATACCCTTCATCTACAATTCACCATCAACCTACACTTCGAACATCCTCAAAAATAAAATACAGCAGTACCCTCCATCATTTCTGCCTTTACCATCCACCTGTCAATTTCCCCTCATCACCTTTTCTTCATCATCCAGCAAAATCAATCACACATTGCTTACTCTCTCCTTGCATCCATGCATCCCCTCTATCTCAACTCCAACCTACCAAACTCCACTGCAACTCTTGCTAGTACATCACCAGACCAAAACAAACATCTTTGTCCCCTGTCCACTGTCAAAACCTCCTTTCCAATGCACATCACCTCAACTACACTTCCTTCCTTCATCAGAAAAACCGCCCACCACTACTTAAACTTCCAACCAATTACACTTCTGTGCATCAAAACGGTGCATCAACCCCTCCTCATACATGCCCATACATACTCTCCTCGATCACTAGAACATCCTCACAACAAAAACCCACTGCTGCCACCAGTGCACATTCACCATCTCTTCCTTTCCAAACAACCATTTATTCCCATCACCCATACATCACAACAGTCAACACCCCCCGCACAATTCACTGACCATCCTTCTGCAACTCAATTTACACCGCCTTCATCACAAACCAAAACTTAAACAAACTGTGCACATAAACTTCTGTGCACTGTCCACTGCAACATTCCATACCTGAACTTTCCACTGCCATCAACTCCTCATCCCCAAACTGTTCCCCTCACCATCAACCACTATCTTCCACCTGCTGTTCCTCTGCCATCCATTCACCATCAATCACATCCTTCTCAATTCATCACGGCAGCAGTCAAGCATCTCCCCACTGCCATTCGTTCAGCAACATCCCTCCCTTCATCTCCTCACAATCTTCCATCACCTCCTTCATACAGCAACTTAAATCAATTAGCGCCATCATCATCGCCCACAACTTCAACTCCAGCACCTACCAAGCTCAACTGCCAACCGATACCCCAAATTCAAGACTGCGACTTGCCATCGACGACCATCTCCTAAGCCAAATAACCACCAATCAAATCACCAAACTCTAGCAACTTAAACCTCCACTCCTCAATCGCCTCGCTTAAGCAGTCACCTCGACTAAATCGCGAGTCCCATAACGCGATTACATGACCACAATTCGAGCCCAAAATCGTTTTCAATTGATTTTTGTTTCAGAAAAAAAAGTGTGCGTTTTTATTGACAGAGAGAATAGGATTTGGGTATTGGTTTTGTGTCTTCTTTTGATTAAAAAGAAGAGCATCGTTGTGGGCTTTTGGACCTTGTTGTTGGGCCGAATTATTTAAAAAAAATACAATTTTTTTAATAAAATTGTATTAAAATTTTCTTGCATCTGCTTAATTGTGTTGTTTGCTTAATTTTTTATTAACTTTACAAAAAAAGAGATTTCTTTTTGTTGGATTTGCTTTGTTTTCTGTTATTTTTTTCCGCTTTGAAAAAATATTCCGTTCAACACTTTTTCAAGTTGCGAATAGAAGAAAAGCAGATAAAGAGAGGAATTGCTGGCTAAAAACTACATTGCTTGCTTAAAAAAAATCGCTGCTTTGAAAAATAATTTTTTTTGCTAATAATTCTGCACGCTCTGTTATCGTGCCCTTATCAGTTGTTTTTATTTCCCTTGCATTATTGGTTGTTTGCATTTAAAAAAAAAAAAAATTTTCAAAAATAAAAACAAAAACAAATTTCATACGTAGTTGCATTGTCAAAATCACGTTTAACTTCAGCTTTGCTTTTATCTCATCTTATTTTCTTTTTTAAAGGCAACAACACCCAAATACTCAAAAGGTGGGAGATTTCATCACCACTTCCTTGGCCCACTAATTGCATTACCTCTTAGAATTTGCTAATAATAATGATTAGACTTTTGACTTAAAGGAGGCATGAGCTCACCTAGGACTTAATTGTATCTTGACAAGTTGTCTTTTTTGAGTAACTTATATTCTTGGTGTCTAGGCAACGACAGAATAATAATTAGTTATAAATATTACGATGATTCATAAATATTATAGTGATTGTTTCTCTAATGGTACTTAAATCTTCGGTTGCATTGCTACGGTGATTCGTGATGCACCGATAACTCATGTCTGTTACCTGGCTAAGAACTATCTCGTTGGATTAAGACAAAGCGTGATTATACAATTTGTAATTAAGTCCTTACATTCATTTAGTTGAATTAGTTCATATGTATTTAAAAAAAAAGAAAAAAAATATCAAAATCCAAACTAATTTTTTTTTGCATTTTACTTAACTTTGTTTTTAAATATTTTCCTTTGAAATATTTCAATCAGAAATCCAATTTTTTTTACTTGAGTTAGTTTTTTTTTCTTTCTAGAAAAACAAAAAATCCAAAAAATATATTTTTTCAAAAACAAAACATAAACTAAAAAAGAAAGCAAAAACATATTTAAAAAAAATTTGAAAATCCAAAAAACAAAACAAAAATCAATCATCCTTTTGAAAATAAATCCTTTTTCCTAAATATTTTTCCTCCTTAAAAAAAGTATATTAAAAAAACAAATTTTCACTTCATTTCACCTTCTAAACCTTGCTTCTTTCTCTTAATTCAATTTTCACTTCTTTCTCTTTTTGACTTTTACTTGTTCATGAGTACTTAGACTCATGATACAACAACAAATACTTGGACTCGTGACCCTTCTACTAATCGTTTAACTCGAACAAACAATACTCCAACTATAGAGAATGAGAACACCCCTCAAACTCTTATGGATAGAATCTTTCCCAATAGAGTTTCTATCCCTTCTTGCATCACGCTACCTCCCCAACGGGTAACCATTTCGAAATTCATTCCAACCATATTGCCACACTTCCAAAATTTGGTAATTTTGAACACGATGACCCATTCATTTTCTTAACGAAATTCGAACAATTTTGAGCAACCATGAAACTCCAACAACTTTCTGACAACGGAACCAAACTTCGATTAATTCCATTTGCTCTTACTGATTAAGTTGAAAAATGGTTGTATAGCTTACCATTTAACTCGATCAGAACTTGGGAAGAATTCGTTAAAGTTTTCTTAAAAAAGTTCCACCCTTTGGAAAAAACAACTAAAATCCGAAACGAAATCATAAATTTTCATCAATTTTAGGGAGAACCATTCAGAAAATATTTTAAAAGATTTAAATAGCTTTTGATTAAATGTCCACACTATAATTTCGAAAAATGGACCCATTGCAAAATCCTATATGATGGACTTGAAAACATCTCACGAATCATGCTTGAATTAATGTGCCAAGGCAATTTTCTCACTCAACATCACAACAATGCTTGACAATTTCTTGAAAACCTAGCCGAAAAGTCTTCCAATTGGAACATTCTAACAAAAAATCAATTTACTCACGATCGAGCTTACACTCGATAGGATCATCTTTGCCTTTGGAAGCTAAAGTCGACACAATGATTAATAAATTCGATAACGTTTTCTCATCGAAACAATTGAACCAAGCTTCCTAACCCATGTGTTATAAATGCAACGATCCGAATCACATAGCCAACCAGTGCCTTAATTCAGATGAACAATTCAATGCTTTCAATAAGGTTAAAAATGACCCGTTTTCTCCAATGTATAATCCTGGTTGGAGAAATCATCCGAACTTTGCTTGGAACTAAAATAATTCCAACACGAATTTGGTTCGTCCCAATTTTTAAGCATTCCCGAGTAATGCTTTGAATCCTCCCTTTCAACCCAATCATTTCCAAAAAAAATTTGCGGGTTCATCTCAAAATCAATTGCAACAACCTTTTGCTCCCCAAGATGATAAACGTTTTAAGTTCACTTGAGAAAAGTCTCGAAACATTGGCTAACGCAACTAATTAAAGCCTCCAATCAAACAATAATTTGCAAAATTTGTTAACCTCATATATGTTGAATATGAGTCAATCAATTGCTAAACTTGAAATGAAAATGAGTCAATTAGCCACGTCTATAAGTGAACGTGAACGAGGCACATTCCCAAGCCAGCCACTTCCAAATCCCAGAAATCAAAATACAAATTCGAAACAAGCTCATGTTGTTTTAGGTAGCAACGTAACCCGAACGAATGCTATCACAACTTTGCATTCCGGTAAACAAATCGATAATCAAGTCGTTGATCCAAACGATTTATCGGAAACCCCTCTCAACACTTCTAAAAAAACAAATGAATCTGAATAGAACATGGTGCCAAGCAGCAAATCAAATTCCAATCCAAATTCTTCTTCTGCTCAAGTAGACCCACCTACTGAGTATCGTGTTCCATTTCCACATCTCTTCGACCCAAAAATCACTCTGACCGAATGGAAAAGATGTTGATTTTTTTTAGGCAAGTGAAAGTAAACATCCTGCTCCTTGATATCGTTCAATAAGTCCCAACTTACGCTAAGTCTCTCAAGTTCTTGTGTACCGAAAAACGACACACTCATGTGCCCAAGAAAGTTTTCTTAGCCGCCGGATTCAGCGAAGTTTTGTCCCAATCAATTCCCATTAAATACAAAGATCCTGGATGTTCTACGATCTCGTGCATGATAGGAGACAAAAAGATTAATAAGTGCTTACTCGATTTGGGTGCGAGTGTCAGTTTGATTCCTTATTCCATTTGCCAACAACTTGGCTTGGGTGAATTAAAACCAATGAAAGTAACTCTTCAATTTGCCGATCGTCCGATATAGAAACCCATAGGAGAAAGATGCACTCATCAAAATCGGTCAATTCATATTCTCCGTCGATTTCATCGTTTTACTTAACACATGAATAATCCTATGAATCAAATTCCATTGATTTTAGGCCGACCCTTCTTGGCTAGTTCAAAAGCTCTATTCAATTGTCAAAATGGTTCGATGAAAATCTCTTTTGGAAACATGACTTTGGATCTTAACATTTTTAATCTTAAAACCAAATGAATGAACCATGTGACCAAACGCTGGAAGTTAGCTTCATTCAAGAAAATTTCAATAATGAACAGTTGACTTAAACCATGAAAGCGAGATCAAATACGAATAACTGTTTCAAGATGAGCCTAATGAATTTGAATTGCGCTTCCATTTGAACCCCTTAAAGTTGAATCAGAACTTCCACCTAATTCTTTGTTTGAGCCACCCCCGAAGTTGGACCATAAACCCCTTCCCGATCACCTTATGTATGCACACGTAGGTGACAACGAAACGTTTCCTGTCATAATTCCTTCATCTCTCTCTCTTGATCAAGAAGCTTCCCTTCTTTCCGTCCTTTTGAGAAACAAAGAAGCAATTGGATGGTCGATCATCGATATATATGGAACTAGTCCCGCTCTTATTCAACATCGCATCCATTTAATTGACGATGCCAAGTCTGTTCGTGACATGCAACGAAGGCTTAACCCAAAAATGAAGGATGCGGTTCGTGACAAAATTCTTAAACTTCTCGATAACATAATCATATGCCCAATATCTGATAAAAAGTCTGGACTTACCGTTATCAAGAACAATTCCAACAAACTTATTCCAACTCGTACTCAAACAAGTTGGCGTGTTTGCGTTGATTATCGAAAACTAAATGCTGCAACATGTAAGGATCATTTCCCTCTTTCCTTCATAGACCAAATGCTTGAACATTTTTCGGCTACGAATTCTATTGCTTTGTTGATGGTTATTCCGACTATAACCAAATTCCAATCGCTCCCGAAGATCAAGAGAAAACAACTTTCATGTGTCCATTTGACACTTTTGCATATCGACGTATGCCATTTGGCCTTTGCAATGCTCCTGCTACATTTCAAAGATGCATGGTCAACATCTTTTCTGATGTGATCGAATGATTTCTTGAAGTGTTTATGGACGATTTTTCTTTGGAAACTTTTTCCCGAGTGCTTACACCATCTTGAATTGGTTCTTAAACGATGTAAGGACAATCACTTAACGCTAAATTGGAAAAAATGCCACTTTATGGTCACTCAAGGCATAGTCCTTGGACATGTTATTTCAAATAAAGGAAATGAGGTTGACAAGGAAAAAATCGATGTCATTGCAAATCTACCCTTTCCCAAATCTGTTAAAGACATTTACTCTTTCCTAGAACATGTTGGCTTCTATAGGCGTTTTGTGAATGACTTCAGTAAAATTGCTTGACCTCTTACGACTCTTCTTGGAAAAGACGTTTCTTTCGATTTTAAATCTGATTGGGTCTCTTCTTTCGAACGTCTTAAAAATGAACTTATTTCTGCTTCTGTAATTTTCTCACCGAATTGGGATCTTCCATTTGAAAAAATGTGTGACGCTTCGAACTTTGCAGTTGGTGCTGTCTTAGGACAACGCATCAACAAGATCCTTCACGTTATCTACTACGTTAGTATGACTCTGAACGATGCTCAACTTAATTACAAAATCACTGAAAAAGAGCTTCAAGTGATAGTTTTCGCACTTGAAACGTTCAGAAAATATCCTCACACATTACTGTTTACACCGACCACTCCGCTCTTAGATATCTTTTCGCTAAAAAGGATGCTAAATCTCGCTTAATTCATTGGATTCTTTTACTATAAGAATTTGATCTTACAATCAAAGGCAAAAAAGGATCCGACAATATCATATACGATCACTTGTCTCTTCTTCCCAACGCACCATCGCCTTTACCAATCGATGAAAACTTCCTTGATGAACAACTCCTTTCAATTTCTGTTGATCCATGGTATGCCGACATAGCGAACTATTTAGTCACTAAAGAAACTCCTTCATTTTGGTCGAAACAAGATAAATATAAATTTATTTCTCAATTCAAGTACTTCTATTGGGATGATCCGTACTTGTTTAAATACTGTTTCGACCAAATCATTTGACGTTGCATCTCAGATTATGAAATAAAAAGTGTTCTTTCATTTTGTCACGACCAAGCTTGTGGTGGTCACTTCGGTCTGAAGAAAACTGCGGAAAAGGTGCTTCAATGTGGTTTCTATTGGGTTACGCTTTTCAAAGATGCATTTGATTTTTGTAAAACTTGCGATCGCTGCCAAAAGTTAAGAAGAATTTCTTGACGAAATATGATGCCTTTGAACCCCATTCTTACGGTCGAAATCTTTGATGTTTGGGGTACCGACTTTATGGGACTGTTTCCCAACTATTTTGGAAATTTGTACATTCTTCTTGCCATTGATTCTGTCTCGAAATGGGTCGAAGCCATTCCGTGTAAAACCAACGATCATAGAATTTTTGTGAAATTCCTTAAAGAAAACATCTTTTTGAGGTTCGGCATACCTCGCACAATAATAAGCGATAACGACACCCATTTTCGCAATCGATCATTTGAAACTCTAATGAAGAAATACTCAATAACCCACAAGTTATCCGCTCCGTATAATCCTCAAACTTGTGGCTAAGTTGAAGTTTAAAATCGTCGAATTAGACAAATATTGGAGAAAGCCGTTAATAAAAATCATAAAAATTCATCTCAACAATTAATGGATGCGCTTTGGGCTTACCGTACTGCTTTTAAAACTAACCTTGAGATGTCCTCATTTCGTTTAGTTTATGGGAAAGCATGCCATTTACCCATTGAGATTGAACACAACGCATTGTGGGTAGTAAAGAACTTAAACTTTGATCTTGAAAAAGCCGTTGAAAACAGAAAATTGCAAATCAACGAATTAGAAGAGATTAGGAATGACGCGTATGAAAATAAGAAAATTTATAAAGAAAGAACAAATTTTTTCATGACAAGTAAATCCCAGTTAAAATGTTTTCACCAAACCAAAACGTTCTTTTGTATGACTCTAGACTTCATTTATTCCCTAAGAAGTTAAAATTAAGATGGACCGGACCATACATTGTAAGAACTGTTTTTCCACACGGTGCTATAGAAATAGAAAACCCTAGGGATGGATCGATTTTTAAAGTCAATGGTCATCGTTTAAAGCCTTACTTGGAATTACCGAGTGATTGAGAGGAGGAGCTCATGATTCTTCATGAGCCATATTATGTCTAGTAAGAAATGTTAACCCTCTTTTGTAATTATGTACATATTTTTCCTCATTACACTCATTATATCATGCATTGACAATGAGGACACAATCAAAATCAAGTGGGGGGGGTCTCATCTTCATTTTTGATCTTTCATGGTTTATTTTTTGCATTATTTTTCCGAAACTCAAAATTTCTAAAAAAACAAAAAAAATGTCAAAACAAAATTTCTTTTTAGCATTTTTATTTATTTTTGAAGGAACACTATAGGATAAGTATAAGTTTTTGGTTATTAAATTGAAATTTTAGAAAATTTATTTGTTTCAAAAAAAATAAAAATAAAGTTTGATTACAAGTAACGATGGTTTAAATAGTATATAGGAAGGTTCATGGGTGTTAATTATAAAGTATATCCTAACTGAAATCTTTGTTTAACGAGTGGTTGATTTAAAGTAAAGGAGATAACATTTTAAATCTTTTAAGTTAAGTGGTGCTAAGATGATATTGTAAAACTCCCTCTTTATAATTTTTTGTGTATATATGTATATATTTTATTAATACCTATAGTCGATAGGAGTACACACTTGTGTATATACTCGCCACGCTCTATACCCTTCTCACATAAGCCCACAAGGCAGTACATGGATGGTATATCTGGCCTCAATTTTCTGAGTTAGGTGTATGTATATAATCTTTCATTAATAACGCCTATAGTTGAGAGGTGTACATAGTTATGTATACACTCGTCATGCTCTGTATTCCCCTCACATAAACCCACAAGGTAATGCATGGGTAGTATATCTGGCCTAAGTTTTCTGGGTTAGGCATATGTAAATATTGTTAATATCAATAAAGTTTTTAAATAAAGAGAGAGTAAGCAATTGAAATACAAGCACTATTTTAACTTGTTTGATTTGACTTGTTATTTAAAAGAAATAAAAATACCACTTTGAAAAACTTTGAACATCAACTAAGGATCCATTTCTTAGTTGCACTATGTTATCAACTGAAACATCTAGCCAAACTAGAGTCTATTTGTGATGATAACTTAATTTTTATTGGAAATTTTGACAAGTAAAAGGACTTAAATTTCTTGATAATAACCAGAACTTATATTTAAATTATTCGTGTCAATTTAAAAGTAAATTCTTCATTTATAATTATTTTCAAAAACTTGCATTCATATCTTTGTAAATAAATCTTGCATTTAGCAATTTTCATGTTGCATTTGGATTTTGTGGGTAATATCCATTGAAAACCCTCACGAGACAACACTCGTCCTACTAGGGACACCTAGAGGTTTTAACGGCTTGTTGCATACGCTTAATGCAATCGTGTTTTCTACGAAAGCGGATTTATCTTAGTTTTAGTTTATTCGAGGATGAATAAAAAGATAAGCTTGGGAGTATTTGATGTGCATGTAAATGTGCATATTTTTACTTCCATAAGTAATCTACTTTTATTTTAAATAAATGTCATAATTGGTTGTTTTTACATGTTTAAAACCAAATTTCAAAAATGCTTTCAAGTCACCATTCATGCATCTACATGGGGGTAAAATGGTAATTTTATGTATAATTTAATTTGAGAAAATTCACTTGCACATTTTATTTTTATTTGTAGGAAATTGGATGGAAAATGGAAGAGGCTTCATGTATGTATGCATGCACAAAGGATGGAAGACAAGAGAATGAAGAAATAAATGAATTCATGCAACATGGAGGACCTCACCTACTCACTAACCATGAACTTCAATTAGGAGCTAATGTACATGTTAGTGGATATTAAAGTCACATGCACATTTAATGAAGGATTAAGCTCATGCTAATGGTTACTTGGAGGTTACATTTTCTAAATGGGCATTTTAGGTAGCTCCCTAAAATAAGGATTAGGGTTTTAGGCATGTATAAATAACCCTCTTATGTTCATGTAATGAAGAGTTCTTACATTATTTTATCATGCAAGTTGTAGCCTCAAATTAAAAGAGAAATAAAATGGCTTCCTAAGCCTCTTCTTCTTTTTCTACTTGCTTTTATTTCATGCTTATTTTTATTTACATGCTTATTTTTATTTACATGCTTTCTTTTCACTTATGTTAGTACATTAGCCTTCTTTTCAATGCAAGTAGCTTAGATTTAATTTATGCAAATAGTTTAATTCTCCTTTTATTTTAATTAGTTTGCACTTTCTTTTGTTTGTTCTATGTTGAAATTTACATGTGTTGAAATGATAACACAAATGAAAGGCTAAACCCTTTCAATTTAGGGGTGATGAAACTCTCTAAAATTATGTAAATTGAACATATTCTATTGTGTATGATCAACTTTTTAATGCTTCACGAAGAGTTGAATTATGATGTAAATTTATCAGGGAATTTGATAGCCTATGTTGTAATCATAAAAGGGCTATGCCTAGTCCAACATAAACACAATTTACATCATCATCTAACTAAGTGATTTTGATCATGGAATTAAAATAGAATCAAAATTTGTTGATCTATGTTACTAATAAAAAATAGTAAATAGATCATGCTTAAGATAGATTTTATTTTAGTTTTATGTTCATTTTCATGAGAGTTGACAAGCGGTTTTAGTTGTTGTATTAAAGTTTGATGGTTTAAGTTATGTTAATTAATAATATAAATAGACCGTACTTATGATAAATACATCACTAATTCCACTTAGATCAAAATAGAGAGATCATAGATTGTTTTTGTGTTGATTTATGTAAAAATATGAGAGTGGATTTTCCTCTAAATTAACTCTTTTATCTTATATTTTCTTTAGTTAGTTTTTACATTTTTTTAGCTTAAAACAATCTCAAGTTTGTTTTAATTTGATTGAGTAGGATTTAAAATCAATTCATTTTCCTGCGGATCGATCGTACTTGCTACGTATTAAAATTGTACGTTGTGCACTTGCAGTTATTTTTATTACAATTGTTAACGGCGTTTTTCTAATCCGATAGGAATTTCCGCCGTTATTCAACGTATATTTCTCTAAATATTTTTGGTATCTACGTACTTGCCTAATTCATTTGCCTCAAGAAAGTGCATATATGCCTTTTTTGAAAAATATGTAATTTTTTTCATTTTGCATTGGTATAATATTACTGTAGCCAAATTTTCCAATCTTAGAACAAACTCAGATGGATAGAATGTACTGCAGAATGATGAAGGAATGGATCCAGAGACTTGAAGACCACTGGAATGGCAAAGGAAGAAGCTTCAAGGAAGTAGAGTGTAAAGATAGGCTAAGAAAGAGACTGATACTGACCTCTTTTCAGGTCGGTACCGATATGATTTCATGCACTTTGAGGAACTCTAGAGCTATGGCAAGGTATTGATGGCTATATTGATCGTCCTAGGACCCATTTCTGAAGGAGTAGGCGAGCAACTTCAAAGAGCTTTGCATGGAAGGACAAGTGCTAGACGTGTCAAAACCTCTCGGTAATAACCTTATTTCCAAGGTAAATATGCCCCACTTAACCGAGAACAGTAAAATCACACAATTCATAGCTCTAAGGAAGTAAAAACCACATGCTCCGAATCCTCTTGAAAGAGAGGGGTGCCTTGGGGAATGCGGACACAGGTGGTGCATGGCTGTCGTCAGGGAACTTGACGAATCAAAGCTAGAAGGCAAGATATAAGAGAGAAGAAGGATTTGCAATTAGAAAAATCAAATCAACATTGACCTAATTTTCGTCAGTATCGTATGATTTTATAGCACGGAGGACTTCGTCTCCCCTCATACTTTCTATAATCTAGAGTTTGACCTGGTATTTTATGATTCAACGACTTCAGTGGGTGATTCTCCTATAAATAGAAGACCTATAGTGACTTGAAAGGGACTTTTGGCACTTCGGATTTTTTTCTATCTTCTTCTTCCCTGAACTCTTGTAAATTCGAGATCTATTGGGGTAGGATGAGTTGTAATCTTTGTATTACGTAGAGAAAAATAAGATAACAAGAGTTAATTGGATGTAGGCTTGAGTATTTTCCAAACCACAAAAAAAGTATTGTATGTTCTACTTTTTCTTTATACACTGATTGATATATTCGGGTTATGACTATTTTGGGGCATTGTGTCAACTTATGATATTTGCTTGTTGCTTTGATTTGGATTTAGTAAATGAATATTTGATTTTGAAAATCATTGGAATATGATAACTAATATATAAACAAATTGGTATAGTTTTCTTGACTGAAGAGAGGGGGAATGAATCATAAGGTACATGTCCCCTTGTTGAAGAGCGAGTGGATAGTCCTGTATATAAAAGTAAGTCCTCTCATCAGAGAGTGAACAGATGGACTTGCTTCGACGTTGGGTCCCCTCACCGGAGAGCGAGCGGATTGGACTGGATATGAATATACGATCTGAAGAGATCATACCCTAGATTGGACGTTAATAATACGATTTGGAGAGACCAGGCCTTAGGATTGAACACCTTTTAATTAGATAATGTATACAGAGTAATTAATGATTATCATTGCCTTGATTCGGTTGAGCTACTTATAATTGGATGCTTGGTGATTCTAGACAATTCATAAATAATGTTCCAATCAGTGGGTATGCACTCTTATTATTAACAACCCATGATTGCATGATGAATAACTAACCTAAGATAGATAAATCTCAAGTGAACACGGGTTGACATAAATATTTATTTATGATAACAAAAATCCTGCGTGAACACGGGATCACACTGATATATGATATCTCCAGGCGAGGACAGGATAACTTAGTGACATATGTGATAAGATAACTCCGGATGAATACGAGATGATTACGATTTATGACTAACACTTAAAGACTAGATTCCTTAACTATAATTGTCTAGAATGACCTTTAATTTACAGAAGAATCTGAAGGAACCAAACAGCTTGGATTGATGGATAGCCAAAGAGCTTAACTACAAATGATTGATTATCCCTGGTACTTGTTCTCGAGCAAAGCAGACTTGCTTTCCTACTTTAAGAGGCAAGTGTTACAGCCAAATTTTCCGTAGTCTTAGAACAAAATCAAACAGATAGAATGGACTTTAGAATGATAAAGGAATGAATTTAGAGACTTGGAGACAACTCTGGAATGGCAAAGAAAGAAGCTTCAAGGAAGTAGAGTGTAAAGACAGGCTAAGAAAGAGATCAATATCGAGCACTTTTCAGGTCGGTACCTATATGATTTCATGCACTTTGAGGAACTTTGGAGCTATTGTCAAGGTACTAATGGTTAAAGTGATCGTCTTAGAGCCATTTCTAAAGGAGTATGTGAGCAACTCCAAAGAGCTTTATAGGAAGGACACGTACTAGATGTGTCAGAATCTCTCGGTAACAACCTGATTTCCAAGTTAAAATTGCTCGGAACTTGACGAATCAAAGCTAGAAGGTAAGATATAAGGGAGATGAATGTTTTGCAATTAGTAAATCAGATCGATACCGACCTGATTCTAGTCAATACTGATATAATTTTATGGCACGGGGGACTTCATCTTCCCTCATGCTTTCTCGAATTTAGAATTTGACCTGGTATTTCGTGATCCAATGAATTCGATGGGAAATTCTCCTATAAATAGCAGGCCTATAGCAACTTGAAGGGGACCTTTTGCACTTTGGATTTTTTTTCTATCTTGTTCTTCCCTAAACACTTATAAATCCGACATATACTAGATTGATGTCAGATTTGAATTGCAATCTTTGTACATCAAATAAAAATATATAATAAGATTAAAGTGGATGTAGGCTAGAGTATTTGCCAAACCATTATAAAAAGTGTTGTTTGTTCTTCTTTTTCTTCATATATTGCTTAATTGATTCGGTTTTTTACTATTTTGGAGTGTTGTGTCAACTTTTGATGCAACATCAATACACATACACACATTATTATATTGGTTACATATCTAGCTTCAAAAAATTGATATACACATACATACAATTATATGTGCATAATCGCATGCATACATTGGTATATATATATATATATATGCACATGCATACACACATATACATGGTATATAAATGCACTGACATTGATGTATACATAATTTACTCACATATGCATTTGAATATGTTTTTAGAAATTATATAAATCTAATTTAGGTATGTGTAGATATAACTTCACTTCTAATGCTACATCTTTGACCATTCGAGAGGGCATGTTAGCTAATGATTTCGAACCTACGTTTAAGTCTAAATTAAATGATACTAGAAAGGTTTATTCAAGGAGCTGATGGACTTGCTTGGACGTTGGGTCCCCTCATCGGAGAGCGAGCGGATTGGACTCGATATGAACATACGATCTGAAGATATCAGACTCTAGATTGTACATTAATAATACTATTTGGAGAGACCTGGCCTTAGGATTGAGCACCTTATAATTAGATAATGATTACTGAGTAATTAATGATTGTCATTGCCTTGATTAGGTTGAGCTTACTTATAATGGGATGCTAGGTGATTCTAGACAATTCATAAGTAATGTTCCAAACAGTGGGAATGCACTCTTATTATTAACAACCCATGATTGCATGATGAATAATTAACCTAAGATAGATAAATCTCGTGCGAACACGGGATGATATAAACATTTATTTATGATAACCTAAATGTCGCATGAACACAGGATGACACTTATATATGATATCTTCGGGCGAAGACGGGATAACTTGGATAGTGACATATGTGATAAGATAACTCTGGATGAATATGAAATGATTACAATTTATTACTAACACTTAAGGACTAGATTCCTCAACTATAATTGTCTAGAATGATCTTTAATTTAGAGGAGAATCTGAAAGAACCAAATGATTCACCACAACTTGGATTGATGGATAGCTAAAGATCTTAACTGCAGATGATTGATCACCCCTGGTACTTATTCTCGAGCAAAGCAGAATTGCTTTCCTACTTTGAGGGGCAAGTTTTATAGCCAAATTTTCCGTAGTCTTAGAACAAAATCAAACAGATAGAATGGACTTTAGAATGATAAAGGAATGAATTTAGAGACTTGGAGACAACTCTGGAATGGAAAAGGAAGAAGCTTTAAGGAAGAAGCTTCAAGGAAGTAGAGTGTAAAGATAGGCTAAGAAAGAGATTAGTACCGACCTCTTTGCATGTCAGTACTGATATGATTTCGTGCACTTTGAGGAACTTTGGAGCTATGGTCAAGGTACTAATGGATAAAGTGATCGTCTTAGAGCCATTTCTAAAGGAGTACGTGAGCAACTCCTAAGAGCTTTAGAGGAAGGACATGTACAAGATGTGTCAGAATCTCTCAGTAACAAACTGATTTCCATGGTAAAAATGTTCGAAACTTGATGAATCGAAGCTAGAAGGCAAGATATAAGAGAGACGAATGTTTTGCAATTAGCAAATCCGATCGATACCGACCTGATTCTAGTCAGTACCGATATAGTTTTATGGCACGGGGGACTTCGTCTTCCCTCATGCTTTCTTGAATTTGGAATTTGACCTGGTATTTCGTGATCCAATGAATTCGATGGGCAATTCTCCTATAAATAGCAGACCTATAGCAACTTGAAGGGGATTTTTTGCACTTTGGAATTTTTTCTATCTTGTTCTTCCATAAACTAAATCCGAGATCTACTAGTTTGGGGTCGGATTTGAACTACAATCTTAGAACTTCAGATAAAAAACATATAATAAGGTTAAAGTGGATGTAGGCCAGAGTATTTTCCGAACCACTAGAAAATGTGTTGTTTGTTCTTCTTTTTCTTCATATATTGCCTAATAGATTTATATTTTAACTATTTTGTGGTGTTGTGTCAACTTTTGATGCACATCAATACACATACACACATTATTATATATCTGGCTTCAAATAAATTTATATACACACACATACAATTATATGTTCATAGTCGCATACATACATTGATATATACATGCACATGCATACACACATATACATTAGTATATAAATGCACTGACATTGATGTATACAAAATTTACTCACATATGCATTTGAATATGTTTTTCGAAATATTATATAAATCTAATTTATGTATGTGTAGATATAACTTCACTTCTAATGCTACATCTTCGACCATTCGTGCATTTTACCTAACGATTTCGAACCTACATTTAAGTCTAAACTCAATGATACTCGAAAGTGATATTCAAGGAACTTCTAATAAAATAATTCTATTACTATATATATAATTACATATACATATATATATATATATATATTGATAATAAATGTAATTAAATGAAATTTTTTATTTTAGTGGAGACATGATATACCACTAGCAACTGTGAAAAATGATTTGACTAAAATTTAGCCAACCTCGAAATTATAGTTGAGAATTGATATTGGCGAAGGTTACTCACTAATACCTTGATTTGAAAATCAAAAACGAGGAAATAAAATGCAATAAATAAAGTGACAAAAGATTTAGTGTGGTTCAATTTATGTTGATCTATGTCGACTATGAGTATTTTCGTACTATTTTCCTTCTCTTACAATGGCTGAGATTACAAGAATTAAAAACAAGAAAATGACGGATTAAAAGCTTCAAATGTTCGATCCTTGTACAAATTCATGATAGGTTGTATTTATAGCTATTCTGGAAATTGAGTTGGACAACCGAGATCATGTTGCCAATTTGCAAAGTTTGAAAATCATTCCTAGCTGTTTAAAAAGTCATTTGGCCGATATGCGTATTAGCTAGGATGCCAACTGAATTGTATAACTCAGATGATTGCCTGCTGGTAGTTCGTACTTGAGCATTCCTTGGTTAGGGACATGCAACATGGGATTAGGAAGTGGTTGCATAGTGGCACTTTGCTAGTGTGGCAGAGAATGTCCATGAGTGGTTATCACACAGTACCGCTTTTGTTAGATGAATAGTGTTATATATGCTAGACTTTTCAAAGAAACGATGCAGAGTTATAGCTTCTTTTTGCGGAGGTGCTCTTGCACCTTTGGAAAAAGTCTGTCAAGACAAGAGGGAATTAAAAGATGCGGGTGGTCAAGGTGAAAGGCGAGCAGGGGATCTTATCAAGGAATAGGAGTGGATTTTATCTGGGTCACTTGAAGTTCAGGTAAAGCCATTGTTCGGGCTGCTCGACCGTTGAGGACTATTCTGCATGTTCAACCGTCATCTGTTGTCGTCATCTATTGATAACTACATGGGTTTGTTATAGATCCCGTGTGCATTGGTGCTAAAAGGCTTGCTTTGTTATGGAAACTAAGTAGTTTGAGCGAGATGTTTGCTTTTGGAACTAGTCGAGCCAAGTGTTGGCTCTCGCAACCATGTGGGCCGAGTTGTGGACCGTTGGAACAACCATGTGAGCCAAGATGTTGGAATCATGCGGGTTGGTCAATATTATACTTGCAAGCAAAATCGAGTAATGTTTTACATCCCAACTTCATGCCAGGGAGCATAGAGGTACTTGTCATTTGCACATTCAATGCTACCGACACGTGTCTCTGTGCTATCGGCGCTGGCGATTGGTTCTAGAAATGTTGCAAAGATGATTAAGTGTTATGATAGGTTATATAATATAGTAATTAATGAAACCTAGATGGTCCATATCGTATCGTGCATATTGATCCATGGGTCAGATTGAACGCCATTCTTTATATAATCCCATCTCCTTCTCCTCTTCAACCTTTACCGAGCATTCGAAACTTCTTCAATTAAAGAGAATAGAGCTTTCGACTTCGTTCTTCTTTGATTAACATCTTCAAACTCGAATCTAATTAATGAGTAATTTTTATATTGACTGTGTTTATGCTTTGCTTTCATTTTGATGTCTTGTTGAACCTTGATCCATAGTTGAATTTAAGTAAATTCATAGTTTAAATAGCGACTTGATTTTGCTGAAGACTTTTCTATTTCAATTTTATTTTAGTTTTGATGATCTGAGTTACATGTCACAATGATTAACCTCCCCCAAACACTGTATCGATCGATCATCATTGTGAAATCAACATTAATTGATCGACGTTGGATACTTCCTCAACTACCTAAAAAACTCAGAAATCATGTCAATATTACTAACTACCCCTTCCTCTGGATTAGGTAAGTGGAACTCGGGCCTTAGCTTGAAATTATTATTGAGTAAGAAATTAATAGCAGGCACAAGCCACATGGCCTGCTTAGGATTAAGGCTAGGGCTGAAATGGTGTTAGAGCGGGTGACTCTATGCTGATGGGATGCTCATGTCGGACACGCTATGGTCTAGGTCACCTATGTTTGTGTTGAGGGATGCTCTCCCCCGAGTTTAATTCCTAAGTCAGTTAGGGTGGTTCATTACTTAGGTTGTTTCTGATTGTAACTTACTGGAGTTGCATCTATAAGCCGGTGGACCTTCCGTATGTGTCCGTCATGAAAAAACCTGGCTAGTCAGAAGCAGTTTAAATGGGTGAATTTCAAAAAAAAATTTATGTCATTTTTAGATCTTTGTTGGACCTATGAAGTATAATTGATTTTAGATCTAATTTAAAATACTATTTACGTAAAATCGTATTTTATTTAATTTATTGATTTGATTAAATAATGAATTTAATTTGAATTTAAATTCGAGTATATCCACATATATTCATGCGTATAATGCATATGCAACATATAAATGTTGTACATAGTTAATGTGTATGTTTTTGGGTGTTGGGATTTACACCATAACAGACACATTCACCCATTATAAATGCCTTTGTTGTCCATAGTCATAATTTAAAACACGCACACACGCACACATGCGCACATACACACACATATATAATTGTATATTTTAATTAAAATGATTTTGACTAATTTAAAATATTTGAATTAATATCTTAATATCCTGTGCCGATTTAAAATTCATACTCGGATTTAGGTTTTAAATAGAATATCTATTTATAAATTTTGAATTAAAACATATGATATATACACACACGTACACACTTTATGAAAATTATTTTATATTTCATAACAAAGAAATTTTTTATTTATTGCCCCTTTAATGGTTTCCATCCCGTTTCCCGCCCGTGCTTTTAACCCTAACTTTTCAAAATTCCCACTCCTCCCCACCCATCCCTGCTCCACCTTTCTCCCTCCTCCCATGCCCGACCCACCTCCTCTTACCTCTTATGCTTCATCCCTTGTTCCCCTGTCTCTCCTACTTCTTGGCCTCCTACCTCTGCTTCCTCCTCATCTCTTCTTCCTAATTCTCTACTCAACCTACCCTTCATGTTCCTCCGCAACTTGCTTGGAACACTCTCTTTAAATGCAAACCAAGAAATGTTGGAAAGTATGTACTAGCAACTATTATCCTTTCCTTCAATGGCGATGTTATGGTTCCATCTGAGGACATTATCAACGTTGGAAATGAAAATTGGAAGGAGTATTAGGTGAGTTTCATCCTAGACAAACCCTTATCATACATGGCTGCAATTGAGACGTTCAAGAGGAGAAGGAAACTCAAGGGCTCAGTTAAGGTTAAGTCAGATGGTTTCACTTTCCTATTTTTTATTATCATGTGAGGAAGGCAAAAGAATGATGATTAAGGGAGATCCTATACTCATGAAAAACAAAATGTTGATTATAAAATAATGGGATCTGACATTTGGTAATGTGTATAGAAGCATACGAGGAATCCCAGTCTGAGTGAAGCTACACAATATTCCCCTAAAAATGACTAAAGCTATGTTGTGATAGTATTTTTTATATATTGGCTAAAAAAATCTCAACCGACCATGCTCCAGGAAGCAATCACAGCTGCACAAGGAATTTAGTGAAATGCCGCATATTGCTTTGGACCTGCTGCCTCCAAGGCCCAACTATCTATTTATATATATTGTACCTGATTCACACGGTTATTTAATACATTTTTCATTTTGCTAATCATTCAGAAAATCAATATTACTCAATCATATTTTCTATCAATTTTCTTGCAATCAAAATCATTCTTTTCTATTCAATCTTTCTATATCATCATAGTTAAAACTTAATATGGTATTAGAGCCACACTGCTTAACAGCATAAATACAGTCTCAAAGAAGAATTCAACTGCTTCTCCATCAGAGTATTTTCATCATTTGGAGAGCACTTTTCCCATCAGGTTAAATATCATCATCTGGGTCGCAAGTTTGCCTCAAGAATCTGGTGCCTCGCCAAGATCTTATACTGGCTGCACTTAGTCTCTAGTGAAAAAAACTTGTCCAAGAAAGCATTAGAAAATAGATTCAAGAAAGAAGAAAAATATCTCATTAAATTTGAAAATAAGGCTAGTGCGGTGCCAAGATCCATAAGAAATTCTTCATCATTTAGCTCTAGCTGCAACATACCTGTTCTCATCATTTTCTTGAGGATTTTCTAGTTTAAGAATCAACACTAAAGCTTTCTTCTATCTCTTGATTCAAGAATCATCTTCATGGATGATGATCTCTCAGCAACATCAGATAATACCAATACTGAGCAGCAAACTGATGCAACAGGGAAACCGATCAAAACAATCACAAGCCAACAAAGTCAACTGATAAATATGCATTTAGATGAGAATAACTATCTGCTATGAAAATTGCAAGTTGAAACTGCAAATCAGGGATATGGCCTTGAAGGTTTTCTCCTTGGTACAACACCAACTCCACAAAAATGCATCACCGATCAAGGGAATATGGTTATCAGTAATGAAGAGTATGTTAAACATCACAGGAAGGACACACTCATATGTTCATGATTACTTTCATCTATAAACACAAATCTTTTGTCACATGTTATTGGATGCAAATCAGCAAGTGAAATATGGTCAACAATTGAGAAAGTTTTCAACACACAATCTGCAGGCAAAGTGATGTATCACAAGAGATAACCGCAAAACATTAGAGAAGACAACTACTCAATAAGAGAATATCTGCACAAAATCAAGACAATCGTGATCTACTTGAAGCTGCAAGCCACAAAGTATCTGATTGTAAATTTTTTTTAACCATATTAAATGGTTAAGTGATGAATATGAAGCTGTGGTAGTAGTTATAGCCTCTCATAAAATCTTACCATCGGTTGATGATGTCCATTCAATTCTGCTGACACATGAGGAAAGAATAGACAATAAAAAGCCTCAAGAATCAGAGTTTGCTATTAATTACACTACTAACACTAAAAAAAGGAATCAAAGCAACAACAAAGGTGATCAGTCATCACAAAGAGGAGGATATTCTAACAGGTCAAGGGGAGGAGGCAGGTGGATCAACAACAGCGGGCCAAAGTGTTAAATCTATGAAAAAGTTGGGCATACTACTGTAAAGTGTTATTTCAGATACTCAAATCACAACAATAACAATTAAAGAAGTGGCAACTACAGTGCCAATGTGGCTCAAGCAAGCTCAAGGAACCAAGCAGACAACAAAGATCACAGTTCAAGTGAAAATGCTCAATCTGAACATGTGTAAGATGACTATTGGTACCCTGATTCAGGGGCAACAAATCATTAACTAATAATCTTGATAATTTGAATCTTGGCAACAAAGAGTATAGAGGTAAACAGTCAATTTGCATGGGTAATGGTAAGTGCATCAAAATCTCTCATGTAGGAAGTGCTCTTATTAAAGGAAAGAAAAATTATTTTTGCATAACTTATTAAGAGTACCAAAAATCAAGAAGAATCTTATAAGTGTGTCTTAATTTGCTAATGACAATAAAGTTTATTTTGAATTCTACCCAAAATATTGCCTTATTAGAGACGTACTGACTAAAGATATTCTTTTGTAGGGTGATGCAGAAAATGGACTATATAGGTTTAAGTCTGTGAACTGTGCTAGCTCTACTAAAGAGCAAAACTATTATAATCAGTGTGAAAAGAAAAACTGCAGTGGCGTGTTTGATCTTTGGCACTGCAAACTTGGTCACCCAAGTGTAAAAGTTGTTAAGCAAGTTCTTACTGAAAACTGCATATCATATGATAATATTTCTCTTCCTTATATATGCACTTATTTTCAAATGGGTAAGAGTCATAAATTACCATTTAACGACTCACTAACCAAGTATTCTAAACCCCTTGAACTTGTTGCTACCGACCTTTGTGGACCAGCACCAATATGTTTAGATTATGGATAAAAATATTATATACTAGTGCGAACCCATGCTTCGCACATGGATGTTGAAAAAATATTGTTGTTGCATATGTCATATCCAAATGTATAAGAAATTTAATACGGTGGTAATGAAAAAACATTGTTGAACGATAGTGTTACATCATGAATAACAATTTGGTAGGATAAAGAATACATAGATATATTTGGTTATGATAATCACAATTAAAATTGAACAAAACAATTACAGTGAATATGTTAAAGTTCACAGACTATTTAGAGGATAATGTGTTAAAAATTTATCCGCTAATGCATAGATATATTCACTGTGGCATATAACGCCAATGTTGTTGCTTTTGCAATTACACAGCTGCTTCAATGTGCATAGATATAGTTGAAGTATTCACTGTGAACTGCAGACACAAAGACACAGTGCAGTTCAATTCAATTAAATAAGAGTAACAAAAGTTTTTTGCAATGGGGAGAAATATAATAATAGGATGAAATTTGTAAACAGTCAGGAAAAGTATTTGTCAACAGCTGAAAAAAGGGAGCAAAAGAAAAAAGAAAAAAGCAACGGATGTAGTACAGGGGAAAAGTAGTAAAACGGAAGATTCAGTTGAAATAGAAATGATGATGCAATAAGAAAATAACATGGGTTCCAATATAAATTACTATTGTTCACCGAATCTGATCTATGTCGATGCAGGGTACAAAACACGGCATACAGCTGGTCGCAGTAACCAATATTTGAAAATATCCAAAACATACAGAAGAGAACAATTGTGAGAAGTCCATTCATTTTTTAGCCTCAGAAATAACTGCTAGCAACGCGTGTATGATATTGGCTTGAGCGCAAATAGGTGATGTTTTCTTGGCCTTAATAGATGCATTACATCAGTCAATTATTTTAACCATTGAAGGTATTTGTACCTGCAGCCAAAAAAGGCAAAAGTGTCATTGATGCAGTACTATTACTAAATTCTCTCACTGCTCGTCTGACCTATTAACTATATCTAATAATCAAACTATGACTACATAATCATCTATACAAAGATACATTCATCAATTGTTTTCTATAAGTTTTCCGACGGTGGTGGTGCAAGTGATTTTAGAATTTACTTCAAAAAATAAAAAATAAACTCTTTTAGGTGGTTATCAACATTATTCTCACTACAACACATGTTTTGACCCAGCACTTAAACTGTGCATCTACCTTAAGCCCGAATACAACAACTTATATGCTTATTGTATTATTGATCATCGTAATTGTAAACGAAATTGAGTAAACTTAGCCAAATTATGTCATCAAACCTGGAAGCAATGTATTAAACGCTGAGCTGCATGGTTGAATCAAGCATTAATTATGTGAAGTCATTATTTAATCATCTCAAGCTATCAAAATTCATTTTCAATTATATTTTCATAATGCGGTTAAATAACTATCGTTAACATCAAACAAAATTATTACTACAGCTAAATTAGTATTGCATCACACAAATGCAGTTAAAATATTCAAAAACAATAATTGCTTAATTCCAAAAATACTGCAAAATAATAACCGCTTTTGCTTAATGCATTTAAATTTTAACTACAGTAAGCTCGAATAAATCATCGTGTACAACCAAAATTATTACTGCATCACATAAATATAGCTGAAATATTCAATTTCTACCATGCATAATTCAAAATTGTCATTAAATTATAACTGCATTTTATTAATGTAGTTAAATTTTAATTGTATTAAGATTGAATAAATTCCTGAAATGTAGTCAAATTTATTACTTCATCACATAAATGTGGTTACAAATCTTCAAATATAGTTAATTTACCCAAAACTTGCTGGTAAATTATAATTGCATTTTCTTAATTTCATTAATTTATAACTGTTTTAAAATTGAATAAAATTATCAAATATAGTCAAAATCATCAATAGTAAATGCAATAAAAAAATGCTAACGTAGTTAAATTAATTCAAAAAATTCCTGTAAATTATTACACCATTTTTTGATGGGGTTAAATTATAACTACACTAAGTTTGAATACTATCAAACACAATCAAGATTATTACTTTATTACATAATGTAGTTACAATATTCAAAGGCAACCATAATTGTATAATTCAAAAAAATATTCCTTTCAAATATGTTAAAAGATAATAAATACATGATAATAATCTAGGTAAAACTACTATGTAATGTTTATGATCATCATAATAATGCTGTTACAGAAACGCGGTACACAGCGGTGACACAAAATAATTGTGCAATTAAAGCTGCTATATAAAATTATGATTTTAAAAAAAATTATTTTTAGCTATCAACAATGGATATCATTGGAAAGGAAATTAAATTTGAGATTTAATAGTGAAAACGATTATTAAATCCAATCAATATAGAAAAAGTTATCACATTTTAAAGTTTGGAATATAAAGAAATTAAAAATGCGACTGTTCAGTTGCCAAATTTAAGGGGGCCTGTGTGAGCTTGAAATTCAACTCACTAATAATAATATAGTATAGATCATTTGTTGATGCACACACAAGATGCACTTGGATATATTTCTTAAATACTAAATCTGATGCATAAAAAGTTGTAATGAATTTCATAACTATGGTTGAAAAGCAACTAGGTTCACATGTTAAAATTATACAATCAGATGGGGGAACAAAATACAAAACCCTTAAAGATTATTTTAAAGAAAAAGGAATAATTTATAGAACCACATGTCCCTATACATCTGAACAAAATAGTTTGGTTGAGAGAAAGCATATGCACATAGTTGAATTAGGGCTTAGTTTATTAGCTCATGTAAGTTTACCCCTAAAATTTTGGCCTGAGGCTTTTAACTCTGCAGTCTATCTCATTAAAAACTGCCAACCAGAATTTTAGAAGCTATAAGCCTCATAGAAAAGCTACAAGGGGTAAAGCCAGATTACTATAGTTTAAAAACTTTTGGGTACCTATGCTTCCCATACTTGAGACCATATAACAACAACAAGTTGAATTGTAGATCTAAGCCATGTACATTTCTAGGGTACGCAACAAATCAAAACGGATACAAATATCTTGATGACAGTGGAATTTTTTTTATTAGCAGACATGTTGTATTCAATGAAAATATTTTTCCCTTTAGAAAATCTGAAATAAAGATAACAAGTAAGGTGTACAATCCACATGTTTCAATACCTGAACTACCCATATATCCTGAGAATGAGAGCCCAACAAAGGTAAGGAGGACTACTGATGATCACCAAACTCATCCCTCAGTATCTGCTCAACAAAATTATGAGTGGATAGATGATCTCAGTCATGTCAGTCACTCACCTGCACATTCAATAAATGAAGTAGATCAAAGTGAAGAAGGTCAACAAAGTGATTCAAGAAATAATTCAAGCATATCAGAACTGATGGCTTACCTCACACTGAAACCCCAGCAAGACCAAGTAACCCTATGATTACTAGAGGTAAAAGTGGCATCTTCCAACCAAAAATATACATTGCCAACACAAGATCAGATGAACCAACCACTTATGAGCAGGCTACAAAAAGCAACAACTGGAAGGCAGCTATGGATGAAGAGTATAATGCTCTCATAAAAAATAAAACATTGAATCTTGTATGTCCACCAGCACATAAAAATGTAGTTGGTTGCAGATGGACATACAAGATAAAGAGGAACTCTGATGGCACCATCAATAAATATAAGGCAAGACTAGTTTCCAAAGGTTATACCCAACAATATGGGTTTGACTTCACCGAAACCATTTCTCCAGTAGTCAAACCCTCTACTATAAGTCTTATTCTTACTATACCCTACATAAGGGTTGGAGCATAAGACAGTTAGATGTCAACAATGCCTTCTTGAATGGTATATTAGAAGAGGGGATCTACATGAAGCAGCTACCTGGTTATGAACAAAATGCAAATCTTGTGTGTAAATTAAACAAGGCAATATATGGCCTTAAACAAGCACCAAGAGTATGGTTTGATAGACTGAAATCAACTCTAAAGACAATAGGATATCATTCTACCAAATCTGACACTTCCTTGTTTATTAAAATTAGTAAGTCATCAGCTATTTATATAATTATCTATGTTGATGATCTAATTATTACAGGTAACAACCAGGATGAAATCAATCAAATCATTTGCTACCTGAACAAGCAATTCTCAATTAAAGATCTTGGGCATCTCAACTATTTTTTGGGAAATGAAGTGAAAAAAACAACAAATTCTGAGATAATACTATGTCAAAGAAAGTACATATCAGAACTGCTTGCAAAAACAAAAATGGACAATGCAAAGCCCATGTCAATGATAAGTAATCAGAATCTGTCAAAAAATAGGGAAAGACATAAATAATGTTAAACAATATAGAAGTGTTATAAGAGCACTATAGTATGCTACTATAACACAACCAGATATTGCATTTAGTGTTAACAAACTTTCTCAATTTATGCATAATCCTCTTGATGAGCACTGTAAGGCAGTGAAGAGGATACTCAGATACTTAAAAGGGGTTATAAATCATGGATTATCACTTAAAGCTTGCAACAATCTCAACATAACAGGATATGCGGATGCTGACTGGGATACAGATCCAAACGACAGAAAGTTAGTCACTGGATACTACATATTTATTGGATGCAACTTGATATCATGGTGTTCGAAGAAGCAATCAACTATCTCAAGGTCTAGCACAGAAGCAGAATACGAGAATGTAGCAAGTGCTACCGCTGAAATAATGTGGTAACAGTCAATTTTAAGAGAACTAAAACTAAATTCAAGCATTAAGTCAACATTGTGGTGTGACAATCAAAGCACCGTATACATGACTGCTAATCCAATACTACACTCCATAACCAAGCATATCGAGATAGACTTGCATTTTGTTCGAGATCAAGTATTAAAAGGAAATTTACAAGTAAATCATATACCTGCTATCTACCAAAAAGCAAACACTCTCACCAAGTCCTTGTCGAAAAAGAACTTCATCAAGTTCAGATCTGAACTGGAAATCAAAGAAAACTAGATCTCTCCAGAGCTCAAGCAATCAGATTCTCACCAAGTTAAGAAGATGAAGGAGAAGCAACATCAAAATTGCCATCTCACTCTCAACTCAGATAATTGACATAGCCCAAACCTTCAAGGTATACAACAGCACAACTCAAATCAGAAGGAAGGAAGCTTAGAGACTGAGTCGAGACCAGAATTCGTGAATTACATCAAGTAATTTTATCAAAATCAGAAAATTGCTTCGAATCGGCTCTCAAACCCTAACCCTAGAAGTCGGGTTAGGGTTCAAAGGGGGAAATGACTAAAGCTATGCAGTGATAGTATTTTTTATATATTGGCTGAACATATCTCAACCGACCATGCTCTGGGAAAAATCACAGTCACACAAGGAATTTAGAGAAATGCCGCATATTGCTTTGGACCTGCTGCCTCCAAGGCCTAGCTACCTATTTATATATATTGTACCTGATTCACACAGTTATGTAATACATTTTTCGTTTTGCTAATCATTTAGAAAATCAATATTACTCAATCATATTTTGCATCAATTTTCTTGCAATCGAAATCATTCTTTTCTATTCAATCTTTCTATATCATCATAGTTAAAACTTAATACCCCTGTATGCCTTGTCTTACCTAAGGATTAATTGGTTGGCATATCAGCTTGGAAAATTCCTACGCATGGATGAATCGACTGAGAAATTAGAGAGAATTGAGTTTGCAAAGTGTTTAATCGAGGTTTCACCTAATAGGGAACTCATGGAGCAATTCCCTATTCAGCTCCTGAATGGCAGTGAGTAGATAATTCATATTAGTTATCTATGGAAGCCAGAGATTTGTTCTGACTATAAGGTCTTTAGGCATACCTTGCAATCATGTTTAAAATACAGTTCCATAAATAAGGAGGTAGTGGTCCTTGAAACTGAAACTGAAAAAAACAACACATCTGAAAAATAGGAAATTAAGAAGACCGAGAAGGTTGAAGATAAAATGCAAAGGTGGAAATATGTAACTAAAACCAAAAGAAAACCAAAGCTGGGAGTGAATGCTAAGATCGGGAAAGTAAATGGTAGAGAGGATATTATGGAGTAGTCAGATGCTATAGGGATAATTCATATATCAAAGGAGGTTGGTGAAATTGAGATAGAAAAGGAGTAAGCATCTAGTCAGGTATGGATTGATGAGGCTTCAAATGTAAATCCCAATGAGGAATAGCAGCTTCTAGTAATAAATTCCATGTTCTTACTGGATTGGATGCACATGATGATTGTGTGGCACCAAACCATGAGCTAGTTGGAATCAAGGAAGTAAGGAGTCTAAGTGACAATGCTTTGGATTTTCGTGACTCAATAGAAAGAAACGAAGAGCTTATGCATGCACAAGGCAGTAAATCGGTGTGTGGATTTTAATGTGGATGAGTGCACTGATATGCATGGAAATAGTGCCATTATATATGAACATACAAGAAGCATTAAATAATGGACAACCAAAAGATGCTTTTAATCCTAAAAGTATACAACCTATGCCTTCTATACAACATGAAAAGAATCAAAACCTTGAAAACATGGAAGTACATGTAACCGGGCCTTCAAATTTGTTGCATGACCATTGTGCCATGCAATCGAATTCTTCTCACAATCTCAACCTCAAACCTAACTCCCCTACCACAGATATCCACTCCTCATTGCCCAAAATCAAAACCAAGCCTCCCATAATCGATGACATTATTAATAACATAATTGACATACCATCTCCTACTGGTTGGATCTCACCATTTTCCCTTCTACCTCAATTAGCTTTGTCCCTACTGTTAGGTGTGGCTCGCATTGTATTAGAGTGGGTGCGTAGATTGGATTATGATTAGTCCCACATCGCAAGATATTCTAAAAGAGATCGGCATATATATGGGATTGGTAGCATGTAACAACAAGGGATTCCTTTTGTTACAAATAAATGTTGCCATGAAAATATATGTGCTCTGGGGGATGTAGGGATATCCAATCATGACGCTGGCACCAAATGAGCTTCGTTCAGTGGTCTTGCCTCTTCTACACTAAATGAAGTGCACGCATAGCGGAAGATGCGAGGGGGTGCCGAAACAATTTCAACATGGTATCAGAGCGATTGATAACAATTCAACACCACGGTGCGCTGCGGAAGCGATTTCAAATCAAAACCTAGTATTGCCTATTTAGATACCAATGATAGTAAAAAGAATTATGCAGTCTCACAGAAAAATAACAGAAATAAGAGACAGAAGATTTAACGTGGTTCAGATATGAATATCCTACGTCCACGGAGACCCAACAACTTTTTATTTCATTAAAGAAAAGAGTACAAGAGAGGAGAGAATTATGGTGGATACTACACTTGCTTGTCATATGAAGATGTAATTCCTTCATTTAAATAGACTCAATGAAGGAGTTACTTAGGGATTAAGAAAAATAATTTACAGATTATGTTCCAAATATCCATGATTTAATTTCTACGTAAATGGATAATGGTGATTGGTTTCCATAATTTTCCTTGATTGAATCTCCATCAGCAATTTCTTTCTTCATATAACAAATTGACTAATTAATTGATTTCCTTCAAAATATCCTTCCATATACCAACTAAATTAATTGATTTGATTGAATCAATTAATCAATTTCTTTCCTCTTTAATAGATATTTGAATCATCCAAATTCAACACTCCACCTTGATTCAAATATAACAATCTCTCTTCATCATCTTATCATCAAGCAATCGACATATAAGTTGTTGGGTCTAGCGCCCCATGGCGCTCAAGTAACAGGTATCAAACTGATCAAGTTTGAGCAATGCTCAAACTTGTCCTTAGGAAGTGACTTTGTCATCATATCTGAAGGATTATCCAAAGTACTCACTTTCAACAATTTGATCTTGCTTCGTTCTTCCTCAAGCATAAGAAAGAAACCTCTAACATCAATGTGCTTTGTCCGTGAACTATAAGCTTGATTTTCTACAAGATGAATCGCACTCTGACTGTCTGAAAATAGCTCTACTGTCCGCTGCACCATTGAAAGATCATCCAACAACTGAAGTAAGTATAATCCTTCTTTTGTTTCTTCCACAATCGATATCAACTCTGCTTCGGTAGTCGATAAAGCTACGATAGACTGCAGCTTTGATCTCCATGAAATCGAGCCTATGCCAAGTGTAAAAACATAGCCCGACACTGACTTCCTAGCATCTCTATCCCCAGCATAATCAGAATCACAGTATCCTCTAAGAAAGATGTCACCATCCACTCCACCATATAACAAGCCCACCAAAGAAGTGCCTCGAAGATATCTAAGAATCCACTTCACAGCTTGCCAATGCTCTTTGCCTGGGTTAGACATATATCGACTCACAACACCCACTGCATGGGCCAAATCTGGTCTTGTGCACACCATCGCATACATAAGACTACCAACAGCACTAGAATAAGGTATATCAGCCATATACCTCTTGTCTTCTTCCGATGAGGGAGATAAGTCTTTTGAAAACTTAAAATGAGAGCCTAATGGAGTGCCAACCGGTTTGGCTTTCTCCATTCCAAATCGAGCGAGGACTTTCTCGATGTACTGCGTTTGAGTGAGCCTTAACTCTCTTCGCTTTCTATCTCTACAAATCTCCATTCCCAATATTCTTTGTGCTTTTCCCAAATCCTTCATATCAAACTCCTTGCTAAGTTCAGTTTTCAACTCCATAATTCTTACCATACTCCGAGATGCAATTAACATATCATCAACATATAACAACAGATATATTAAATCATTATCACATCTCTTGAAATAAACACACTGGTCTTTGAAGCTTCTAGAATATCCTTGTGAAAGCATAAACTTATCAAATCTCTTATACCATAGTCTAGGTGACTGTTTTAGTCCATATAGAGATTTGTTAAGTTTACAAACATAGTCAGGCCTGCTACTATCAATGAACCCCTCCGGTTGCCGTAAATAAATTTCTTCATCCAGATCACCATGCAAGAATGCGGTTTTGACATCTAGTTGCTCCAACTCCATATCATAATGAGCCACTAATGCCAATAGAATGCGAATGGAGGTATGCCTAACAACTAGAGCAAAAATGTCATGATACTCAACTCCCTTTTTCTGAACATACCCCTTTGCTACTAACCTTGCTTTATATCTGAAATTTCCATCGCCGCCGTCTTTTACTCTATAGATCCACTTACAACCAATAGCTCTCTTGTTGGTGGGAAGAGGCACCAAATCCCAAGTATGATTTTTCTGCAAAGATTCAATCTCCTCTTCCATAGCAACTAACCAACTGGAACTGTCAACTGAAGCAATAGCGTCTCTATAATCTCTGGGTTCGTCATGGACAACATTCAAAGAATATGTTGCCATGTCATCGAAGTCAATGTCTTCGATGCTCAATCCAACAAAATCATTAAGCCAATTAGGCTTCTTCTTCTGTCTAACAGGTCTGATCTCTGAACTAGCTCCACCTTGAGTCTGATCCTCTGTACTAATCTCTGTACTTTCCTCATCAACCACGGTGTCATCGGAAACACCTTCAGAATTTCTATGAAAAGGAACAGTAGATGACTTACTTTGTGTTTGGTATTCTTCATTTGTCCTCTCATTGTCATCTGATGAGGAAGGCTCCACCTTCAACATAGCCTTCTCATTAAAAGTCACATGCCTGCTGGTAACAATCTTCCTGCTAATAGGACACCACAATCTATATCCCTTCACTCCTCTTCTATAACCAAGAAAGATACACTTGCGAGCTCTAGGTTCCAGCTTTCCTCTGCTCTCATGTACGTAAGCTGGACAACCAAACACTTTGAGGAATGAATAGCTAACAGGCTCTCCTTTCCATACTTCTTCTGGGATCTTCATGTCTATGGCGGTAGAAGGTGTGCGGTTGATGAGGAAAGCCGCCATAGATAAAGCTTCTGCCCAAAATCCCTTTTTCAACTTTGCAGTCAATCTGAGGCAACGAGTTCTCTCCAATAATGTCCGATTCATTCTTTCAGCAACTCCATTAGACTGAGGGTCGCCAGGTGTGGTGTAATGCCTCTTAATACCTTTAGACTCACAATAATCGATGAATTCCTATGATACAAATTCATCGCCGTTATCTGAACGGAGAACTTTCAATTTCTTTCCTGACTGCTTCTCAACTGTAGATTTCCACTTTCGAAACCTGTCAAAAGTTTCACTCTTTGACTGTAGAAAATATACCCAAACTTTACGAGAGAAATCATCTATAAATGAAATGAAATACCTGGCTCCACCTAAGGAGGGGCAAGGGGAAGGTCCCCAAACATCTGTGTGAACATACTCTAAGACAGCCTTTGCCTTATGCTCTCCAGTACCAAAAGAAATCTTCGTCTGCTTCCCAAGAACACGCTCTTCACAAAAGCCAAGCTTTGAATGATGAACACCATCAATCAAACCTCGCTTTCTCAACTCATCCATGCTGCGCTCACCAATGTGACCCATCCGTAAATGCCATAATCTGGAAGAGTCTGAATCAACAGAAGTAACAGATGCTGATTCGCCAACTACAGTAGTGCCCTTCAAAAGATAAAGATTTCCTGCCCTTACTCCTTTCATAACTATCATAGAACCCTTTGATATTTTCATCTTCTCTCCTTCAACTACAATCTTCAAACCAAGCCTACTCAGAGCCCCAATAGATATCAAACTTCTTCTCAAATCAGGTACATGTCTAACATCTGTAATAGTACGAATAACACCGTCAAACATTCTAACCTTCAGACTACCAACACCAATCATACGACAAGAAGCATCATTGCCCATCAGAACTTCTCCTCCATCAATCTCACGGTAAGTGGAGAAATAGTTCCTATCAGGTGTCATATGATAGGATGCGCCAGAATCAATCAGCCATAGGTTGCTCTTCCTAGAAGAGCCAGAAGCTGTAAACACATCGGTATCACTCTCTGTATCTGACTTCTCAGCGGTAGATGCTGAAGCTTGCTTTGGGTCTCTTCTTCTACCTTCAAGCTTGGGACAAGTTGCTACAAAGTGCCCTGGCCTTTTACAATAATTGCAAGTCAATTTATTAGGCCCCCTAGACTGAGACCTTGATTTATTTCGACCTCCACCATATTTTGACTTGCTTTGGCTTCTTCCTCTCTGAACAGATAAGCCCTCCGTATCACTGTCTAAACTAGTGCTTGCTAATCTATCCCTCAACACTTCATTATGAAGTCCAGCTTTAACATCAGATAGGCTAATTTTACTACGACCATAAATCATAGAATTAACAAAAGCAGTGTACTCCTTAGGCAAGGAACATAAAAGGATTACCGCTTGAGCCTCATCTGTAATTTCAACTTCTGCTGCCTTCAAATTCATTACTAAGGTGGTTAGGGCATCCACATGCCCCATGAGATCAGCTCCAGGCTTCATTTTGTACGAATAGAGTTGTTGTTGCAGAATTATTCTGTTAGTGGGAGACTTGGCCTGATATGCATCAGATAATGCATCCCATAATTCCTTTGCTGTTTTCTTTTGAGAAAATTCTCTAAGAACCTCATCTGAAAGACTTAGCTGGATGGTAGTTAGGGCTTCATCTTCCATCTCTTCTAAAGTTTCACTATCTAACTCTTTCAGCTTCTCAGGCGCAGAAATTATCTTAAAAGTCTTCTCCTTCTTCAATACAGCCTCCATCTTTATCTTCCAAGTACCAAAATCTCCTTTTCCGTCAAAATGTGTTACTCCATAATTGACACCAGATCTACCAACAGACTTACTAGAAGTAGCCATTAATATCCAAACAGGAACAATAACACTAGCTCTGATACCAAACTGTAGTGAAAAATTGATGATTGATAACAATTCAACACCACGGTGCGCTGCGGAAGCGATTTCAAATCAAGACCTAGTATTGCCTATTTAGATACCAATGACAGTAAAAAGAATTATGCAGTCTCACAGAAAAATAACAGAAATAAGAGACAGAAGATTTAACGTGGTTCGGATATGAATATCCTACGTCCACGGAGACCCAACAACTTTTTATTTCATTAAAGAAAAGAGTACAAGAGAGGAGAGAATTATGGTGGATACTACACTTGCTTGTCATATGAAGATGTAATTCCTTCATTTAAATAGACTCAATGAAGGAGTTACTTAGGGATTAAGAAAAATAATTTATAGATTATGTTCCAAATATCCATGATTTAATTTCTACGTAAATGGATAATGGTGATTGGTTTCCATAATTTTCCTTGATTGAATCTCCATCAGCAATTTCTTTCTTCATATAACAAATTGACTAATTAATTGATTTCCTTCAAAATATCCTTCCATATACCAACTAAATTAATTGATTTGATTGAATCAATTAATCAATTTCTTTCCTCTTTAACAGATATTTGAATCATCCAAATTCAACACCTACTACTTCCTCTACCCCTCAAACTAACATCTCTACCTTTAAGAAGAATAAACTAGTAAGGCAAGGAAAGGCTACTGCCAACTCATACGTTAATGATGCCTCTAACTTGCCAATCTTCGACCAAGTAGCAAAAACAACACATCTCAAATCTCCTTCAACAAGGAGCAGTAAACATAGGCATTTCACCCAATCCAAATAGTTTCCTCCATGATACACAACATATATGTATGGAATATAAGGGGGACTCATAATTTCTCAAAGCTAGACCAATTAAAGAATCTCATCCACAATCATAATCTTCAGTTATTTGCCATTTTAGAAACCAAGTTAAATCTTAATCTCACATTTAGGGCAGTTAGGTACTTGAATCCCATATGGACTCTCTCTCATAACCTTCAAGAAGCCTCTTATGGGAGAATTCTTATTGTTAACAACCCTCTCATCTACACTCTTTCCACCATCCTCTCTAACAGACCACTCATTCACTACCATGCCTTGCACATACCATCATCCACCTCATTCTATCTCACAATCATCTATGTATATAATTCTGTTGCTTTTAGACATCACTTTTTTGACCTTCTACAATCTTTGAGACAAGAAACACACCCTTGGCTAGTTGTTGGGGATTGCAATTGCTGCTTTAATCTTGAGGACAGAAGTGGAGGTAAAACCCCTTGCTCTCAAAGACATTCAGACTCTTAATCAAGCCATTTTTGACTCTGCCATGATTACTATACCTAAGTTTAGTGCCCAATTCTTCTAGAATAACAAGAGTAGGAGTGGGATCAGAACTTTCTCAATAATTGACCATGCTTTTTGTCGCTTCCCTACCCTCCATACTTGGCCTGCCATATCCAACTTCCTCCCAATTCTTGGTCTAACTCTTTCCATAGTAATCTTATGTTTATTGTTAACCAGAAACTAAAGGCAACCAAAGTTGCTCTAAAGGCACAGGCTAAACTCAAGCACGGCAATGGAAATCTTCAATCCTCTGGCATCAAGGAGGAACTATTGGTCACCCAGTATTATATGATGGATAATATTTAGAATCTTGAAGCCTCCTCTAAAGAGAATAGACTGCTTGCTATGTATAACGAAGCCCTTAGCATTGAAGCCAACATGGTAAAGCAAAAATCTAGACAGAAGTGGTGCAACCTAGGAGACAAGGACTCAGCCTATTTCCATGCCTCCCTAAAGTTAAAGCAATCTAAGAGCAATATTTCCACTATTCAAGATGATAAAGGAACCTTGCATTCTACTCCTGATGCTATTGAGGTGGCTCTTTCTTCTTTGATTTGCTTGGAAATAAGAATAGTTTTACTCCATCCATTGACCTAATTAATAGTGTACAACTCCCTAGAATATCAACTGAAGACATAGTATATCTATCTGCCCCAATATCTGAAGATGAAATCAAATATGCATTCTTTTCTATGAATAAAAATTCATCTGGTGGTCCAAATGGATTTAATGCTTTATTTTAGAAACATTGTTGGACCATCATTTCCAAGGATGTAATTAAAGCTGTGTAAACTTTTTCAAAACTTGCAAAATTCTTAAGGCCATAAACTCTACTAATCTTGTGCTTATTCCTAAATCTACTATGCTAATACTATAGATCTTTTCGGCCTATAGCTTATTGCAATGTTATCTATAAGAGCATCTCTAAAATAATCTCCATTGGACTAAAGCATGTGATGCAAAAGCCAAATTTCCAGAAACCAGGCAGCTTTCTTACCCAGCCATAGAATTCTTGATACTGTTCTCTTATCTGATGAACTTTTCATGGGTTACAATAGACAACAAGTATCCCCTAGAGCCATGCTCAAGCTGGATATTAGCAAAGCCTATGGCTTAATCCATTGGGAATCTATAGTCAGAATAATGGCCTTGATGCATTTTCCTAAGAAATTTGTCACTTGGATATATACTTGTATCTCAATCCCTAGCTTCTCCTTTGTGTTTAATAGTAAGAATGTTGGATATTTCATGATTAGGCAGGGTATTCGCCAAGGTGACCCTATGTCATCATATTTATTTTTGATGATTATGGAGGTTTTCACCTAAATGAATAATAGCAGAGTTCAGACTAAAGAAATAAAGATTCACCCTAAATGCAACAACCTTCAGGTCACTACATTTATGTTCACTGATGATGTTATCATCTTCACCAAGCTTGATATAGACTCCATTCAATGTATTCTCAATACTCTTGATGCTTTCCATCTTATGAGAGGTCTTAAAACTAATATTACGAAATCTCATAGTTTAATTGCTGGTGTCTCTCCTTCTATCTTTGATTCTATTCACCACATGACTGGGTTGCAACCTATGGCTCCTTGCATGAACTACTTAGGCCTCCCTCTCTCATTGCCAAAATCATAATAGCCTAGTATCGACCTCTCTTTGCAAAGATCATTGCTAATATGGAATGCTAGGCCAAAAGACTTTTAAGTCAAGCTGGAAGGTTGGTTCTAACCCAGGATGTTTCCTTTTCCATGATGGTGTATTGGGCAAGGACATACGTCATCCCGATCAATTTCTGCCAAACACTTCTGGTCAGCTGTGATGTGCACTTCACACGATCCTTTAGTTGTCATAACCTTCAAATATCTGGAGGCATGATAAGTCTGACTAGTGTTGTAGTCTACTACATTAACTGCATCATATCTCCATTGGTAGAGCTACTTCTCTTATTTTGCACTATGTCTCCGACAATCTTCATCATCTTTAATAGCTTTAAATGTGACTAGGGATAATGTCGTCAGAATTCAGGCTACAACTCTTGAATCAGTCCGCTAGGATGGATACTAGTAGTCTAGTAGTCAATATCCTATGCCAAACTCGATAAATGTTAAATTTATTACTTTTAAAATCATTTGGTCATCCAAAAAACATTCATTCCCAAAATGTCATTTTAAACCCATAATATAGCCCATTTTATTTATTATATCCATGCAATAAGGTTTAACTTGCAGATAACAACATTATTTATAACAATAAAGAATTTAAACATGACATTAAATATGAATAACTTGGCTAAAAGTAAAGGAAATAGCTTAAATAATGGGATTTAAACTAATGAATATATAGTATCATCCAAACAAATATATAATCACATCAATATATATATTATTACAATCAAAGTGAATTTTGAATTATTAAACTAGGATTTATTCTTATCCCAGTTTAAATTCAAAAAAATATTAACTAAATCAAATATAAACTTTAATAATATGAATTTCATCTCAAAACTAATTTAAATATGTATTTAAGAATTTTCAAATGAATAAACTTGAATTTTATTTTTTTTCTCCTCCTTTATAGTATTTTAAATTCAAAATAAAATCAAATAATTTAAATTTAATCTTTAAAAATTCCAAATTTTATCTCAAAATAATTCAAATATGGTCTTGGGATATTTCAAATCAGTATACTGAAATTTTTTCCTAAATTTTCATTTTAAAATATTGATACTTTGAAAAATAACCCCTTTTGAGTTTAAATTCAAAATAGGCTAAAATCCCTTAAAATTTCCAAGTTTTCTATTTAATAAACATCATTTATAGATCAAGGTTATTTTTAAAAATTGCCTAAGTATCAAAACTAAATGTTTTAATTTTTAGATGGGTTTTAAAATAAAACGAATTTGCAGGGAATGGAAAATGCCTTTCGAATAATATTTGCACATTTATTTACTTTCAAAATCAGTGTATACATTCACACATTGTTTTGTCTATATAAAACAATTAATTCTTTTGTAATTCAAGTAAAATTCATACACTATTATTCATATATATATATATCCTTCCTTTTATTAAATCGATTTCAACTTTTAAAAAATAAATAAATTCATATATGTTTCAAAATAAAATTCTTTTAAATACCATACTGGATTTAAATATTCTATTCTATTTTTCATGTTAATAATTCAAACCACTCATCTTAATTTAATCTTTCCATCGTCCAAAGCAATTAATATATATAGCATACCATTTAACCATATTCATCCATTTCAAACAATCATTGATAAATAATCACCCATCAACCATCTACAAGTAATAAACAAGGCTGCTAAGCCATTATCAATCAACATTACAATCAAATGAAATGGATTTTATTATTAAATTGATTAACCCATAATAAATCAAAACATAGTGATATATTTACTAAATAACTTGATTTATATAGTTATATTCAATGTAAATTAATCGATATCAATTAGGAAATCATAATATGAAAAGATGTACATTGACCAAAACATGGTTGGAAATAATTTGCATATCAAAATTTCCCACACGGCATATAATCCACACAATATAAATTACTTTTTAGGTACAAATATACCTTGCTTTTAGCATTTTAAGTGGTTTGTTTAATTTTTAACAACAAATACGAGTATGCACCACATTCCAATCCATGTAGCCTTCTTGTACCTATTCTCAACTTAAATTAAACACATAAGTCTCATAAGTGTAAAGTTTAATAATACAGCATTCATTCAACTTGCAATCAGACCAAATTTTAAATTCTATGAAACTATTAATAATGATTAAAGGTGTAATACTACAAACAATTTGAAACATATCTAACACTACATTCTTATATATACACACACTGGTTTTCCATAATTACAGAAGTTCGATCCATGTTATTACAAGTGACCTTAGCACTAAGCCTTTACCACAAAGACGTAGTAAACTATTTTAACAAAAGCATTAAAATTGAACTGTGATTACACAATATTCTAATTCCAAACTTTTTATGTAAATATATTATTCGGTGTAAATGTATTAAATTTAGAATCATGGTTACACAAATGATGCAGCGCAGCCCTCATTTGTCCAAGGTATAAGTCGTGACCGACTTAAGGAAGGAAGCATAAGTCGTAACCGACTTAAAGGAGCTATGACCAGGGATGAAGGCATAAGTCGTACACGACTTATGGAAGGAGCTAGGAGTCGTGACCGACTCAAGAAAGCAGAAGACATAAGCGTAAGTCGTGACCGACTTAACATGATGGGAGATTTAAGTCGTGACCGACTTAGGAGAGTGGAAGACCTAACTCGTGAAGGGGTACGAGTTATCAAAGATCGTAAGTCGCCAGGACGACCTACCGAGTTACTTAGAGAGCAAACAAAGCAAACTGTTGAAGTAATAGGTCGTAAACGACTTAACGAGTCAAACGATAAGTCGGAACCGAGTTACGACTTAGTTAAGTCGTACCATCTTAAGTTGCAGAAGCCTGAGCCGTTGATTCCTCTACCGAGTTAATCTCTACCGTGGATTTCTTAAGTCGTAAATCTGGGATGCCGCATGTTTTAAGTCGCTGAAGCTGTTGCCGTTGATCTTTATGCTGAGTTAATCTGGACCGTTGATTTCTTAAGTCGTTACTAAGTTGAGTTGCGTAGAATTGTTAAGTCGGCAACGACTTAAGTAGTTGTCTGTTTGTATTTTTGTCTTTAAGTCGTATGTCGACTGTTTTAAGTCGTATGCATTGTGTTGTACTGGTAATGTTGTTAAGTCGCTATGTTGTAACTGTTTGGGCTTAAGTCGTCACCGAGTTATGATAGGTCGTAAGTCGGAACCGACTTAGGAGTTGTAATTTTTTTCTATTGTAAAAATTGTAACGCCTATAAATAGGCCGTGTGATTCATTTGTAAAGGTTGTTGATTTTTGAATAAAATTCTCTTTTGATTGCTTTGTGCTTTCATTCAAATTGGTAGTTGAGTGTAATCTCCTATCTCCTCTTTCGGATAATCGAGTGCGCTCGATTCAACGATTGTAGAAGCCGATTCGCGGAATCAAGTGCGCTTGATCAACGCTCGAAGAATTGAAGATCTTTGAACCCGGTATCGTGCGCGATCAACGAGTTCGGGATAGCTAGAATTCGGTATCTTCGGATCAACGAATTTGGGCATTTCAGTATCTTCCTATCCACCGATTGCTACATTCACCGTTTTACATCGTTTTGATTAATCCGCTGCGTCAGTTTTGGTATCTGAGCTTGTTCTAGCCAATCATAGCTAGACCGAGACTTGGAGCCTATTCATTTAGAAGTTGAAGTGATTTGCCGAGCTTGAAGGGAAGATTTGAGTTTGTGTTTATCACGGCCGAGAGTAAGAAGAGCTTGTTTGAACATTGATTGATCGAATTTGTATTGGAAGCCGAAACTTTGTCCATCGTGTTCATCGCGATTTGCTACGAAGTGGAAGTTTTCGATCCGTTTCATTTTGGATCAAAGTCCGAAAAGTGTTTGAATTTGAAGTGTTTGTAAAGTTTTCAAGTATGCCGCCAAGAAGAGCTAATCGCCACCAAAACGTAGAAGCTTTGTATCGCAGAGAAGAAGCTGATGAGATGGAGCAAAGAATCAATGAAAACTTTAGTGAAAAGCTTAACGAAGGAATTGGCCGGTTAGAGAAGCTTATGACGGAGATGAATCAAAATCGGAGAAGGGTTTCACCAGAATCTAACCATGGGGGTAGTAGAGTCTCGCCACATTCCAATCGAGACAGAAGTGTTGAAAATGATCAAGGACGTGGGAGGAACGTGAATGATCGTGAACGGAGGAATATAGATAGAAGGGATGATGGTGGTAGGCATGAAGGTAGTAGAGATGTGGGTGGACGAGATAGACAACGATATACATCTGATTTTGAAGAGGAGTATGATGGTGGTAGTGTTCGATGACAAGGAAGAAATTACTCTGAGTATGATCACAAGTGGGAGACGGGGATGAAGACTGAAATTCCTGAATTCAAAGGTGGTATGCAAGCAGAGGAGTTTCTAGATTGGGTGGCTAATGTTGAGGAGATTTTTGACTTCAAAGAAGTTCCAGGAAATCGTAGAGTGAATTTGGTTGCTACGAGGTTGAGGGGTAGAGCTTTGGCATGGTGGCAGCAGACCAAACTTACACGTGATCGAATGGGAAAGTCAAAAGTTGAATCTTGGGAGAAGATGAAGAAATTGATGAAAGCAACATTCTTACCTTATAACTATCAGTCGCTTATGTATCAGAGATTGCAAAACTTGAGACAAGGGACGAAATCTGTGAATGACTATGCTGACGAATTCTATCAACTTATTGCCAGGAATGATATTATGGAGACAGAAGAACAATTAACAGCCAGATTTGTTGGAGGATTGCGAATGTAGATTCAGGATATGGTTAATATGTTCGATCCAAGATCTATAGCGGAAGCACATCAGAAAGCGTTGGCTTGGGAGAAACAGGGTAGACGAGGAGGTGGTGTGTTTACTAGTTCCAACAATCAAACGAAGGGTGTTGGTGGAAGTTCTAATGTTTCTAAACCTATCAGTAGACCAGTGGTGAAGGAGGCTGAGAAGGCAAGGGTTAACAATGGTTTCAAATGTTACAATTGTCAGGAATTGGGTCATAAAAGCAGTGAGTGTCCAAAGCCAAAGAAGAGAACCATGATTGCGGAAGTTGAAGATGAGGATGTTGATGGAGATTGTTCTAGTCCAGTTGAGGAGTATGAGTAGGATATTGCGTCAGGAGATGAAGGTTGTAATCTAATGCTGAGGAGATCGTGTTTAACACCAAAGCAGGAAGAAACTAGTTGGTTGAGGAGTAATATCTTTCAGTCGACATGTACTATTCTAGGGAAGGTGTGTAAGTTTGTGATTGACGCAGGAAGGTGTGATAATATTATCTCAACCGAGGCTGTGACTAAATTGAAGTTGAAGACAGAGAAACATCCGAATCCATACAAGTTAGCATGGTTGAGAAAAGGAGGAGAAGTGAAAGTGGATAGACGAGTTCGTGTTCCATTCTCTATTGGGAAGAAATACAAAGACGAAATCTGGTGTGATGTAGTAGAGATGGATGTATGCCACTTATTATTGGGAAGACCATGGCAGTATGATCGAGCAGTACAACATGATGGTCGGACCAATAGCTACAGTTTTATGTTTGAAGGCACGAAAATTATCCTAGTTCCGAAGAAGAGATCACAAGGAGAAAGTAAGTCAGAAGAGATTGAAGGGCTGAAAACTTTATTATCTTTGAAGGAGTTTGTTAAGGAGGTTGAGAAAGAGCCTGAAGTATTTTTATTGATTGGGCGTGAGAGCAAAGAAGAGGTTGAAATTCCAGAAGAAGTTAAACCAGTTTTGAAAGAATTTGACGATGTATTTCCAGAGGAGTTACCAACGGAATTGCCACCGTTGAGGGATATACAACATCAGATAGATCTTGTTCCAGGTGCTGTGTTGCCACACAGACCACATTATCGAATGAGTCCGAAGGAACATGAAGAGTTGCGGAGGCAGGTAGAGGAATTGCTTGAGTAGGGGCGTGTGCAGGAGAGTTTAAGTCCTTGTGCTGTACCAGCTTTATTGGTACCCAAAAAGGATGGAACGTGGAGGATGTGCACAGATAGTAGAGCATTGAATAAGATCACAATCAGATACAGATTTCCAATGCCGAGGCTTGATGATTTGTTGGATCAGATCAGTGGGTCTGTAATCTTTTCTAAGATTGACTTGAAGAGCGGTTATCATCAGATTCGCATTAGACCAGGGGATGAATGGAAGACAGCATTCAAGACGAGGGAAGGCTTGTATGAATGGCTGGTAATGCCGTTTGGTCTATCGAATGCACCGAGTACATTCATGAGGGTGATGAACCAAATTTTCAGACCGTACATTGGGAAATTTGTGGTGGTTTACTTTGATGATATTCTAATCTACAGTGCTAGTAAAGAAGAGCATGTTCAGCATTTGAAGAAAGTGTTAATTATACTTCGTGAAGAACAATTCTATGCTGCTACAAAAAAGTGTGTTTTTATGGCAAAGAGTGTTTTATTTCTGGGGTATGTTGTGTCGGAAGAAGGGATACAGGTTGACCAAAGTAAAGTTGAAGCGATTAGAGATTGGCCACAACCCAAAACGATAACGGAAGTCCGTAGTTTCCATGGGTTAGCTTCATTCTATCGAAGGTTCATTCCACACTTTAGTAGTGTGATGGCGCCTGTTACAGATTGTATGAAAGGCAAACAGTTTTCATGGTCAGAAGAAGCAGGGGATGCTTTTGGGAAGATCAAGGAGTTGCTGACGACTGCACCAATTCTAGTATTACCAGATTTTCAGTTATTGTTTGAGCTACACACTGATGCGTCAAAGGTTGGGATTGGAGGAGTGTTGAGTCAAAGGGGTCGTCCGATTGCTTACTTCAGTGAGAAGTTGTCAGGAGCGAAGATGAGATACAGTACGTATGATGTGGAATTCTATGCTGTTGTGCAATCTATTAAACACTGGAGACACTATCTGTTTCAGAAAGAGTTTGTTCTTTACACTGATCATGAAGCATTGAAGCATTTACAAGGACAAGACAAGATTTCAGCGAGACATGCATCGTGGATTGCATATCTGCAACAGTTTACTTTTGTCGTTAAGCATAAGTCAGGGATAACAAATCGTGTGGCTGATGCTTTGAGCAGGAGGAGTCATTTGTTGACGACAATGAAAGTTGAAGTGACAGGTTTTGAATTATTGCCGGAATAGATTGCAGAAGACTCTTATTTTAAGAAATTTGTTGAAGGGGACAATGAAGGGAAGACTGATGAGTTTATGTTGGTTGACGGTTTTCTTTTTAAAGGAAGTCGATTATGCATACCGGAGGGTAGTCTGAGAATGAAGATTATCAAAGAGTTGCACGACGAGGGACATGTTGGGAGAGACCGTACCTTACAGTTGATTTCACAGTCTTACTTTTGGCCATCGATGAGGAAAGAAGTAGAGAGGTTTGTGGAGCGTTGTCATATTTGTCAGGTTTCGAAAGGAACTGCGACTAATGCTGGTTTATATATGCCGTTGCCCGTGCCTGTAAAACCATGGGTGGATATCAGTATGGACTTTGTGTTGGGGTTGCCGAGAACGCAGCGTGGTAATGATTCCATTTATGTGGTGGTTGACAGATTTTCGAAAATGGCATATTTTATTGCTTGTAAGAAGACGGCGGATGCTGTTCATGTTGCTCAATTATTTTTCAAGGAAATCTATCGACTTCATGGATTGCCAGAATCTATCGTGTCGGATAGAGATACTCGATTTCTGAGTCACTTTTGGTTGAGTCTGTGGAAAATGGTGGGAACGAAGCTGAAGTTCAGTAGTGCTTATCATCCGCAAACTGATGGACAGACTGAGGTGGTAAACAGATCATTGGAGAATTTGTTACGGTGTCTTGTTCAAGACAATCTGAAGAGTTGGGATGTGAAGTTATGCCAGGCAGAGTTTGCCCATAATCATGCTGTGAATCGAAGTACTGGGTTCAGTCCATTCCAGATTGTTTATTCGAGCTTACCGAAAGGGCCGTTGGATTTAACGGTGATACCACACTCAAATGGGACAATTAAGAAAGCTGCTGATTTTGTTGAAGGGCTGACGGAATGTCATAAAATCGTTCAAGAACGATTAGAGAAAACAAATGAGAAGTATAAACAATCTGCAGATTTGAAACGAAGAAATGTTGAATTTCATGAAGGTGATTTGGTTTATGCAATGTTAACAAAAGATCGTTTTCCAGTAGGCGCGTACAATAAATTGAAAGCACGAAAAATTAGTCCGGTGGAAGTTGTGAAACGAATCAATGAAAATGCTTACAAATTGAAGTTGCCAGAGGACGTATATACGTCTGACGTATTCAATGTTAAACATCTCATACCATATCATGGAGACGAGTTTGTTGTGGATGCAGAATTTACAAATTCGAGGTCGAATTTTTCTCAACCTGGGGAGGATGATGCAGCGCAGCCCTCATTTGTCCAAGGTATAAGTCGTGACCGACTTAAGGAAGGAAGCATAAGTCCTAACCGACTTAAAGGAGCTATGACCAGGGATGAAGGCATAAGTCGTACACGACTTATGGAAGGAGCTAGGAGTCGTGACCGACTCAAGAAAGCAGAAGACATAAGCGTAAGTCATGACCGACTTAACATGATGGGAGATTTAAGTCGTGACCGACTTAGGAGAGTGGAAGACCTAACTCGTGAAGGGGTACGGGTTATCAAAGATCGTAAGTCACCAGGACGACCTACCGAGTTACTTAGAGAGAAAACAAAGCAAACTGTTGAAGTAATAGGTCGTAAACGACTTAACGAGTCAAACGATAAGTCGGAACCGAGTTACGACTTAGTTAAGTCGTACCATCTTAAGTTGCAGAAGCCTGAGCCGTTGATTCCTCTGCCGAGTTAATCTCTACCGTGGATTTCTTAAGTCGTAAATCTGGGATGCCGCATGTTTTAAGTCGCTGAAGCTGTTGCCGTTGATCTTTATGCTGAGTTAATCTGGACCGTTGATTTCTTAAGTCGTTACTAAGTTGAGTTGCGTAGAATTGTTAAGTCGGCAACGACTTAAGTAGTTGTCTGTTTGTATTTTTGTCTTTAAGTCGTATGTCGACTGTTTTAAGTCGTATGCATTGTGTTGTACTGGTAATGTTGTTAAGTCGCTATGTTGTAACTGTTTGGGCTTAAGTCGTCACCGAGTTATGATAGGTCGTAAGTCGGAACCGACTTAGGAGTTGTAATTTTTTTCTGTTGTAAAAATTGTAACGCCTATAAATAGGCCGTGTGATTCATTTGTAAAGGTTGTTGATTTTTGAATAAAATTCTCTTTTGATTACTTTGTGCTTTCATTCAAATTGGTAGTTGAGTGTAATCTCCTATCTCCTCTTTCGGATAATCGAGTGCGCTCGATTCGACGATTGTAGAAGCCGATTCGCGGAATCAAGTGCGCTTGATCAACGCTCGAAGAATTGAAGATCTTTGAACCCGGTATCGTGCGCGATCAACGAGTTCGGGATAGCTAGAATTCGGTATCTTCAGATCAACGAATTTGGGCATTTCAGTATCTTCCTATCCACCGATTGCTACATTCACCGTTTTACATCGTTTTGATTAATCCGCTGCGTCACCTTAGCACTAAGCCTTTACCACAAAGACGTAGTAAACTATTTTAACAAAAGCATTAAAATTGAACTGTGATTACACAATATTCTAATTCCAAACTTTTTATGTAAATATATTATTCGGTGTAAATGTATTAAATTTAGAATCATGGTTACACAAATAGTGCAATTTCCAAATCAAATATTTTGGTACATACGTACTATAATGGAAATTAACAACATTTTGGTTCAAAATTATCGTTCTCTCATACATTCAGTCAAAAATCTTACATGTTATTCATACTTTAGCTTTTTTTGAATTATCACTAACAGCATTCACGTCATTTTGCTTGGTCAATTTTTTTAACACAATCTTATCTTATTAAATGTGGAGAAATATCTTCAACAAACGTGAAAAGATGTAGATTTCAACAAAAAATATATTTATATATACAAATATATCGTACAAGAAGTAGTATAAACAAATACAGACAAAATGGCAAATGAAAAAGCCAATCACAATCTGAGAAACCAAAAAGACAATACAGCATAGGCTAATGACTAGGCTGTAATATCCAAACATATTAGATTTGCTGGGAGATGAATGAAGGTCAATAGTGCCTCCTTTTTTTTATAATAGTAACAGCTACTGCCATGCTTTAGTTCTTTCTTTTATCTAATTAATTATTTTTTAAATTTTAAACTTGAATTGTTTCATTGTTGTGACCTTTTTATACCTGTACGTACTCAATTTCTTTGTAACTTCAAGTGGTTTATATGTTATTTGACTTAATTTTTTTAATATATGCACAGTTCATGTGTTCAGCAAATTGAAAGTCGGATCCAATAGAAATATTTGTTTAGAAGCGTATAGAATATGTTATGAATAACACTCCAAAGTATGTAGGAACTTAAAATTGCTATTGATGTTACTTAAAGTGATAGAATATGGATGCCGTGGTTATGATACATAATAATGATTTACAAAAACCAAAACCATAACAAAATATAGTTCGTCAAATATATTGTTTACATAAAATTTACACCAATCAAACTTCACATCATCGTAATGCGTAAATCATATATTATATGTGAACCATGTTTTGCATATGTGCCATCAACACAGGTTTCATACTAGCATATACAAAAGTCTTAGTTAAAAATTCATATTTCATTTCAAAATAATTTTATAAATAAAATATCTTATTCATTAAAAATCAAAACTTGATTTTATAATTTCACTTTATTTTTATAAAATCATATACAACATTATCAATCAAAATCCAAACAAATCACTTATAACATTAAGCAATCATCCATTATATCCAATTTGAATTTATTTCATCATATCATAAGCACACGTAGTTATTTATGTCATATAAGTGAATACACACACATTCTTTCAAAAATTAAATAACTTTACTTAATAAACTTTCAATACAAATACATGTATGTAAATAATCTACCAATGATCGACCCTTTCGATCATTTATAACTCGCACCACACATGTGAGAGTCATATGAAAAGAAGGGGTAAAACAACCTAAGTCTCACTCTTCTAACCCCAAAGTATATCACTATCTCTATAGTATTCTAAATTACCAACTTTTAACGCCCTAGCTCTAGTGATCAAAATAACAAAAAGAGTTTACCGTTCGATAACTCGCATTAATAGACATGGAAGAAGCGACCTATCATATACACTACTTTGGGTCAACATGAATACATTTCAATATTTAAATACATCTAAAATAATACGCATCTTGTCTCGATGCTAGGCAATGCACATGAGTTAAAGCCTTGGATAATACAGTATTAGTGGCACGGATAAATTTTTTCCATCTAACAGAATCAGAGTGAATAAAATACTGAATTTTATATCATATACGAATATTTGATACATTATCTCATAGGTTTACAACTCATCAAGCGAATACATCACATTAACCAATATAATGGAACATCAGTATAATTCACTACTAGACAACAGTAAATTGTGACGGAGGCTTCCGACGGGCGCTGACGGCTGTCGATCTTCATGGTGTTTTCGTAAATAAAATATAATAGCCATCGCAAGCCGTCGAAAACCGAAGCAATGTTGCCATCGGCGGCCGTCGCTAGCCGTCGAAAATTATCGTGTATACAGGCCCCTGACCGAGAGCTGCTTTCATTATTTCAATCTCCCCCAAATCATCAAAACCTCTACCTCCACCACCTCCTCCCCGTCGTCAGCCAGCCGCCGCGCCTCCCCGAACATCTCCAACTTCATCATTCTCCACTCTCGACATGCCTAGGCCCTTCATCAATCTCCAATCAGGTTTTATTCCCTAATTAGTTTTGATTTGTTAAATTAGGGTTAATTTGTTGTTATAGTTGTATTACAGCCCATTGATTGTTTGGTATACCCTATTGAATGCTAATTAGATTGTTATTATAATTTTTCATCATTGAAATGTTGAGAAAAATTTTTTGTTGAGTGCATATATGTGTTAATGGGTGTATATGCGTTGATTAATTAGTGCATATGCGCATTAGGGCTACTTTGGATTAATTAGAGTCGATGCTCATAATTTGGTGTATGCATTTCTAAGATGACGAAAACGATGATTTAGTGTATGCGTTTCTTAGAATGTAAATTCACTACACCAGAATCCTCATTTCGCAACGGCTTTAAGCCGTTGCAAAACAATTTCGCAATGGCTTTGAGCCGTTGCGAAATGGGCAGTGGTAAAAATTTCGCAATGGCTCAAATCCGTTGCTAAATATGTTTTGCAACGGCTAAGGACCGTTGCATAATAATGTTTAGCAACGGCTTACAGCCGTTTCGGATTTTATTTTGCAACGGCTTTTATCCGTTGTTAAATGTAGACGTATAATTGATGTTTTAAATATTAGCAACGGCTTTAATCCGTTCCTAATTACTATTTTTTTTTTAAAATTCAGAATTTCTTCTCTGCACCAGTGACAGTCATTTCATTATCATAATTATTACAAAAATTTGCAAATTTAACACTATCACAAAAAAAAAGATTATTAAACCAAATATTTTTCATAGATTCAATACAAAAACCAAACATAACAAATGTTTGAATTATAATGTTCAACATCAACATGAGTCATTGTTTAAGGATATTGAGTCAGCTGAATATATTTTCTACTATTGTTTTAGATGATAATTTTGATTATAGCCTATTAATGATGTTAAAATTCATTTATAATGATTAAGGACATTTCGATATTATATCATTGTACAAAGTCAGTTGTAGCTGATTATTGGCTCCCAACACTTGTATGTTATGTTATTGTTTTTATCCCTAGTTATGTGCACCAAGCAATGGGCTATACCACTTATGTGCATTGCACCTGGCATGTCTGTAAGCGTATGTTAGGTGCCTGATGTCTAATCTGATTTAATTAGTCGGGTATGTCATTTTATGAGCAAATCTATAAAGTAAATGTTTCAGAATAATGAAAAGTAGAAATACTATAAAAAGATTACAATATATAAAACAAAAAATTTATAAGGTTTTTGGTACATTTGAACATTGTTTTAGTGAAAATTATTATTAAAAAAACACATTGAAAAAAAATAGTAGCAAGCTAATTTTATCAGAGTAGCTGCAAGACTTTCAACTAAACTAGTATAGATAAAGTCCTTGCAAACTATAAATTATTATCCACTTTCCCTAAATTAATTACTGTTGCATTGCCTGATCATTTTAGTGATCACACTGCACTGATGTTGAAACTGATTGATCATTAATAATAGGTAAAAGGAAGGCCTTTTAATTATGTTAACACCTGGTGACAAATAGATGGGTATGCAGACTACATACAGAAAGGACATAAAGCTAAAACCTGGGCTACTGATATGCAAAAAATGATTTCCTGACTTCAACATATCAAGAATAACTTGATCACAACATGCAACGAAACTCGTGGCAAATTAATCTAGTGCAACAGTTGGAAAGAGATTATAATTTATGCTTTCATCAACTAGATTTAAATCAAGAAGAGGAAGATCTATATAATCATCTTTCACATATTCAATTTCAGTTAAAGGATGTAGTGAGAAATCAACATGAATTTTTAAAGCAGCAAAGTAAAATATCTTGGCTTCAACCTGGAGACACAAATTCTAATTTTTTTATGCCAAGATGTCCATAAGAAAACATAAACCAAGAATACAAGCCTTAATTGATGTTGAAGGGCACTATATATATGATCATCAATTAATTACTGAGCAAGTAATAACATATTATTCTCACATGTTTAATAGAGAGAGGAAATTTTTTCCTCCTATCCACCCCAGAAATGTTATAAATGATGAGGGAAGAAATATCTTATCTGGAGCAGTAACTTTATTAGAGATTAATGATGCTGTCTTTTTTACGGAGACTCAAAGAGCCCTGGTCCAGACGGTATCTTCTCTAAGTTTTTCAAACTACATTGGGAGGATATCCAGAATGCTCTTTACTGAACTGGCCAAGGGACTGAACAATAAGTTCATTACTTTGGTCCTAAAAAAGATAAACCCCAAAATATTTCGGATCATAGACCTATATCATGTTGCATTAAAATAATCTCTAAAATTATTTATGGTAGGATAAAGCATTTTCTCCTCTATTTATTGCTAAAAACCAATCATCCTTTGTGCCACAAAGAAATATAGGAGAGAACATATTACTGGTTCGTGATTTCAGGAAAAAAGAAAAACCCAAGATATGCTCAAAAATTGATTTGTAGAAAGTATATGACATAGTTAATAGGGAGTTTGTGTGCTATTTGCTTACTACTGTGGGCTTTACAACTTCATTAGTGTAGCTAATTTGTGAGTGTATTGGTACCTCAACTCTTTTGATTTTAATTGATGGTATATCTCAGGGCTTTATACCATCAAACAGAGGATTGCGTCAAGGTGACCCATTATCTGCCTACTTATTATGTGTGGTATGGAATATTTTTCTTTATTAATGGAGGATGCTTGTCTCTCACATCATTTACAGCCATTATCTTCCATATAGCCAGTTATTACTCATTTTTGTACACAGAAGATGTTATGATATTTTTAGATGCCACTAAATTAAATGCAAGGACTATGTCAACTATTTTCAATATGTCAGCTATGACAGTGGGATTGCTGATAAATTAGACTAAATCTAAGATTTATTTCAGCAAAGAAGCGCCACAAAAATAATAATTACGATTTCTAAAATAACATAAAAATCACGATTACCTGAATTGAAAATCAAGACTTTTTCTGGAATTACTATTTCTTCAGATCTGATATTACATGTGACGATGGATGAAATATGGATATCTGGAGTCGGCGGAAATTCGAGCTGGCGAATTCGAGTCGGCGAAAATTCGAGCTGGCGGAAATTCGAGCTGGCGAATTCGAGCTGGCGAATTCGAGCTGACAAAATTATCGCTTTTTTCCTTTTTTGATCGAAGTAGATAATGAAAGAAAAGGGCGTAGCTAGTTGGGAACTGGGGGTATGGAAGGCTGTACTAAAATGTAGTTCGGGTAAGAGCCGTTCCAAAATTTAGAACGACTATGAGCCGTATTATAAGGTTTTGCAACGGACTTTAACCGTTGCAAATTTTCCGCCTTCGGGGGTTGCGAAACGGCTGGTATGGTGTAGTGAAATAAATTATTGTATAAAGTGTTGTATAGTACGCTTTACTTTTTACAAATCACTTAGAGAGTTTTTGGTCCCGTGTGACAAATATTGTATATGATCATTGTATGGATATTGGTTTTTGTCATAGAGTGGACATTTATATTAATCCGATACAATATTTGTCGGATTTGTATCTATATTAGACAAGTTACAAATACAATAAAGTAATTATATTTTGCAAATCATTTCATTTTAAACGGTTCACAAAATTTCGACAATACTTTCCTTTTTTCCCCTGTGTACACACATGTGTACGATACAGGGAACAAAGGGGAAGTGCTGTTGAAATTTTGTTGAATCGTTTAAAATGTAATGATTTGCAAAATATAATTCCATTGTATTTTTAATAGGAAGTAGGATGACCAACCATCAAAGTGTAAAACAATAACCTAAAAATTGTAGATTATATTTATATGATAATTTGTGTAAATCCGTTAATATTATATATTTGCGAAAATTTAAATGTATGATTTAGTTGAAAAATTAAATGTCAATACGTAAATGATTAATGCGCTTTTATGTTTTAAAATAGGAAAATGGTCAATTATTTTATCAATCGGAGCTGGATGTATCAACAAAGAAGAGAAATTGGAGGCTCAATAAGTAAACATTTTCAAAACACTGTACACGTCTTTATTGAATTCGCTTTAAGTAATAATGGGAACGACGAAGAAATTCGTTCTCCTTGTAGTAGGTGCAAATTATTGAAGCATTTGATACCGGATATGGTAACAGTTCATTTTTGCCAATATGGTTTTGTGCCGAATTATTTGGTGTGAGATCGTCATGGAGAACTTATAGCACTTAATTCCGTACATTTGAAGGAGGTGGTGATAATGAAATTATTCCGACGAATCTTATAGAAGATATGGTTGAAGATGCAGGACGTTCAATGTTCTCTACTGTTGAAGTTGATGGTAATGATGTTAATGTCGAAGAAGAACCAAGTACTGGAGCAAATTTGTTTTTATGATTTATTGGATACTGCTAAGAAACCCCTTTGGGATAGTTGTACAAGCGGTATTCAAATTATGAATAAAAGCTCGTTGCCTTTTTTTTGCCAGAATTAGAGCCATAAAGCTCTATCCATTTATTCATTAGACCAAACTCTAACTGTGAATTTCTTAAAATAAAATAAAAATAAGAAAGAATACAACTATCAGTAATTGCAGAATACATTGCGATGAAATCAAAATACAACTTCATAGAAGCCGGGTTTACAACTATAGTACAAGCTGAAAACTGCATATGCCACTCGATAATTTAATGTGCGAAAATCATTATGAAGTGAAAAAATTAATGTCCGCTTTTGGTTTGCCGTATCAAAAAATAGATACATGCTTAAATGGTTGCATGTTGTTTTGGAAAGAAGACATCAATCTTAGGAATTGTAAAATATGTAATCAGAAAAGATACAAATTGTAACGACCCGTATTTTTAACACTTTAAAAATACGAATTAAAATAAAAATTTTGGATAAAAAAATCCGAAGTTAATAAAATTTTGTGTTGTTAAATGTGAATTACAAGTTAAAATACAAAACTGAATTCTAAAATAACTTATTTGTAAATTAAATATGGATGTTAACCTGTATTGAATATAAATAATGAATTGAATTTGATTGTAAACCAAATTGGTTATGATTGTAAACAAAGAATAAATAAAATGGTAGATTTAATAGTGGAAGTTTATGTTATTGAAACTAATGTAAATAAATGTAACTTAATAATACAGTTGATTGAAATCAGATAATAACTGAAACTGTAATTTGATAAAGATGTTAACTTGTAATTGAACGTAAGTAAAGATTTAAAATTGAATGTAACAAGTAACTGAAACGAATTGAATTTGATTGTAAACAACGAAATAAACAAAATGCTACATTAATATTGAAGTTATAATATTGAAATCAACGTAAATGAATGTAATTTAATATTACTTTGAATTTAAATAAGATGATAGCCGAAGAAAATGAAAGTAAATGAATTATAAACTATTGATAATAATGTATAAGTAAATGGTTGATTCAATAATGAAAGTGTAAATCGAAATAAAAGAATTCAATTGGAATTAAATAACTTGAATTTGAATTACAATATAATTGAATGCTGAATCTAATGTAATCTTTTATACTGGATTTATAATAGAAAACTGCATTGTAAAAGATTGTTAATCACTGTGAAATTAAAAATGAAATTTGTGAACAATTGAAATTTGATTTAAAAGTTAATAGTTTAAAATTGAGAATTTTATATTGAAATTAAACAGTAGAAATAGCCATTTTACAACTGTCTCGGATTTCGACGAAACCAGATTCATCGGATCCGTAACGGTGAATTTTTGTAAGATTTTAAGTTTCGTAGCGATCAGACTTGTCGTTTGATCGTACAGACTCGAAACGTCTTGAAATAAATGCAATTGAAATCAATTGAAATCAATTTGGAAATTATTGTTTTAGCATAACTTCTTTATACGATGCAATTTGAACCCGAAACCTTTTCCATTGCGTTTAAAATATTTTAAAACATCTATTTTGATATATGGGTTGACGCAATTTCGTTCCGGAGTCAGAACGGGCTTTTGGGCCACTTTGTCGTTAGCGCGTATATCTAATAGACCTGATCCATTCTTCTTTCCAACCTTTCCCTATAAATATCCTATTATAAACCCTAGCCTCCCTAATTCTCATTTGTCTGTGCATACATCTCAACTCTCTCCTCTTCAATGGCAGACAAACAAAAACTATAGATTCAGACCCAGTTGAAAATTTTAAAAATCATTTATTTAGTGTAGAAATTCGAATTTTCACAAACAAATTCCGTTGCTACTCAAACTTCACATTTGGAATGCGTCTAGATAGACATAGGCGTACGTCAAATTTCGTCGAATAATATGAAAGTAAATTTCGCTCGTCCCATTTACATATTAGTTTAAATTTTATGTGTAAATTTTCTATCGTTCGAACTCAAATATTTTTCACAATGTTGCATAAGAAAAATATTCTGATCATGACGGCGCATTTTGTTTCGTCAAATTCCGCTTTTAATTGCTAGTTAAATTGTCGCTCGAGCAAATGGTTCAATAAGATTTACCACTTCGCAAACAATGTCAAACCATCAATATCTTTATACCGTTGTATTCGCCTCATCGCGCTGATCAAAACGGTATATTTATTTGTGTCAATCGGAGTTCGGCGTTGCAAATTATAAATTGTTTAACGGAGTACAAACTGGTCTGTTACGCCACACAAACCGGTACCCAACTTTCCCACCCTCAGAATTCTAGGAGCCTTTGGCCATTCAGAAACCCAATAGCCATCACGTTTACCAAGGACATCATTTCTATGACCTTGAACTCTGAACCCCTTTGTATATATCAGCTACCCTCTGCATTAATTGATTTTTCACTTCGCACTCAAACTCTCTGGTACGTGCTCCTTTCTTCCTGCCCTCTGCTCTTCTTTTCTTCTTCCTCTGTCATTTTTAAATTTATTTTCTAAATTTTAGTATGAAACTCACGAAACCCATGCACTGCCCACAGCCTCCGCACTTCGCCACCTGCTCCGCCTCCGCATCCCACCACCCACTTCGCACCGCTCCGCCCTACCCCAGCCCGCTCCGCCGCACCCACCTCCGCACTACACTGCTCCGCCCTCTAGCCCACATCCACCCCGCCTGCCCCTGCCAGCCTGCTCCGCCCTACCCCAGCCTGCTCCGCCCCTCCAGCCCACCTCCGCCCTGCCTGCATAGCCAGCAGCTACCTCAACATCGCGCTGACCATTGGCGACCGTGGGCGAGCGGCGGCGAACGTTAGGAGGTGGCGCGGTTGATCGAACGTGAGCGTTGTTTCCGTGCTTGCTCCGTTTCTTTTCGTGCCTGGGGAGATAGAGTTCGCGTGCGTCTTCATTCCTGTAGCTTGCATATGGAGTGGTGACGTGGCATATAAAGGGTGAGAAATGTGTTCACTTTTGTTATTTTATTTAATTGAAATTCAATGACAATTTTCGCAATATCTATCACATACGAACACCAATTTACGCGCGGTTTCTTTTGTTAGGATCGTATTGAAATTCCGGACCTGATGACGCTGGTTTGGATGAATTCTGAGACTGCCAAATTTTTGAGTTTAAATTGAATTTAAATTCAAAAGGTGAGTGTTTATACGCTCACAATTGACTAAAATAATTTTTTGTTAGTTAAATTTATATTCTGAAGTGATACAAAATTTATTGACTGTTGTTTGGTAGGTTTAATTATCATCTGTATTGATATATGAATTAATTGATAGAATTTAAATTGACCGTCAAAATAAATTTAAATTTAAATTGGCAGTATATTACTCGATATTGATAATTATAAAATTGTTGTGAATGTTATTGGCTTTATGGTTGATTGGTTGTGATGGATGCTATTGGTCGATATTGGTTGTTTATTTATTTTGATATATCATGCTATCATCATGTATATTGTTTATTGCATATAAAACTGTAAACTGAATCATTTTGAATAATTAAGGAATAGGTTGAAATGATATACCTATGACATCTTTTTGGATTGAAATGATATATATCCATCATTGAAATTAAAATTGAAATATTTATCCACTTGGCCATAGGTTAGAAAATTATATACGGACACCGGGTTGGTTAAATTAAATGATTTTAAAAGTTGTTTGAAATTATTTAAATGAATTGATTTTAAGAATAAAATCCAATTTATGGAAATTGAATTATTTTGAATTGAAGCTCGAGATGTTGGAATTTAAACTTGGTAAATGAAATTGTTTGATTATTCGAAGTTTAGATTTTTGAGAAAAAAAAATTGAAATACGGCGTAAATTTTTGAAAGTTGATTTGTTTTAAAAGATTAGACTTTTAATCGAACTCTGAATATTTCTAAGAAAATTTAAATGAAATGACATTTCAAGTTTGAGTTTGGAATTTAAAATTAATTTGAAATTGAGATTTAATTAATTTGGAATTGAATTGAAATTTAAATAAATTTGTGAATTGAACTAAATTGAAACTATTGAATTAAATTTGAAGATAAAATTGATTTGAAATTATATTTATTTAAGAATTTTTCTTAAACGAGGTTGATTTGAAATTATTAAATTTGAAAATTGAATGATGTGTTTTATAACTTGAATTTGATTAAAAGTGACTTAAATGAATATTTCAAACTTATATAAATTTAAATGGGAGAGTTTGTTTATTTAAAATTTTGAATTGAAGTCGTATTTAGATGTATTGAAATGATTAAAGAAATATCTCAGAAACCAAATGTAATGAAATTTAATTGAGATATAAATGGAATTATCAAATTTAGTTTTGAAATGTGAATATTTAAAGCTTTGAGATATATGGAAATTGAAATGGCTTATATTTGTGGTTTAAATATGTATTTGAAATTGATAATTTGAAATGGTTTATTGAGAAGCTGAATCGAGTTGAAATTGATGATTTGAGATTTGATTAAGTTTTGGAATTCGAGTTTATGTGAATCGATTTGTGGAAATTGAGGCGAAAAATGATTTGAAATCGAAATGAGATATTGAGGCGAAAAATGATTTTGAAATCGAAATGAGATATTGAGGCGAAAAATGATTTGAAATCGAAATGAGATATTGAGGCGAAAAATGATTTTGAAATTGAAATGAGATTTTGAGGCGAAAAATGATTTGAAATCGAAATGAGATATTGAGGCGAAAAATGATTTTGAAATCAAAATGAGATTTTGAGGCGAAAAATGATTTGAAATCGAAATGAGATATTGAGGAGAAAAATGATTTTGAAATCGAAATGAGGTATTGAGGCGAAAAATGATTTTGAAACGGAATCTTACATCTTGAATATATATGATGATAATTGAAACGGATTTGATTTTGAAGCGAATATGATATTTTGATATCAATTATGAATCGATTTGAAATGTAAAAGAGCCATCGGTGTAATAATGCGTAGTTATTAAAGAGACCGGGATCGGATATGGACATACTCTTTGTCGATACCGAAAACCACTTTAATAACTAGTATACGCGGAGTGCTGATCCAGAACGAAGTGGATGGTTTTGGTGAATGCGTTGACTGAAGAAAGAGAACGATTTTGGATGACCCCTGACATGACTAAAACAGGAGCCGCGCCGGGCCATTGAGGTTCGCCACCTCTAGCGGACACACTTCTTCGTTACCATGTCTATTACTGTTGTGATTCGATTTGGGTGCACCCCTCGATTTTGGGAGTGTTGTTTCGCGGTGTTGGGGTAGTAGCTGCTATGCCCAACATCAGTCTGGATCACGCAACTACTAGTATCCTAGTTGGTATCGCCTCATGTACCTTGTCATACTGATTATCCTATTCGCGACCACTACGTTTTGGTTTGTACCTTTAGTATATGGATTGCCCTCTGGTGACTTCCGGTTTTGGGGAAACTACGGTCTTTTATATGCTCTTGGGAATAAAAATGTGTTGAGGGTGGAATGGGCCATGGCTTAACGCTAGTTTGATACTTTACTTTATGATAGACATTATTGTATATAGCGTATTCTATTATATAGTAGATAGTTTAACGGATCCTTAGGAGATGGAAATCCCGAACATCTCTTAAGTTAATGCACGCACGTTAAACACTGGATAGGAGGTGTCTAAAACCCGTAAACATCTCCGACGCCGTCACACTCATATTTACTTATTCGATTTAACTTACATGAGATATTTTAGTCCCGACTCGAGTGTTTTGTCCTTTCATTACGCTCGGGTCAGCCTGAGCATTTCAGATAAGGTTGAAGATCTATTCTGGAGGACGAAGACGGAGTTTGGTATCACATCATTTGTATTCTACTACTGTATTATTTTCCGCTGCATTGTTGTATCATCTCTGATATGTATGTAACTCTGATTTATGATGTATAATAATAATCAAATTTATTTATTTAACAGCTTCATGAACTGTTATTTTATTATTATATCTTGTTCCTTCCGCCGCGAGATTCTGAGTTTGTTTCTGTTCTTTCCTTTCTTTTCTTATTTAACCCCAATAACTATCTGTATTTTGGATTGTTTGAGTCGGCATGTGTGTATGTTTTGTCGACTTGAACGGTCAAAAATGCGGGTCATTACACAAACCAAGAAAAAAAGAAAGGAAAGGAAGTTCCGTACAAGCGTATGCATTACTCACCCATCACTCCTAGGCTTCAGTGGTTATATGCATCTTCTGTAACCACACATTATATGAGATGACACTATGTGAGAACACAGAAAGAAGGTACTTTAACACACCCAGCTGATGGAGAAGCATGGAAGCATTTTGATATGACATACCCGGCTTTCGCTTCGGAGAGCCGTAATGTTAGACTTGGTTTATGTACCGATGGATTTTCACCGTCCTCTCAATTCAAAATATTCATCATGGCCTATAATCATTACACCTTACAATTTACCACCATGGATGTGTATGAAAACTCCGTATATGTTTCTTGCTATTGTCATCCCTGGCCCTGATGATCCGACACAAGGAATTGACGTATATTCACAACGGTTGATTGAAGAATTGAAAACACTGTGGTATGAAGGTGTTGAAACATACGACATTTAAAAAAAAGAATTTTTGTATGTTCGCCTCTCTACTATGGATTATAAGCTATTTTCCTACGTATGAAATGCTTTCGGGTTGGAGTATGGCTGGTCGTCTAGCTTGCCCTAATTGCATGGAAGAAACACGAGCATTTTCTTTACCGCATGGGAAGAAAATTTCGTGGTTTGACTTCCATCGGTGTTTTCTCCATTTTAGTCATCCTTTTAGAAAAGATAAAAAAACTTTACAAGTAATAGACTTGAGACTTTACGACCACCAACGATTTGGTCAAGCGAAGATATTTATGACCTTATAAAGGATTATTCAAAGATACATGAAACAGGCGAACAAATTGAAATTCAAGGTATATTTTGGGAGTTACTTTATTGGAAAAATCTCCCAATTCGTTAAAAGATCGACGTGATGCAAAACAAGAAAAATGTGTTCGATAATTGTAACATCCTTAATTTTTGATAACATTATTCAAGTGATTTAATTAGATAAATTAAATAGAATAATGATGATAATGAGATCGAGATTTGAATAAAATACATAGGGTCATGCTTAACCATAAGATAAATGGGCTTTAATTTGGTTTATTGGTTAATTAATTTACACATGGGCATAGTAGTAATTTAGCCAATTTATTATACACGTTTATATCCTTTTGTATCGCCCATTCACGTTTCATTTTCCACTTTCACAAATGCAAATCAAACCTAAACTAAAGACGGCCATTACCAAGGAAGAAGAAGAAGAAATTTTAATCTAAAGCTAAGGATCAAAGCTAGGGAGGATTAATCAACATCAAATCTCGAATTCCTTATCAAGTCTTAGGTGAATAATAATTTATTCCATCTCTTTATGGTTTCTATAATTCTGTGATTTCGGATTTATGTTTTATTTCATTTCTATGAAATTTTGGATGCTAATATGCTAAAGTTATGAATTGTTTGATTTAAAAAACTTATTTGTATATGTAATTCGTACGGTTTAGGGGCAAAACCATGGGCCATTGATTTTAAAATGTCATGGAAAATTTTTATGTTAAGTAAAACATGATTTTGAAAAAGGCTTTTAATTTTCACAATTTTTCAAGCCATGGAAATTTTATTGTGAATTTTTGATGGAAAATTTGACATAATTGGGTTTAAAATTTAATTGTGAATTTTAGATGTCAAATTTGCAGGCGGAGTCGGACAGGAACTCTGCGAACAGGCAAAAAAATCCAATCACACACCGTGGTGGCTCAAAATCATATCAACATCATCGCGAGGACCTGGTAAATTGATTAATTGCAATTACGAACAGTTATTACATTTTTAGTATAAATTTGTATGAACAAATATAATATACACCAATTATTGTAGGAAAGAGTGCATGGGGTCCCTTCTCGTATATGGACGTGCTTGAGCATACACATGCCGTCAAGCAGACCGACGACGAGGGATCAGTGTCGTATGCCTGGTATGAGGATGATAAAGCATACGCCGCACATGTAAGTATATTTTAAATTATAAGTTATTAATAATGATCATTTTAATTAATTATTTATAAAATATTATAATAATGTCATGTAATATTTATTTGTATTAGATTTTGCGCTGCAGGAAAAATTACGCAAGCACGTGCGCAGATCCTTGAGAATTCGGGACAGGAGCAGTTGACCACTGATGAGGAGGACGCGATCTTCGACTCTGTTATGGACCCGACACAGAGATATAGGCGCTACGGCTACGAAAATCAATCGGTAATTTATAAAAATTAACTAAGTTGTAAAATTTGCTTAATTTTTATAAAAGTTACGTAATAACTTAAACATATTTCAACTTTTTTGTAGGCTCGGACATCATAAAGGGCTTACCAAAGGGCTCGGGACAACGCAGAGATTAATGAGCTTTGGCAGCAGATTGCATAGCTACAGGAGCAGGATCGCTTCCGAGCAATGCAAATGTAGCAACTGAACCCGCGTTTGGTCGAGTATGTGGAGCATCATAGAGCATTCCCTTCGTCTGGTGGTTCCGAAGCCGATGATGAGTCATAAGGTACGATTTGCAGTTTTTTTGACCTGGTGTGTAACGACCCACTTTTCCGTACAGTCTAGGCCGACAATAAACCACACATGTTCAACCCAAATTCAACAGAAAAGCGGATAGTTAGTGAAAAAGAAAGAAAAAGAAGACAATAAGAACTAACAACACAGAAACTCACAGCGGGACGAATAATTTATAATAAATAACAAATCTTTACATAAAACAAAACCGTAATATATGTATATACAGACATCAATTAGAGCATACCGACCTATTCAGCAAGGACAGTTATAACAACCTGTCCACACAATTGCTGAATAATATACAACAATGAATGCAGTGGAAGAAAAATAACCATCTACATGAATACGTCACAGGGCCTCCAGCTCATCTCCTGAAGCTCCAAATATCCAAGTAAACCTAGAAATATGCTCGGTCTGACCCGAGCATTATAGGAAAACAACGCCTGGGTTAGTCTGGTAAAACCAGCGTGAGAACTTAAATTACAAGGAATTTTATTTATTTTAACCTGTAAATTCCTTTAAAATCAAGGCATCTCGTAAGACCACGCCGCACATAAACACGAACGAGTTTTTACTTTACGATAACCAAAAATTTTATATCAGAAAATCCAATGATATTATAGTAATGTCTAAGGATGAAAATAATAATAATAAAGTAGCTGTGATGCTCATGAGTGTACATCTCAATAATACTAGGTATATAATCAAAAACCGATAAGGCTCGTTCGCTAATTGTGTAGGATTTCATGGAGGTGCCCTCAGTACTTCGAGGAACGGTCCTCCTGCACAAGGATCAGAGATATCCTTCCGAAGCTGATGTACCATAGGAAAAACATAGCTGGTCTTGCTAAGACCGAATGCATCGCTCCATGCATGCATAACAACTATAAGTGACATCTAGGAGGAGCCGACTACACCCTATGGGTTTACCAACCCTACTGGCCATGCCTCCTATCTTTGGTTTTAGTCATTCCCACTGATGAGGCTACGTCCGGCATTCCAGCTCGCCAATCGTCATCAAATAGATCATGGAATCCCATATGGATTGCAATACCCTAACGAATCTCGAAATCACATAAAGATTCCCATATCTCAATTAGACCTTGGAATCACACCCGAACTCCCATACCCCAACGGGTTTCGGAATCACACATGGATCCCAACATCTCAATATATCACGAAACTCCTTTAGAGAACTGTATATGGTTTTCGAAGTGGTTACGAGTTCGAGTCATCTTTTACAAGTACACTCTTCCGTTTCTCGAGTGCTCCACAAAACCAAACGTCAATTTCTAGAATGCTCAATGCTGGTTCTTTAGAAAATAATCAAGCAATACATAAGAGCAGGAATCACCCCCTAACCGTTTAACTGGACGGATCTCTTTATCATTTGTCCTAGAAGAACGAAACGAGTTTATACATATGGTATAGCACCACCGATGGTAACTGTACCATGTAATCCCCGTGTTTTCCCTAGATATTTCCAGGGTTAAAATCCTTCGGTGTTAAGTAGGGAATATTTCCATACCACCAAAATTAAGAAGGATTACATATTTAGGCCAAGATTTGATAGTCGGTTATTTAACTATCAAATAAACAAACATTAGAAACAAAGATTACATTTCCCACAGAAATCAATAAGCCTCTTAAATTAATCTTTCATTAATTTAAAATCACATTTCAAATACTTGGAAATCACTTCCATATACTTATCTCAACAAGATAAGTATATCCACCGACCACTATATTTTCGATACTTAGAAAATATAACCATATACCTATCTCCATGGTATAAGTATATTCACAAACTAATTTATTTCCAAAACTTAGAAACTTGAAAACTCTTAAAAATAGATATGGAAAGTACCGTTCCATATTGACAATGGACCGCAGCTTACATAATGGTTACGTCGTTATCCCAATGAATCCATAGTAAACTGTGGGCAATTCCTGCCACTCGAATTACACCACAAAAATCAATCATACCTTTCCAAAATCTCTTTATTGCATAAATATCTCCAAATCTATTTATAAAGTTTCTTTATAAATTTCCAATCCCTTTATAAAACATTCTTAATAAATCTCAAACCCCGTTTATAAACTTCTCCTTCTCAGATCTTTAAAACTCATTTATAAATTCTTTTATAAATATTGAAACAATTTATAAAACTCTTCCCATATTTTAACAAACCTCTTTAATAAACTCCTTAAGTCAACAATGTTCCCTTGATAAACCATACATTATTTAAAATAACTTAAAATAGTAAGTAATTATTTAAACATCCCTCTATTCCGTTCAATGTAAATCTCATTTAAAATATTAACTTAAAATCTCATTAATAATATATTAAATTAATTTTGAACACTATTATTGTATAAATAAGTTAATTTCAAAACAACATTAATATAATAATTAATTAACTTTAAAGCGTTATTAAAAACAATAATTTATCAACTTTAAACTAATATTAATATGATAATTAATTATACTTTACATATAATTAAATAACTTAAATCAATATAATTAATTAACTTTAATTAAAAATTAAAGTATAGATAATTATTCAATTAAGTAATTAAAATATAATTAAAACATTTCTAAACCATAACTAAATAACTTTTAAATAGCAATTAAACATTCTTAAATAACATTAAGAAATAACTTTTAAGAATTATATTAATAAATAATTAACTTTAAATCTTTTAAACAATTTTAAATTATCTTTAAAACATTATTAATAAATAATTATTACTTTTTAAAAATTTATTACCAAATAATAATTGTCTTTAAACCTTATAATAAAAATAATTATTTTTAAATAACTTTCAAATCAATAATTAGCTTTTCAAATTTTGAAGGAGGCTTAACGATCACCATGGTACTTGAATAAGCTACCGTATTATTCAATTTAAGTTAATAACAGATATTTACGTAATCTGCGACTATGTAAATAAATCCAACACTTAACCATAATTGGTTAATATATCACTTATTCAAGGTGGCATATCAGTTACGATATAAAATCAAATGTCTAAACTATAAAATTGCAGAACGGGGATTTACTGTGCTAATTAATTGTCATATTAATTTAATTAGTGGAACGGTGTTTTATTCCGCTAAACCAATGTTCAATTACCATATTCGATCTAGTTTAACTCAACAGTAATTTATTTGGCCAAATAAACATAAATAAATATGGTATATAAATTTAAACGATGTTATTATTTAAAATAACATGATTTAAAACCTGTCTGTTTCCATATGTCATAAATTTTTACATGTCCAAAACTAATTCCAGGTTACACTTCGATGTTGTATTCGTTCATACGAACCCAATGCAAAAATCCACGGGTCAAACAGGTTTCATATGGACGAGATATGAATTTTCAAAAGTTAACATGTTAATATATATAAATAATTAAAACAAACAATACATATTAACACTCACCATCACAGCAACGAACCGAGCCCATTTTCCCAAATACACAGCAAGCAAAAAAAGAATGCCTCCCCCTTTATGCAATTGAACACATTATTATGGACCAAAATGCAACATGCTTTGAAATGAACAGTAAAACATTATAACTTCTTGCCTATGCCTGCAAATCCCACTCACGTTGTTTCCTATCTCCAAGCATACGCGCCTCTGATGGCCACCGCCTGCTTGCCCCTGCCTTCATGCAACAGAGCCTCCTCCTATATTATTTTTTCTTTTGCTCCTTAAAAACGCGTTGACATGAAAAAACGCTCGACCACCCTTCATGCTGCCACTAACACTAGCCACTGTACACGCAACCCCTCTTCTTCCTGGCTCCACCGCCTCGGCCACCATCCAAGGCCACCTCCTTCACACGCAAGCCCATCACACAATAGCCTATTACATGCGCATGTACCCCACACAGCGACCATTTTCCAACCCTGCTCCACCTCCTCGTCTAAACACATACTTCAAAGCCATGCCACCCTCCATGTGACGCCCTACCTCTATACTCACACTAGCCAAGGACAACATGGGGTAATGCCGCCGACTAGCACGAAGAATAAGGCTGTTGAGGAGCGACCATCTGTGTAATTGCTTTGTGCGAGTACCGATATGTCAGATAATATAACTTACATTTCATTTCAAGAGGAAATCCGACATGTCAAATACAAACTCAAAGCTACCACATAGTGGGTATGTGGACTTCGGAAACGAATATAGGAATAAGCATAACACAAATCAGTCACAGATATTCATATCACAAAGGCGGAATCAGATATGAATATATCACATAAAAGTTTACATCAAAATAGTGGTCATATAAGATCCACTACATCACAAAAGAATAGGTACAAGTGCTAGATAAAAGAATATGTATACATCAAGGAGTCTCTATCTCAAATGTATAATAACAAAAACTACTAATCTAAAGTAGTTAGCCAAAAATCAGATGATGAACCCTGATGAGAAGTCAAGCAGAAGCACCTGAAATGCCTCGATCTGACCCGAGTATTATTTAAGAAGAAAATAATAAACAGATCAGTCTAGCTATAAATATCATATAGAATGAGATAGGAAAAGGGATATGACAAAAACGTACGATAACAAAAATGCCATACAGACAAGTTTACATAAGGTAACAACAAAAATCATATAATATCTCAAATATTCTTAAATACCAAAAGGAATGTCATATTCTTTAAATTATTCACCAAAAAACAAATATTGATAGAGCTTATCAATGCATATCATCAAAATCGGTGAAACACAAATTCTAGAAATCAACAACCAGAAATCCAGAAATCACAAAAAGGGGGAGGCCTATCACAAACTGGAGCATGAAAACTCACCAACACATGCATCACAAACGGAACGCTATTCCATGGTCGCTAACCATTAATTTTGAGCCGAAGCTCCACAAACGGCCCGAAGACCATGGGTCGCTACCCCACCAATTTTTGAGTTGAAACTTCACAAACGGGGTTTAACCCCCACACAAACAAAGAGACGTCGCACATCGCTAGTCTAGATCACAAAATCATCATCATCGATCAATAAAAAGTGTCGATTACACTAAGCTAGTAATAAATGAGTTTAGCTTCATGTCCTATAACCACTGGCTTAACTTAAATATTTACGAACAAATTGTAGATTTCCACTAGAAAATTGTCACAAGATTTCAATCGAACAAGTCCAAGAATTAACCGACGAAGTAAACGCAAGCGTTTCATACCACTTGTTTTGCTAAGCAGTTTAATTAGATTTCTCATACGAGTGAGGTAATGGTTTGTATATACTAATAGATTGGAAAACGGTTTTAAAAACGAGCTTTGTATTTAAAAGTAGTGTTGAAATCATTTTTGAGAAAGAGTTTGAATATTTACTACTAGTATAGAAACCTTTGTACTTTAAAGTGACAAATCACCAAAAATGATTGTAGAAACAATCAATCACCAAAGATTCACATTCGAAGACGTGAATCGAAACCATAGAAATCGATATCAAATCCATCAAATGGATATTCCCAAAAATTCAAAGAAAGAAGTCATCAAAGTCGAATCTTATTTCCTTAATAGGTGTAATAACAGTATTATTAGGAGCTACTTTCGCTCTTGCTCAAAGAGATATTAAAAGAATTATGAATTCCATTGGACCCAGAAATGAGACATTGGAAGAATCTTTTTGGTCTTCCAATATCAATAGATTGATTGTTGTTTGGATTTTTAAAAACTCCATAGACAAGCAGAAGAGAAATGCTATCCCCACTCGGACCAAGACATAACTTTTACCAAAAGTTTTTTTGATCTTTTTGTTAAAATAACAATTAAGGTGAAGCAGGGTCAGGAACAACGAATCTCTTTATGATAAACAGATCCATTTTGCAAGTTCGTTACAACTGTTTTATTTTTATAGTTCGCACAATTATATGGATTATACCTATTTTCACAAATACCCCACTGATTTCCCATCGTTAATACATAGAGTCCGATAAGCATATCTTGACTTGGTACAGAAATGGGATCCCCAATAGCTGGAGACAAAAGATTCATATGAGAAATCACTTCCACATACTTATCTCAACCAGATAAGTTATTCACAAACCACTATATTTTCGATACTTAGAAAATATAACCATATACATATCTCCATGGTATAAGTATATTCACAAACCATTTTATTTCCAAAACTTAGAAACTTGAAAGCTCTTAAAAATAGATATGGAAAGTACAGTTCCATATTGACTATGGATCGCAGCTTACACAATGGTTACGTCGCTATCTGATGTGCACGTAAATGTGCATATTTTTACCACCATATTTAATCTATTTAAATTAAATAAATGATCATATCGGGTATTTTAACTTGTTTAAACCAAAATTCATATTATTTTCAAATCGTCACATATTCATCTTCATCCAATGGCAAAATGGCCATTTTTGTGCATATATTAATTTGAGAAAATTTAATTAGAAATTTATGTATTATTTTATAGGAATTTGGCTTCATATACAAGTGGTTTCATGAAGATATATGCATGCACAAAGAAGATACAAAAGAATGGAGATGGAAATAATTCAAAGGCATGATAATGGAGGACCCCACTTTCCCACCTAACTTAATGTACACTTAGGAGCTAATGCACATGCTAAAAGGCCATTAAATCTTCATGCACACTTAATGGATGATTAGGGGATGCTAATGATTACTTGGCCACCACACTACCTCAAGGGCAATTTGGGCATTCCCCAAAAATATGAATTAGGTTTTCATGCATGTATAAAGTCCCCTTATGTTTCATGTAACCCTCTTCTTCTTACTTCCACTTAGTTATTTTTTAGCTTAGAAAATAAATCAAAGCTCTCTTTCTTTTCATGGCTACTTAGCCATTTCTTCTCTTATGTAATTCCTTTTTTTTCTTTATGCAATTTAATACATGTTCTTTTTCTTTTCTTGTTTACTTCCTTTCATGTTGTAGTGTAGATTTGTTTATTTATGCAAGTAGTGTAGATTTTCTTTTATGCAATTAGATTAGTTCTTTTTTTCATTAGCTTTCATTTTCCTTTCTTTTTGCTTTCATGTTGCTAGCTACATTTGTTAATCAAATGACAAATATGAGAGGCTAAACCCCTTCAATTTAGGGGTAATGAAGCTCTCTAATTATGTAGCTTCAACTATTTGTTAATTCATGCTCTCTTTTTGTGCTTAATGATGATGATAGAAATGGTTTACTAGTTGTTTTTGCTTTGAATTTGATAGCCTATATTGTTGACACTAAATAGGCTATGTTAAACAACCACTAACACTAATTGCCTTTTCATCAAAATATGATTATGGCAAAAGAAAGTGATTTGAAATTAAAATTTGATAGTCTATATTTTTAATCAATAGTTAATAGGCCATACTTAAAATAGATTTCATTTTCATTTCATTGTCAAGTCTCATGAAAGTTAGTAAGTGGTTTAAAGGGTGTGTTAAAGTTTGATGGCTTATGTTGGCTAACTAATAGCACAAATACGTCATACTTATGATAAGCACATCAATTAAAGCACTAATGACCATAAAAGAGAGATCATGATTTCATGTGTTGAACTATGTGATCTAGAGAGTGGATTTATTCTATAAATTTTCATTTAACTCTTATAATTGCATCTCTTTTCTTTTAGTTAGTTAGCTAATTTTCTAATTCTCTAGCTTAGCTTTCATTCCAAATTTATATAATTTGATTTAATAGCATTTTTAAAATCATCAGTTCCCTACGGATCGACCCGTACTCACCACGTACTTCAATAGTACATCGTGCGCTTGTGGTATAAAAGTTAATTAAAAATTTATCGATGGTTTTCTAACTCGATAGAAATTCCGTCGTTAAACAAGTTTTTGGCACCGTTGCTGGGGGAATTGTTTTGGTTTTATTTTTCTATTCTTTGAATTAGTTTGTTTGATTTTTGTGTGTTTTTGTTTTGTGTGTGTGACGTTTAAAACAAAAAATAATATTGTTTGTTTGTGTGATTTTTGTTTGCATTTGTTTATGTGCATGTTGTTCTAGTTGTTTTGTTTGTTTGCATTCCCTTAATTAAAAAAACACACAACTACTAAAAAATACTTATTCACAATTTCATTTTAATTTTTACATTTGCATCTTTCTTTTTCTCTTTTTTTATATATATATTCACAAAAAAAACTGCACAGTGCATTTTCTGTTCACTGTGCACATCACTGTGTAGTGCAACACTTCCACTGTCTCATACATAATACTTGACAAAACTTCTCTGGCCACTTCTATCATAACTGCCTTACTCTCTCTTTTGTTACTCCATCACAACCATTTCCCATTGTGCCATTAGTACTTCCTCACCTTTGCACAGCAATCCCTGCTTACTGCCATTTCATTTACAATCTCCACACCTCATTTCTGTCAAAGCCACTTCTGCCTCACACAACTGCCACTGTCTCATTTCTTCCTACAACAAGACTTCATTATACCACAATAATACAGATCACTTCATTCACTTCTCTACAACCCCCACAACCACTTGATACAACCATTCACTGTATCACCATCTTCTTGCACTTTCAACTACACCCCTGAAACTCTGTGCACAAACCACAATCCACTGTTATCATTCAATATTCTCATTCAACCTTCTACTGACAGCAACCTCATTGCCACTCCATCATTTCTCGCAACTGCAACCCCACATCACTTGGCTCGAACATCTCCCTACCTCAAATCAAATTCCTCCTCCATCCACATAAACATCACTGCAATAGTCTGCAACTTCTCCCGCCTTTATCAAAATCCAATTCACGAACGCCATACACCCATACTACCATAACTGCAGTTCAACAAGACAGTCATTGCTTGCAAAGTGCACTAACCTGATCACCATCCCCATCATCATCTAGAACCACCACCAAAAATTGAACCACGTCTCCTTTGTCAAACTACTCCTTTCCAACCTTTACTAACCCACTGTGCTACCAACAAACTCCTAACACCCACTGCTATCCGCCCTATCATCATAACAAACATAACAGAATTTCCTCCTTACTAAACCACAACCTACCGAACTACATCATTTTCATCTACAGCTACCACTCTACAGCAACAGTCTCACTCTTCACACAACATTCCTCAGCATACAAAACTCCTACACAAACATAAAACTCTTCCAATTTCACTCATCACAACCATACTTCAACCCCACGACAAAACTGCTGCATCTCCTAGCCAAAACTGCTCCCATCAAACAACGACCATTGTAATCTCCACTTCAAACTGCTCATCGCCCCCACAACCGCTATCTTTTCCAAACCATTGCAACCACCACTGCAGCACATTAGAGACATCACAACCATAAACTACTTACACCGCCCAATACACAAAACATCCTCATCCGCCTATCGCCAGTACAACTAGTATTAACAACACCAATACGACAGTACACATCCCCCACTACAAACATCGTTATTGCCTGATATTTCTGCCTGCCATCTCCTCGTCCAATCTCTCATCCACAACTTCATACCTATCACAACAATTGGTTTGCAACCAGAGCATAGACTTCCAAATCATCTACCACCAGAGCACATCACTCGATAGCGACCAACCACCATTCACACTATTTCATTTCATATCCATATCTGCATTTCCCTTTTAACTTCGTCACAACCATCCACATTTTATTTCACTTCAACTACCCTTAAACTATCCTCCACTACTGCCAACTTCGAACTGCCTGTCACATACCACACTTGCCTACAACAGCTGATGCCAAACCAAGCTATTGCTCCACCTTCAATTGTCACCGGTTCATCTCTGTAAACTGCTACAGCCCCTCTAACTGCTGAATTGACTGCTTCATAGTGATCATTATGATCATCCACAGTCCAAACCATCTATCCAAACCGACCGCCTTCATCACCATGCTTCCTACAAACAATCACAAATTCATTACCACTTCTAGCCTACATCAGTATCAACTATCACCTACATCAGTATCTCTTCCAAGTCACACAACACCACCACTTTATTTCTGCCCACCAGTACACCCATCGAACTGCTGCGATTCAGACCAAACAACAATAGCCTACATCAGTTATAATGCGCATACCTTGTCAACCACCCTCAACTGCCACTTCTTCACCATCCACCAAACAATTTCCAGCAAGTCGAATCAACATTAGAACCACCACAATCCCCTCGCAAGCACAACCGCTACTTCTCTGCCTGAATCGCCTTCGCGACCCCTTACCGAACTTCACGACAGTCGCCTGCATCCATTCGTGAACCCTTAACAAATCGCCTTCAACCCAAAATAAAAATATGAAACCAACCTAAATCCACGACCTAATCTTACTTTGAAATCGAGTTTCAGTAGTTGTTGATGGTGGAATTTTTGGGTTCGGGGAAGTTGGAATTGTATTTTTCTAAATTCAATATAAAACTGCATTTCATAACAAAGCCATGTGTTGAGTTAAAGAAGTCTGGAATTAGGATTGTGTAAGTGGGTCGGGTAAAGTTGTTTGGGCTGGGGTTTCAATTTTTTTAATTTCCTTTTGTTTGTTTCTACTTGAAAAAAAGGGTTCAAATCATCTTCATTTTTTTTTGTGTTTTGCTTTGACTAGTTTCAATTTCTTTGAAAAAAAAGTTTGCATTTATTTAGTTTGTTTCTTTTTTTTAATTTGTTTTAATTGTTTTTAAATTCCATCCTTATATATAAAAAAATTGTATATATCTTGTTTAATTTCAGGTTGTCAAAGCAGATTAGGAGAAGGAGCCGCTTGCCAAAAAAAAAAAATAATAAACCAGCTTGGTTGCTTTTATCCTTTTTTTTATTGCATTGTTGGTTGCTTGCATTTGCATTTATATATATAACAAAATTTCAAAAAAAAAACAAAAAAATCCATTTTTAGTTTCATTGTTAATACACGTTTAAATTCTGCTTTGCATTTCATTCTAGATTTTGATTAATAATAACGGTTAGAAATTGATAACACTTAATTGTATATTGACAAATTGTCTTCTTTGAACAATTTAAATTCTCGGTGTCTAGGCTACGGCAGAGCAATAATCAGTATAAATATTACGGTGATCGTAAATATTATACTGAATTGTTCCCCTGAAGGTACTTAAACCTTCGGTTGCATTGCTACGATGATTCGTGGTGCACCGATAAATCCTGTCTGTTACCTGGCTAAGAAATATCTTGTTGACTGAAGACAGAGTGTGATTATACAATTTTGGGTTAACTTAGGATAAATCATTTGTAATTAACCACTGCATTCATTTAGATGCATTAGTTCATGCATATTTTAAAAAAACAGAACAAAAATTCAATATTCAAAACTAAAAAATTATAAATATTCTTTTCTTTTTCATTGAAATTGTTAAATACTTTTTCTTTGAAATTTCAAAAATCCAAAAAAAATTTAGAAAAACCAAAATCTAAAAAAAATAATTATAAAACCTTTTCAAAAACAAATAAAAAATTTGAAAAAACAAAAAACAAAATAAAAATCAATTTCCCTTTTGAAAAATAAATTGGTAAATATTTTTCCTTTATAAAAAAACAAAAAAAAATTCTTGAAAATGTCTGAGTTTCCTTTTCCTTACTCACTTGAATATAGTTGTGAAAATCAATATAATCCATATAACTTCACTCCAAATTTGTATCGATATTTTAACAACAACTATTGTTCAAACGATTCGGATTTTGCACCACAAAGTTTTCAAAATAACGAGCAACCCTAAAATCTTGAAAATAGCATTTCGTCTTTACTTGAAATCTCCACATAACAAAATCAAATGATAAATGATTTGTGTAACTCATATTTGTGTAATAACTCGAGTCAAGGATTTCAAAATCTGAATTCAATTCAAAATGCAAACAATTTCGAGTATAACCCATGCCAATTCAATTTTGAACTCCAAAATGAATTTCAAAATTAAAACAAAAATGTTATCCACTTTTCAAATAATTTTGGCAATGGTAATAATCTCGACTACGATACGAGTGAAAATTTTTGTTGTCAACAAATCCAAATCGATAACCTCAAGCTAATAATTATAAATTGGATTTTGTTGAACAAATGAACGAAATTTAAGATGATCACACAAATTCGTTGTTTGAAACTTATATGAAACAACATGAACAACAAAACCAGATCCCAACATGTGATGAGTCAAACGATAATCCATCTTTTACCAAAATCGACGATTTTCAAATAACAACTTTTGAAACTGAAAATGATGATCTTAATGAAGTTGTTGAAAAGACGGTAATTGAGTTGGATTTCAATTCTTATGATGGTGAGACACTCGATTTGAAATTCGATCTTCGTTTTTCCGATTTCGAAAATTTAAACACAACAACTTTCAATTTTGAACTTGACATATGTAATGAAGTTGTTAATAATCCAACAAAGGAAGACGAATTTAATGAACACAATTTCTATGAACTTTTTGAAGATGAGTTGTTAAATTTCGACGGGGAATATTTAAATCGCCATTTTGATTTTGAAATCAATAATTTTGAAAAATTTGTTGATGATGAACTTGACTTTCAAATTGGTGAAAATAAACTTGAATTTCAATCAATTGTTTTATCAACCCCAAAAATCATCGAAAACAAAACAACTCGTACGATTTTTAATAAAACGACATTCATTTTTCCAAATCAACATTCAACTTTGAAATCTTTCATGGTTTGGTTTTCCGAGCTTAAGCTGTGTCTCGCATACTTGACGAGACAAATGAATCGGTCTTTGGAAGACCGTTTGATTTACTTTTTGACGGTATACTTTCTGATCTCGTGTAAATACCGTTAATTTTCATTTAAATAAAGGTCATGTTTTTATTTTTACTTTTTTTTTCTTTTCTCCTTTCACTTGGGTTGACAGTGGGGACACAGTCAAAATCAAGTGTGGGGGGGGGGGACTAATCATCATTTTTGATTTTTTTATTTTTTCTTTCCAAAATTAAAAAAAATCTCAAAAACAAAAAAAACAATTTTTTTAAAAGCATTTCGATTTATTTTTAAAGAAACACTATAGGATAAATATATGGTTTTGGTTTACTAAATTGAAATTTTTGAAAATTTATTTGTCTCAACAAAAATAAAAATAAAGTTCGATTACAAATAACAATGGTTTAACTAGTATATAGGAAAATTCACACGTGTTAATTGTGAAATACATCCTAATTGAAAATATTTGTTTTATAAAGTGGCTGATTTAAAGTAAAGATATAACATTTTTTTGTCTTCTAAGTTAAATCGTGCTAAGATGATTTTGCGAAACTCTATCTCTAAAAAAACAAAAACAAAAAAAAACAATTTTTTTATATATATGTATATTTTTAATAAACACATAGAGTCATGTGTTCACACTCGTGTATTCACTCGCCATGCTCTGTACCCTTCTCACGTAAGTCTGAAAGGCAATGCACGATCGGTATATCTTGCCTCAGTTTATCTGAATTAGGTGTGTGTATATAAAAATTATTTTACTAATAACGCCTACAGTCAATAAGTGTTCACATTCGTGTGTTCTCTCTCCATGCTCTGTATTCCCCTCACATCAGTCCGCAAGGCAGTGCATGGGCAATATATCTGGCCTCAGTTTATCTGAGTTAGGAATATGTAAATATTGTTAATATAAATAAAATTTTCAAATAAAAAATTAGGGAGAGTAAGCAATTGAAATCCAAGCACTATTTTAACTTGTTTGATTTGACTTGTTATTGAAAAGAAATGAAAATACCACTTTGATAAACTTTGATAATCAACTAAGGATCCATTTCATAGTTACACTGTATTATCGACCGAAACAACGAGTTAAACTATAGCCCATTTGTTACGATAACTTCGTTTTTATTGGAAATTTTGACAAGTAAATGACTTAAATTTCAAGATAATGACCAAAGCCTATATTTAACTTATTCATGTTAATTTGAAAGTAAATCCTTCATTTGTAAATACTTTCAAAAACTCGCATTCTTCTCTTTGTAAATAAATCTTGCATTTTGTAAATATTTTCATTCTGCATTTGGATTTTGTGGGTAGTATCCGCTGAAAACCCTCACGAGACAACACTCGTCCTACTGGGGACACCCAGAGGTTTAACGGCTTGTTGCATATGCTCAATGCAATCGTGCTCCTTACGAAAACGGATTTATCTTAAGTTTTCTTTATTCGAGGACGAATAAAAAGATAAGTGTGGGGGTATTTGATGTGCACATAAATGTGCATATTTTTACCACCATATTTGATCCATTTAAATTAAATAAATGATCATATTGGGTATTTTAACCTGTTTAAACCAAAAAATCAAATTATTTTCAAATTGTCACATATTCATCTTCATATAGGGGAAAAATGGTCATTTTTATGCATTTATTGAATTGTGAAATTTTACTTAGAATTTTTTTATGTTGTTTTGTAGGAAATTTAGTAAATTTTACAAGTGGTTTCATGATGATATATGCATGCACAAGAGTGAAGAGAACAAATAAAGATGGAAATAATTCAAAGTGATGATCATGGAGGACCCCACTTACCCATCTACCTTAATGTACACTTACGAGCTAATGCACATGCTAAAAGGCCATTAAATCTTCATGCACACTTAATGGATGATTAGTGTTCACACTTGTGTGTTCACTCGCCACCCCCTGTATTCCCCTCACATCAGTCCGCAAGGCAGTGCATGGGTAATATATCTGGCCTCAACTTATCTGAGTTAGGCATATGTAAATATTGTTAATATAAATAAAATTTTCAGATAAAAAATTAGAGAGAGTAAGCAATTGAAATCCAAGCACTATTTTAACTTATTTGATTTGACTTGTTATTTGAAAAGAAATGAAAATACCACTTTGATAAACTTTGATAATCAACTAAGGATCCATTTTATAATTACGCTTTGTTATCAACCGAAACAACGAGTTAAACTATAGTATATTTGCTTTGACAACCTTGTTTTTATTGGGAATTTTGATGAGTAAATGGCTTAAATTTTCAAGATAATGAACAAAACCTATATTTAACTTATTTATGTCTATTTAAAAATAAATCCTTCATTTGTAAATATTTCAAAAACTCGCATTCATCTCTTTGTAAATAAATCTTGCATTTTGTAATGATGTTCATCCTGCATTTGGATTTTGTGGGTAGTATCCGCTGAAAACCCTCACGAGACAACACTCGTCCTACTAGGGACACCCAGAGGTTTAACGGCTTGTTGCATACGCTCAATGCAATCGTGCTGCCTACGAAAACGGATTTATCTTAGTTTTCCTTTATTCGAGGGCGAATAAAAAGATAAGTGTGGGGTATTTGATGTGCACGTAAATGTGCATATTTTTACCACCAAATTTAATCTATTTAAATTAAATAAATGATCATATCGGGTATTTTAACTTGTTTAAACCAAAATTCATATTATTTTCAAATCGTCACATATTCATCTTCATCCAAGGGCAAAATGGTCATTTTTGTGCATAGATTAATTTGAGAAAATTTAATTAGAAATTTCTATATTATTTTATAGGAATTTGGCTTCATATACAAGTGGTTTCATGAAGATATATGCAAGCACAAAGAAGATACAAAGGAATAGAGATGGAAATAATTCAAAGGCATGATAATGGAGGACCCCACTTACCCACCTACCTTAATGTACACTTAGGAGCTAATGCACATGCTAAAAGGCCATCAAATCTTCATGCACACTTAATAGGTGATTAGGGGATGCTAATGATTACTTGGCCACCACACTACCTCAAGGGCAATTTGGGCATTCCCCAAAAATATGAATTAGGGTTTCATACATGTATAAAGACCCCTTATGTTTCATGTAACCCTCTTCTTCTTACTTCCTCTTAGTTAGTTTTTAGCTTAGAAAATAAATCAAAGCTCTCTTTCTTTTCATGGCTACTTAGCCATTTCTTCTCTTATGTAATTCCTTTTTTCTATATGCAATTTAATACATGTTCGTTTTCTTTTCTTATTTATTTCCTTTCATGTTGTAATGTAGATTTATTTATTTATGCAAGTAGTGTAGATTTTCTTTTATGCAATTAGATTAGTTCTCTTTTTCATTAGCTTTCATTTTCCTTTCTTTTTGCTTTCATGTTGCTAGCTACATTTGTTAATCAAATGACAAATATGAGAGGCTAAACCCCTTCAATTTAGGGGTAATGAAGCTCTCTAATTATGTAGCTTCAACTATTTGTTAATTCATGCTCTCTTTTTGTGTTTAATGATGATGATAGAAATGGTTTACTAGTTGTTTTTGCTTTGAATTTGATAGCCTATATTATTGACACCAAATAGGCTATGCTTAAACAATCACTAACACTAATTGCCTCTTCATCAAAAATATGATTATGACAAAAGAAAGTGATTTGAAATTAAAATTTGATGGTCTATATTTCTAATCAATAGTTAATAGGCCATACTTAAAATATATTTCATTTTCATTGTCAAGTTTCATGAAAGTTCGTAAGTGGTTTAAGGGGTGTGTTAAAGTTTGATGGCTTATGTTGGCTAACTAATAGCACAAATATGTCATAATTATGATAAGCACATCAATTAAAGTACTATTGACCATAAAAGAGAGATCATGATTTCATGTGTTGAACTATGTGATCTAGAGAGTGGATTTATTCTCTAAATTGTCATTTAACTCTTATATTTGCATCTCTTTTCTTTTAGTTAGTTAGCTAATTTTCTAATTCTCTAGCTTAACTTTCATTCCAAATTGGTATAATTTGATTGAATAGCATTTTTAAAATCATCAACTCCCTGCGGATCGACCCGTACTCACCACGTACGTCAATAGTACACCGTGCACTTGGGGTATTAATTTTAATTAAAAATTTATCGACAGTTTTCTAACTCGATAGAAATTCCTCCGTTAAACAAGTTTTTGGCGCCGTTACCGGGGGAGTTGTTTTGATTTTATTTTTCTATTCTTCGAATTAGTTTGTTTGATTTTTATGTGTTTTTGTTTTCTGTATGTGGCATTTAAAACAAAAAATATATTGTTTGTTTGTGTAATTTTTGTTTGCATTTGTTTGTGTGCATGTTGTTCTAGTTGTTTTGTTTGTTTGCATTCCCATAATTAAAAAAACACACAATTTCTAAAAAATATTTATTCACAATTTCATTTTTAGTTTTACATTTACATATTTCTTTTTCTCTTCTTTTTTTATATATACATTCACAAAAAAAAAACTTCACAGTGCATTTTCTGTTCACTATGCACATCACTGTGCAGTGCAACACTTCCACTGTCGCATACATAACACTTGACAAAACTTCTCTGGCCACTTCCGTCATAACTGCCATACTCTCTCTTTTGTTACTCCATCACAACCATTACCCACTGTTCCATCAGTTCTTCCTCACCTTTGCACAGCAATCCCTGCTTACTGCCATTTCATTTATAATCTCCACACCTCATTTCTGTCAAAGCCACTTCTGCCTCACACAACTGCCACTGTTTCATTTCTTCCTACAACAAGACTTCATTATACCACAACAACACAAACCACTTCATTCACTTCTCTACAACCCCCACAACCACTTGATACAACCATTCACTGTATCACCATCTTCTTGCACTTTCAACTACACCCTTGACACTCTGTGCACAAACCACAATCCACTGTTATCATTCAATACTGTCATTCAACCTTCTACTGACGGCAACCTCATTGCCACTCCATCATTTCTTGCAACCGCGACCCCACATCACCCAGCTCGAACATCTCCCTATCTCAAATCGAATTCCTCCTCCATCCACATAAACATCACAGCAATAGTATGCAACTTCTCCCGCCTTCATCAAAATCCAATTCATGAACGCCATACACCCATACTGCCATAACTGTAGTTCAACAAAATAGCCATTGCTTGCAAAGTGCCCTAACCCGATCACCATCCCCATCATCATCCAAAACCACTACCACAACTCGAACCACATCTCCTCTGTCAAACTACTCCTTTCCGACCTTTACTAACCCACTGTGCTACCAAAATACTCCTAAAACCCACTGCTATCCGCCCTATCATCATAACAAACATCATAGAATTTCCTCCTTACTGAACCACAACCTGTCGAACTACATCATTTTCATCCACAGCTACCACTCTACGACAACAGTCTCAGCATACAAAACTCCTACGCAAACATACAACTCTTCCAATTTGTGGGGTTTAATGTTGGATGTTGGATCTATATATTGTACATTGATGTTGGATGTAAATATTGTAGTCGGATGGGTGAGACTGATGATGGAAGGTTTGTTTTGTATTGATTGAATATGTTTGCGTTTGATATGATGATGTTTGGTTTTATATTGATATTGATATTGATTTTAGCTTATATATTTGATTTATATGTTGATTTCGATGAGTTGTGTTATATATTGTTATGGAAGTGATTTTCGGCTGCAGAAAAAAAAATCACCTAGATTTCCGACGGCTTTCGATGGCTTCCGTTGGCTTACATGCCAAAATTTTCGACGGCTAGCGACAGTGAGCGATGGCTTTCTGGACGAAATTTCCGACGGTTAGCGACGACATTCGACGAAATTTTTCGATGGCTAGCGAAGGTGTGCGACGATTAACTTGGAAATTTTCATGCCACGTGGACGTCGGCATCGTCGGAAAAGCCGTCGGAAGAGCCGTCGGTAGCCATCGCAAGTACTTCGTCGAAGCCGTCGGAAATGGATGAAATTCATGGTTCGTATTCCGATGGCATTTTTGACGACTCGCGACGGCCGCCGCGGCCGTGAACCGTCGAAAATCCTTGTTTCTCTTGTAGTGATTATTGATGTTGTAATTACTCATCATTTTCACTATTTGACTGATTCAAGGCTTTATGTGACCTTCCATTTACACCTTTAAAATCAACTCGATACCAACCTTGTTATGATTGATACCGACTTGATTAGCATTTGCCAAAACAGCTCCACCTCCTATAACTTGTTTCTTTTATGCTTTTGAACTCTTCCTTTTCATTTTCTATGCTTGTTATCTCTTCTATTTTAATTTGATGAAGATGAACTTTCTTTCTCGAAACTTGAAAAGATGAATTCATGTGGCTTGGGCCTTTGAGGTTGCTGGGATAATATAACTACGTGCTTTTCCATTCTTTCAAAGATAGCATTTTAGTTATCCAATGTCTTCTTATTCATTTCAACCATCATCATATATAACTCAGTCTCTGTCACCATCTCCAGTAGGAAAAAGATCCTGACAATGCACCTATAGGCTGATTAGCCTCTTCATTATACTAAGAAGCTTATTCTTCTCCAGTAGCAACTCCAGATCTTGAAGGAGGTTTCCTTGGTGTTATTTCGTTTTGCTATGATGTAAATTCTTCTTGTGGTCTAAGTAACTTCAGATCTACATCAATCAACTCCTAGATCTAACTTCTGGATGCCTGAAATCCAAAATTCTAAGTTGAATCTTCACTTAAGAATCTCGTTTCTCGATGAAAGCATAAAAAAATGTCGAGTCCAAAAATGGCACAACACAACTAATGAATCCAGAAATGAACATAACAAAGATGAAATTGAAAGTATACAGGAGGAATACATTAACTTTTGCAGTGATTTGGCCTCAAATTGCTACCTACGTCCACTTTAGTTTTATTTCAAGAGTTTTTGCACAACTACAAACAAGTTACAAGGTTTCAAGTCTAAGAAACCATGATTCCAAGTTTGATAGCAATTCATGGCAAAGTAAGAGCTATAGGAGTGAAGATCAAGAGTTCAAAAGTCCTTTTTATGTCGCTTTAACACTCAAACGTATAGGCAAAATCATCCATTAGAGTCGCTTGATCACGGAAGACTAGGTAAGAATTAGATTCATGCAATTATGAAGGAAGAACAAGTAATTTTTATAACATAAATCTTGTTGGTACCAACCATAATCATATCAGTACCGACTATAATTTTCTCGGTGGCACATCACTTTTTCATCACACTTGTTCATATCTTCAATTTCCAAGCTTTGTTCCCAAAAATTGCTCCATCTTGCCAGAGGTTTTAGTGCCACATCTTGGAGAGATTCATTTTGGGTAGATTGGATCTAGCTTAGATTTAAGCATCTTTGGATTTGCTTATTGCTTTGAAGGAGGATCTACGTAAGTTGGAGACTATTTTGAATAGTATTATGGTCTTTATTTATGTATATGCTTATTTATGTGAATTAACCTTAAGGATATTGCTAGATCAACACTTTAAAAAAAATTATACATTGATCAAATGTCAGGCCATGATTAAATATGACCGAAAAACCATAAAGATACAATTAGATCCAATAAATGTGTGGTGTAATGAAAAATTATATGATAGGGCTTAGGGAATGCACTTATAGATACCTTGACTCAATACTTATACTAGATGGATCAATACTTAGGATTTCAAGTCAAAACTCGGGATTTTTAAGAGAAATGCCAAAGTAGATATGGATCGATATTAAAGTATGGATTAGTACTCGTGAAACTTCAGGTCAAACATGAGACTTTTCAAGGAAAAGCCCGGAGTAGACATGGATACTAAGAGAAACTTCAAGCCAGACTCGTGATTTTGCAAGGGAAAGCTTTAAGTAGACATGTATCGATATTGGGTATGGATCAGTATTGGATCATGGATTAACACTCACTAACACTTTGGGTCATACTTGAGGATTTTCTAAAGAAAGCCCGAAGTTGACTAAGAGGTAGTGGTAATCTATCTTCGAAGTAGCATACCTCCCTCATGCCAAGTCCAATTTCAACAAAACATTGAGCAGTGTTCTTAGGACATAGCGACATCTATTGTGTGATTTGGGAAATAATACGAATACTTTGGTTTTTGAATCATGGTTTAGAGATCTACCCTCAGACAATGAATCTTCGACCAATGGATGGTTGAGTGGTATGATAATGGTCGACATGTGCAATTGAATGAAATTGAGATATAAGAATATCAACATCAAGCCCACATCCATACAAATCCACGGTGGTTAAAGGGTAACTATCACAGAGACATGGAGTAAATAAGTATCGTGATCCTTAAGTTGATTTTAAGTTTGTACCTCGGAGTTAAAGACATTAATGTGAGAATGGAATGGCCAATATAAGAATAGCTCTCATCTTAGGCAAATAGTGGGCTTTAGGTTCTTAGCAAACAGATTCCATGTAATCTTATATATGATGTTATGTGTGTGAATGCAAGACATTAAAGGGCTCTTGGACATTATGCTAATGACCCTTACCATACACTAGTGGTTAATAGACAAAAGGGGAAATGTAAATCCTCGGTAAGATATCAGAGGTAAACAATACCTAGCCACATATTAATGGTGATAATGACCCATTTTCCTTATAGTATAGGGCTTCATTATATTTTCTATGATTGGTAATCCATAGAAATGATAAATGGGTCCACGAAATGTATGGTTGTCGGGGTAATACTCTTCACACATAGCATTCAGGACTGATAGATTAAGGTGTCGATTCCATATATACACCCTGATTAGATGATGACCACACTTTTCCCAGTGACGTAGTATTAGAGACCACATACTTTATTATGCCTTTACAATTGAACATATTGTTATTATTGTTGTTGTTGTTGTTGTTGTTATTTTTATAACTTCTTAAATGTAGGTGAGACAGGTTGAGGTTTTGTTACATGTATGCATATGTCTTTTACCAGATATTTCATATATTCAGTATATGAGCATTTATGTACCTGTTATCTTGGGCTAGTTTCCTCCTCACACCAATATTTATGTGACCTTTATTGCGTCTTTAGTTGTTTATTTTATAGCTCCTAGATACTCTCACGAGCAAGATGGGAGTCCAGCATTGAGGAGTGCTTTCTAGTAGGTCTTGGAGTAGCTAGAGAAGCTTGGAGATGTTGTTAGCTATTATCCAATTTAGGTTTTTATTTTATGCAGCAATAAGCAGTATGTATGTATATATATATAAGAGATAAACTGCTATCTCTTAAGTACTCTAATATATCCCATATCCTATTTCTTACATGGTGTACTACACTATTTACTATTATATGTTTTTCCTTCCGCTTTGAGTTTGCAGATCATGCTGCGTGAAGAATAGTTTAAGTTTATTACCTGAAGGAATGTTATGTTCTACTATTTGCGAATTGAACTCTTAAATAGTTTTAGATTCGAGGTGTAAGGGATGGTTGGCCTTCACATCACATTCCTTTATCATCAATCCCTCTAGTATACTTTTCCAAATTTTTCTTAGGACCTATTAAATTTGATCTCCAATTAACTTGGATCCAAAAAAATTTAGAGATCGAACCCTAGATCTTTAATTCTAAGTGAAAATACCAAAAAAAACATTTGCTAAAAAATAGTTTTAATACCTATACGGAGGTTATAAATAACCAACGGCTTGGAATGTAGTTGTTGATTGTAATTTTGGGTGGATCTTAACATGTGATCTATATTATATGTGAGTTCAAACCCGATAAAGCTTAGATATTAATCTAAAGAATAACCATTTTATGCAAAAGTAAGAAGAAAAAGCATGGAGAAGAGCCAACAGGTTGGCTCATTTGGTTGGTAGTTCTATTATGAGACCAAAAGTCACAAATTTGATTCCCAAGATCGATACTTGTTGGCACCAATGAGCCTTGTTCAAAAAAGCATGGAAAGGAAAGATAACTATTATATATTGGTTCGATTATGCCTACAACCACTTTAATATAATTTTGTTATTATTATTTTTTTACAAAAATCCGAGTAAATTATAATTTTAATCTCGATAATTAGCTTGAGCTCGGACTAAAAATGGCAGCATATTCCTTCAGTAAAAGCTCGATCATTTACTAGGTGCATGTATCCCTATATATATATACTAGTATACAATGCACGTATGTGCATATAATATCCAAAGATGTTTACCTTGGATTGATGTGTGTTTTAAGTGCAAATGGTTTTGTAGTCACAACACATTTCAAATTGTTTTGTTGGCGATATCGATGATAAATTGATAGTAAAATTCCGTTGATAGGTAGACGGAAAAGATGGTGAGATGCCATTAACGAACGAGAGTAATTTTGGAATTTCAAAATGACACCGTGTAAATCATGTTGATTGAATTCTCATTAATGGTAGAGAGTAGAGACGTGATCTCTTAATTCTTACTGATAATTTTGTTGATGATAATTTTAGTATTATTATTCTTTTGTGACTTATTATTGAAACTTGTTAGCAACTTGTTTACTGGAAAGGTCCAAGATGAATGCTTACTTCTTACATTCATCACTAATTTGTTATTTTTTACATAATGTACTCTGTATATCAAAGAGATTTCCTTTTTCTTTGCAGGGCTTTTGGAATGGGCCTACTAAATTATGTACTGACCCAATCCTGTTAGATTCGATACATTTTTAAGAGGATTCTCACTTGTTTTCTTGTTTTAACGATGAACTATGATTGTGCAGGCCACAACATTAGGTCCATCAAAGTAAGAGATGGTATGAATTAAAGCTGAAGAGTAGATTAAGTAAATGTCCTATATTTCACCCTCGGTATCACTTTGCGTTGTAGGTGTGCATGTAAATATTTGATGAAAATGAATACATGTACAGGAATGTCTATTCAATTTACAAAACAATAATGTTGTGTCTTTCGCAATTTTATTCTTCTGCTTTTTCTTCAGCATAAAGGAGCATAACACCTTATACAACCCAAGCTATTGTAAGAAAATAGTTGTAATATATTAAACACATTCTAATTGTTTTAATTTGCCTCACATCGTCAAAAACACATAAATTGTTGCTGTATATAAGCTAAGGGATGAAGAAAGAAGTTGTTCCAATGACATCTAATTGAGTTAAGATGACGCCGTGAAGTTTAATAATACATCCCATGAACAATTGACATGCAAATTGAGAAACAAATAATTTTAGCCACTTTGGAGATGTAAATGGTATTTTAGGAAATTCAAAAAGACACGATTGAATCCCATTCATCGAAATATCATTATTAATAGTAGAGATATGCATTTAGGCCTTTACGTCTCGGGTCTTCTTTAAGAAAAATAATCTGGATTATCTCATTCTAGATTTGAATTCCTAAAATAAATATTAAGGAAGTATTTGAATACACATATAATCAATGTTGATCCATCTACCAATTGTTACCGATCGATAGACTTTTGAATAATCTTCTCTGTCTTGCATCATTTTATCCATTGATCCGCTTCTACTTCAAGTTTCAACTAGGACCTTTTCCGAAACATTTTATAACATTAATTCATCGAGAATCAGAGTTTTTATTGATCATTACTAATCCATCTATGAAAAGATACTAATCCATACAGATGGTCATTTTTCTTCCTCCTTTATTTTGACTACCTCATAGTTGTCTAAGAGCTTACAATCCATTCCATCATCATCAGAGCTCAAGTATCATTGACTCGTTACTTATGCAGAATCACAAATAAAAATAAATATACATATATTATGTTTGTTTCTCAAATAGATTAGATGTTCATACCATAAATAAATAACTAATTACCATAGCATTTTCTAAAGACCCAGAGAACGAAGCTTTCCTTGTAAACTTCGAGGAAGTATGCATCAAACCTACAACACATACTTTAGATAACACAAGAATATGTAGTTGATGAGAATTTGACCTTCAAGGGGAGCGTCGCATGTCCTAATCAAAAATTTTATGGTTACAACAATAATATAAAAAATATTTATTGTTAACATGAAGTGGTAACTATTTAATTTTATTATGTTTAGTCGCAATAACATCAAGTGCATCGGAGTGTTAATATTAGAAACATGAGTTGTACTTAATCTTCTTTCATCACATAAGCTTCATTCTCTTCTTTCTAATCTCTCTTTAAAGATGTAATAACAAAAATTATTCGATATTGATAATCCCATTATTATTTGCATTTGTTTAAACAATGGACATAAATAGTTGGTCTCTTACTTGATTAAAATAATGTACATTCTAAAGGGATGGACTTTCGTTATATAGTTTAAAGCAATAAACTACATACAAAATAAAAACTTAACTCATGTAACTTGACCTAAAGGCTCCCCTCCTTTACTTTTCAACATATAAAGAAATAGAAAATTTTATGGATGAAAAATTCCAACCAATATTTTGGTTGAATAGTTCACAAATCATAGTTTGAAAATATTCCGAATACAAAAATCTAATAAAGAACCTTAACATGCAAACTTAATATAACACATTCGGGAGAATTAACCAAAAGTAAAAATATTAAAACAAAATAATATAGGACATATGTTCAAAAATTTAGTCATGAGAACAAAAAATTTCCTTATATTAACTTCTACCGCCTTAAATTTCGATTAACAATTCCAATCTCGAATTTTTTACTACCGTGCAACAGCCTACCACCAGCCAAGCTCCTACACACCCTCTCTATCCTACCGATTACTAGCCAAAACCACCATCGCCAACACCAATTTCAATGCCGACACCTCCATTGTACAAATCTCGCTATCACCACCACTACAAAATCTCGCCACTACATTGCATCCCATACTACATAACCTTATCATGACTCTAGTCAACCTCTATAATCAACCATAACTTCAAAAAAAATAGTAACAAATTAAAAAAAATCTAATTTAAATTACCATTTATATGACGCTAAAAAACAATACCAAATGAAAGTTTACTAGTTTAAAGTATACTGATATGAATAGAAGGCTAAAAGCAACATCAAATAGAAAAATGCTAATTTAAACTAACATAGTATGAAAATAATGTTATATCTGTAATTCAGAAATTGCTAAATTTGATTAGCATTACTAGGTAGAAACTTCGTATAAAGCTATCACCATGACCATCACATATAATCGGTCAGGTTACTGCCGCCTCCATCACCTTGCCGTTGCTTTTGGTCATTACCCTTGAAAACCGTAACCTTCAATTGCATCACCATTTGTTTTTTTGATTGTTTATCCTTAAGGCCAAAAATGAAACTTTACATCCTTGAAACCTAAAAAATTCACAAGTTTTTGGTTATGCCTATTTTTAACTATGAGCCCCATATGGAAGTCCAAAATTGTAATTTATTTCTTTGAATGGCAAAGGAAGAAGCTTCAAGGAAGTAGAGTGTAAAGATAGGCTAAGAAAGAGACTGATACTGACCTCTTTTCAGGTCGGTACCGATATGATTTCATGCACTTTGAGGAACTCTAGAGCTATGGCAAGGTATTGATGGCTATATTGATCGTCCTAGGACCCATTTCTGAAGGAGTAGGCGAGCAACTTCAAAGAGCTTTGCATGGAAGGACAAGTGCTAGACGTGTCAAAACCTCTCGGTAATAACCTTATTTCCAAGGTAAATATGCCCCACTTAACCGAGAACAGTAAAATCACACAATTCATAGCTCTAAGGAAGTAAAAACCACATGCTCCGAATCCTCTTGAAAGAGAGGGGTGCCTTGGGGAATGCGGACACAGGTGGTGCATGGCTGTCGTCAGGGAACTTGACGAATCAAAGCTAGAAGGCAAGATATAAGAGAGAAGAAGGATTTGCAATTAGAAAAATCAAATCAACATTGACCTAATTTTCGTCAGTATCGTATGATTTTATAGCACGGAGGACTTCGTCTCCCCTCATACTTTCTATAATCTAGAGTTTGACCTGGTATTTTATGATTCAACGACTTCAGTGGGTGATTCTCCTATAAATAGAAGACCTATAGTGACTTGAAAGGGACTTTTGGCACTTTGGATTTTTTTCTATCTTCTTCTTCCCTGAACTCTTGTAAATTCGAGATCTATTGGGGTAGGATGAGTTGTAATCTTTGTATTACGTAGAGAAAAATAAGATAACAAGAGTTAATTGGATGTAGGCTTGAGTATTTTCCAAACCACAAAAAAAGTATTGTATGTTCTACTTTTTCTTTATACACTGATTGATATATTCGGGTTATGACTATTTTGGGGCATTGTGTCAACTTATGATATTTGCTTGTTGCTTTGATTTGGATTTAGTAAATGAATATTTGATTTTGAAAATCATTGGAATATGATAACTAATATATAAACAAATTGGTATAGTTTTCTTGACTGAAGAGAGGGGGAATGAATCATAAGGTACATGTCCCCTTGTTGAAGAGCGAGTGGATAGTCCTGTATATAAAAGTAAGTCCTCTCATCAGAGAGTGAACAGATGGACTTGCTTTGACGTTGGGTCCCCTCACCGGAGAGCGAGCGGATTGGACTGGATATGAATATACGATCTGAAGAGATCATACCCTAGATTGGACGTTAATAATACGATTTGGAGAGACCAGGCCTTAGGATTGAACACCTTTTAATTAGATAATGTATACAGAGTAATTAATGATTATCATTGCCTTGATTCGGTTGAGCTACTTATAATTGGATGCTTGGTGATTCTAGACAATTCATAAATAATGTTCCAATCAGTGGGTATGCACTCTTATTATTAACAACCCATGATTGCATGATGAATAACTAACCTAAGATAGATAAATCTCAAGTGAACACGGGTTGACATAAATATTTATTTATGATAACAAAAATCCTGCGTGAACACGGGATCACACTGATATATGATATCTCCAGGCGAGGACAGGATAACTTAGTGACATATGTGATAAGATAACTCCGGATGAATACGAGATGATTACGATTTATGACTAACACTTAAAGACTAGATTCCTTAACTATAATTGTCTAGAATGACCTTTAATTTACAGAAGAATCTGAAGGAACCAAACAACTTGGATTGATGGATAGCCAAAGAGCTTAACTACAAATGATTGATTATCCCTGGTACTTGTTCTCGAGCAAAGCAGACTTGCTTTCCTACTTTAAGAGGCAAGTGTTACAGCCAAATTTTCCGTAGTCTTAGAACAAAATCAAACAGATAGAATGGACTTTAGAATGATAAAGGAATGAATTTAGAGACTTGGAGACAACTCTGGAATGGCAAAGAAAGAAGCTTCAAGGAAGTAGAGTGTAAAGACAGGCTAAGAAAGAGATCAATATCGAGCACTTTTCAGGTCGGTACCTATATGATTTCATGCACTTTGAGGAACTTTGGAGCTATTGTCAAGGTACTAATGGTTAAAGTGATCGTCTTAGAGCCATTTCTAAAGGAGTATGTGAGCAACTCCAAAGAGCTTTATAGGAAGGACACGTACTAGATGTGTCAGAATCTCTCGGTAACAACCTGATTTCCAAGTTAAAATTGCTCGAAACTTGACGAATCAAAGCTAGAAGGTAAGATATAAGGGAGATGAATGTTTTGCAATTAGTAAATCAGATCGATACCGACCTGATTCTAGTCAATACTGATATAATTTTATGGCACGGGGGACTTCATCTTCCCTCATGCTTTCTCGAATTTAGAATTTGACCTGGTATTTCGTGATCCAATGAATTCGATGGGAAATTCTCCTATAAATAGCAGGCCTATAGCAACTTGAAGGGGACCTTTTGCACTTTGGATTTTTTTTCTATCTTGTTCTTCCCTAAACACTTATAAATCCGACATATACTAGATTGATGTCAGATTTGAATTGCAATCTTTGTACATCAAATAAAAATATATAATAAGATTAAAGTGGATGTAGGCTAGAGTATTTGCCAAACCATTATAAAAAGTGTTGTTTGTTCTTCTTTTTCTTCATATATTGCTTGATTGATTCGGTTTTTTACTATTTTGGAGTGTTGTGTCAACTTTTGATGCAACATCAATACACATACACACATTATTATATTGGTTACATATCTAGCTTCAAAAAATTGATATACACATACATACAATTATATGTGCATAATCGCATGCATACATTGGTATATATATATATATGCACATGCATACACACATATACATGGTATATAAATGCACTGACATTGATGTATACATAATTTACTCACATATGCATTTGAATATGTTTTTAGAAATTATATAAATCTAATTTAGGTATGTGTAGATATAACTTCACTTCTAATGCTACATCTTTGACCATTCGAGAGGGCATGTTAGCTAATGATTTCGAACCTACGTTTAAGTCTAAATTAAATGATACTAGAAAGGTTTATTCAAGGAGCTGATGGACTTGCTTGGACGTTGGGTCCCCTCATCGGAGAGCGAGCGGATTGGACTCGATATGAACATACGATCTGAAGATATCAGACTCTAGATTGTACATTAATAATACTATTTGGAGAGACCTGGCCTTAGGATTGAGCACCTTATAATTAGATAATGATTACTGAGTAATTAATGATTGTCATTGCCTTGATTAGGTTGAGCTTACTTATAATGGGATGCTAGGTGATTCTAGACAATTCATAAGTAATGTTCCAAACTGTGGGAATGCACTCTTATTATTAACAACCCATGATTGCATGATGAATAATTAACCTAAGATAGATAAATCTCATGCGAACACGGGATGATATAAACATTTATTTATGATAACCTAAATGTCGCATGAACACAGGATGACACTTATATATGATATCTTCGGGCGAAGACGGGATAACTTGGATAGTGACATATGTGATAAGATAACTCTGGATGAATATGAAATGATTACAATTTATTACTAACACTTAAGGACTAGATTCCTCAACTATAATTGTCTAGAATGATCTTTAATTTAGAGGAGAATCTGAAAGAACCAAATGATTCACCACAACTTGGATTGATGGATAGCTAAAGATCTTAACTGCAGATGATTGATCACCCCTGGTACTTATTCTCGAGCAAAGCAGAATTGCTTTCCTACTTTGAGGGGCAAGTTTTATAGCCAAATTTTCCGTAGTCTTAGAACAAAATCAAACAGATAGAATGGACTTTAGAATGATAAAGGAATGAATTTAGAGACTTGGAGACAACTCTGGAATGGAAAAGGAAGAAGCTTTAAGGAAGAAGCTTCAAGGAAGTAGAGTGTAAAGATAGGCTAAGAAAGAGATTAGTACCGACCTCTTTGCATGTCAGTACTGATATGATTTCGTGCACTTTGAGGAACTTTGGAGCTATGGTCAAGGTACTAATGGATAAAGTGATCGTCTTAGAGCCATTTCTAAAGGAGTACGTGAGCAACTCCTAAGAGCTTTAGAGGAAGGACATGTACAAGATGTGTCAGAATCTCTCAGTAACAAACTGATTTCCATGGTAAAAATGTTCGAAACTTGATGAATCGAAGCTAGAAGGCAAGATATAAGAGAGACGAATGTTTTGCAATTAGCAAATCCGATCGATACCGACCTGATTCTAGTCAGTACCGATATAGTTTTATGGCACGGGGGACTTCGTCTTCCCTCATGCTTTCTTGAATTTGGAATTTGACCTGGTATTTCGTGATCCAATGAATTCGATGGGCAATTCTCCTATAAATAGCAGACCTATAGCAACTTGAAGGGGATTTTTTGCACTTTGGAATTTTTTCTATCTTGTTCTTCCATAAACTAAATCCGAGATCTACTAGTTTGGGGTCGGATTTGAACTACAATCTTAGAACTTCAGATAAAAAACATATAATAAGGTTAAAGTGGATGTAGGCCAGAGTATTTTCCGAACCACTAGAAAATGTGTTGTTTGTTCTTCCTTTTCTTCATATATTGCCTAATAGATTTATATTTTAACTATTTTGTGGTGTTGTGTCAACTTTTGATGCACATCAATACACATACACACATTATTATATATCTGGCTTCAAATAAATTTATATACACACACATACAATTATATGTTCATAGTCGCATACATACATTGCTATATACATGCACATGCATACACACATATACATTAGTATATAAATGCACTGACATTGATGTATACAAAATTTACTCACATATGCATTTGAATATGTTTTTCGAAATATTATATAAATCTAATTTATGTATGTGTAGATATAACTTCACTTCTAATGCTACATCTTCGACCATTCGTGCATTTTACCTAACGATTTCGAACCTACATTTAAGTCTAAACTCAATGATACTCGAAAGTGATATTCAAGGAACTTCTAATAAAATAATTCTATTACTATATATATATAATTACATATACATATATATATATATATTGATAATAAATGTAATTAAATGAAATTTTTTATTTTAGTGGAGACATGATATACCACTAGCAACTGTGAAAAATGATTTGACTAAAATTTAGCCAACCTCGAAATTATAGTTGAGAATTGATATTGGCGAAGGTTACTCACTAATACCTTGATTTGAAAATCAAAAACGAGGAAATAAAATGCAATAAATAAAGTGACAAAAGATTTAGTGTGGTTCAATTTATGTTGATCTATGTCGACTATGAGTATTTTCGTACTATTTTCCTTCTCTTACAATGGCTGAGATTACAAGAATTAAAAACAAGAAAATGATGGATTAAAAGCTTCAAATGTTCGATCCTTGTACAAATTCATGATAGGTTGTATTTATAGCTATTCTGGAAATTGAGTTGGACAACCGAGATCATGTTGCTAATTTGCAAAGTTTGAAAATCATTCCTAGCTGTTTAAAAAGTCATTTGGCCGATATGCGTATTAGCTAGGATGCCAACTGAATTGTATAACTCAGATGATTGCCTGCTGGTAGTTCGTACTTGAGCATTCCTTGGTTAGGGACATGCAACATGGGATTAGGAAGTGGTTGCATAGTGGCACTTTGCTAGTGTGGCAGAGAATGTCCATGAGTGGTTATCACACAGTACCGCTTTTGTTAGATGAATAGTGTTATATATGCTAGACTTTTCAAAGAAACGATGCAGAGTTATAGCTTCTTTTTGCGGAGGTGCTCTTGCACCTTTGGAAAAAGTCTGTCAAGACAAGAGGGAATTAAAAGATGCGGGTGGTCAAGGTGAAAGGCGAGCAGGGGATCTTATCAAGGAATAGGAGTGGATTTTATCTGGGTCACTTGAAGTTCAGGTAAAGCCATTGTTCGGGCTGCTCGACCGTTGAGGACTATTCTGCATGTTCAACCGTCATCTGTTGTCGTCATCTATTGATAACTACATGGGTTTGTTATAGATCCCGTGTGCATTGGTGCTAAAAGGCTTGCTTTGTTATGGAAACTAAGTAGTTTGAGCGAGATGTTTGCTTTTGGAACTAGTCGAGCCAAGTGTTGGCTCTCGCAACCATGTGGGCCGAGTTGTGGACCGTTGGAACAACCATGTGAGCCAAGATGTTGGAATCATGCGGGTTGGTCAATATTATACTTGCAAGCAAAATCGAGTAATGTTTTACATCCCAACTTCATGCCAGGGAGCATAGAGGTACTTGTCATTTGCACATTCAATGCTACCGACACGTGTCTCTGTGCTATCGGCGCTGGCGATTGGTTCTAGAAATGTTGCAAAGATGATTAAGTGTTATGATAGGTTATATAATATAGTAATTAATGAAACCTAGATGGTCCATATCGTATCGTGCATATTGATCCATGGGTCAGATTGAACGCCATTCTTTATATAATCCCATCTCCTTCTCCTCTTCAACCTTTACCGAGCATTCGAAACTTCTTCAATTAAAGAGAATAGAGCTTTCGACTTCGTTCTTCTTTGATTAACATCTTCAAACTCGAATCTAATTAATGAGTAATTTTTATATTGACTGTGTTTATGCTTTGCTTTCATTTTGATGTCTTGTTGAACCTTGATCCATAGTTGAATTTAAGTAAATTCATAGTTTAAATAGCGACTTGATTTTGCTGAAGACTTTTCTATTTCAATTTAATTTTAGTTTTGATGATCTGAGTTACATGTCACAATGATTAACCTCCCCCAAACACTGTATCGATCGATCATCATTGTGAAATCAACATTAATTGATCGACGTTGGATACTTCCTCAACTACCTAAAAAACTCAGAAATCATGTCAATATTACTAACTACCCCTTCCTCTGGATTAGGTAAGTGGAACTCGGGCCTTAGCTTGAAATTATTATTGAGTAAGAAATTAATAGCAGGCACAAGCCACATGGCCTGCTTAGGATTAAGGCTAGGGCTGAAATGGTGTTAGAGCGGGTGACTCTATGCTGATGGGATGCTCATGTCGGACACGCTATGGTCTAGGTCACCTATGTTTGTGTTGAGGGATGCTCTCCCCCGAGTTTAATTCCTAAGTCAGTTAGGGTGGTTCATTACTTAGGTTGTTTCTGATTGTAACTTACTGGAGTTGCATCTATAAGCCGGTGGACCTTCCGTATGTGTCCGTCATGAAAAAACCTGGCTAGTCAGAAGCAGTTTAAATGGGTGAATTTCAAAAAAAAATTTATGTCATTTTTAGATCTTTGTTGGACCTATGAAGTATAATTGATTTTAGATCTAATTTAAAATACTATTTACGTAAAATCGTATTTTATTTAATTTATTGATTTGATTAAATAATGAATTTAATTTGAATTTAAATTCGAGTATATCCACATATATTCATGCGTATAATGCATATGCAACATATAAATGTTGTACATAGTTAATGTGTATGTTTTTGGGTGTTGGGATTTACACCATAACAGACACATTCACCCATTATAAATGCCTTTGTTGTCCATAGTCATAATTTAAAACACGCACACACGCACACATGCGCACATACACACACATATATAATTGTATATTTTAATTAAAATGATTTTGACTAATTTAAAATATTTGAATTAATATCTTAATATCCTGTGCCGATTTAAAATTCATACTCGGATTTAGGTTTTTAAATAGAATATCTATTTATAAATTTTGAATTAAAACATATGATATATACACACACGTACACACTTTATGAAAATTATTTTATATTTCATAACAAAGAAATTTTTTATTTATTGCCCCTTTAATGGTTTCCATCCCGTTTCCCGCCCGTGCTTTTAACCCTAACTTTTCAAAATTCCCACTCCTCCCCACCCATCCCTGCTCCACCTTTCTCCCTCCTCCCATGCCCGACCCACCTCCTCTTACCTCTTATGCTTCATCCCTTGTTCCCCTGTCTCTCCTACTTCTTGGCCTCCTACCTCTGCTTCCTCCTCATCTCTTCTTCCTAATTCTCTACTCAACCTACCCTTCATGTTCCTCCGCAACTTGCTTGGAACACTCTCTTTAAATGCAAACCAAGAAATGTTGGAAAGTATGTACTAGCAACTATTATCCTTTCCTTCAATGGCGATGTTATGGTTCCATCTGAGGACATTATCAACGTTGGAAATGAAAATTGGAAGGAGTATTAGGTGAGTTTCATCCTAGACAAACCCTTATCATACATGGCTGCAATTGAGACGTTCAAGAGGAGAAGGAAACTCAAGGGCTCAGTTAAGGTTAAGTCAGATGGTTTCACTTTCCTATTTTTTATTATCATGTGAGGAAGGCAAAAGAATGATGATTAAGGGAGATCCTATACTCATGAAAAACAAAATGTTGATTATAAAATAATGGGATCTGACATTTGGTAATGTGTATAGAAGCATACGAGGAATCCCAGTCTGAGTGAAGCTACACAATATTCCCCTAAAAATGACTAAAGCTATGTCGTGATAGTATTTTTTATATATTGGCTAAAAAAATCTCAACCGACCATGCTCCAGGAAGCAATCACAGCTGCACAAGGAATTTAGTGAAATGCCGCATATTGCTTTGGACCTGCTGCCTCCAAGGCCCAACTATCTATTTATATATATTGTACCTGATTCACACGGTTATTTAATACATTTTTCATTTTGCTAATCATTCAGAAAATCAATATTACTCAATCATATTTTCTATCAATTTTCTTGCAATCGAAATCATTCTTTTCTATTCAATCTTTCTATATCATCATAGTTAAAACTTAATATGGTATTAGAGCCACACTGCTTAACAGCATAAATACAGTCTCAAAGAAGAATTCAACTGCTTCTCCATCAGAGTATTTTCATCATTTGGAGAGCACTTTTCCCATCATGTTAAATATCATCATCTGGGTCGCAAGTTTGCCTCAAGAATCTGGTGCCTCGCCAAGATCTTATACTGGCTGCACTTAGTCTCTAGTGAAAAAAACTTGTCCAAGAAAGCATTAGAAAATAGATTCAAGAAAGAAGAAAAATATCTCATTAAATTTGAAAATAAGGCTAGTGCGGTGCCAAGATCCATAAGAAATTCTTCATCATTTAGCTCTAGCTGCAACATACCTGTTCTCATCATTTTCTTGAGGATTTTCTAGTTTAAGAATCAACACTAAAGCTTTCTTCTATCTCTTGATTCAAGAATCATCTTCATGGATGATGATCTCTCAGCAACATCAGATAATACCAATACTGAGCAGCAAACTGATGCAACAGGGAAACCGATCAAAACAGTCACAAGCCAACAAAGTCAACTGATAAATATGCATTTAGATGAGAATAACTATCTGCTATGAAAATTGCAAGTTGAAACTGCAAATCAGGGATATGGCCTTGAAGGTTTTCTCCTTGGTACAACACCAACTCCACAAAAATGCATCACCGATCAAGGGAATATGGTTATCAGTAATGAAGAGTATGTTAAACATCACAGGAAGGACACACTCATATGTTCATGATTACTTTCATCTATAAACACAAATCTTTTGTCACATGTTATTGGATGCAAATCAGCAAGTGAAATATGGTCAACAATTGAGAAAGTTTTCAACACACAATCTGCAGGCAAAGTGATGTATCACAAGAGATAACCGCAAAACATTAGAGAAGACAACTACTCAATAAGAGAATATCTGCACAAAATCAAGACAATCGTGATCTACTTGAAGCTGCAAGCCACAAAGTATCTGATTGTAAATTTTTTTTAACCATATTAAATGGTTAAGTGATGAATATGAAGCTGTGGTAGTAGTTATAGCCTCTCATAAAATCTTACCATCGGTTGATGATGTCCATTCAATTCTGCTGACACATGAGGAAAGAATAGACAATAAAAAGCCTCAAGAATCAGAGTTTGCTATTAATTACACTACTAACACTAAAAAAAGGAATCAAAGCAACAACAAAGGTGATCAGTCATCACAAAGAGGAGGATATTCTAACAGGTCAAGGGGAGGAGGCAGGTGGATCAACAACAGCGGGCCAAAGTGTTAAATCTATGAAAAAGTTGGGCATACTACTGTAAAGTGTTATTTCAGATACTCAAATCACAACAATAACAATTAAAGAAGTGGCAACTACAGTGCCAATGTGGCTCAAGCAAGCTCAAGGAACCAAGCAGACAACAAAGATCACAGTTCAAGTGAAAATGCTCAATCTGAACATGTGTAAGATGACTATTGGTACCCTGATTCAGGGGCAACAAATCATTAACTAATAATCTTGATAATTTGAATCTTGGCAACAAAGAGTATAGAGGTAAACAGTCAATTTGCATGGGTAATGGTAAGTGCATCAAAATCTCTCATGTAGGAAGTGCTCTTATTAAAGGAAAGAAAAATTATTTTTGCATAACTTATTAAGAGTACCAAAAATCAAGAAGAATCTTATAAGTGTGTCTTAATTTGCTAATGACAATAAAGTTTATTTTGAATTCTACCCAAAATATTGCCTTATTAGAGACGTACTGACTAAAGATATTCTTTTGTAGGGTGATGCAGAAAATGGACTATATAGGTTTAAGTCTGTGAACTGTGCTAGCTCTACTAAAGAGCAAAACTATTATAATCAGTGTGAAAAGAAAAACTGCAGTGGCGTGTTTGATCTTTGGCACTGCAAACTTGGTCACCCAAGTGTAAAAGTTGTTAAGCAAGTTCTTACTGAAAACTGCATATCATATGATAATATTTCTCTTCCTTATATATGCACTTATTTTCAAATGGGTAAGAGTCATAAATTACCATTTAACGACTCACTAACCAAGTATTCTAAACCCCTTGAACTTGTTGCTACCGACCTTTGTGGACCAGCACCAATATGTTTAGATTATGGATAAAAATATTATATACTAGTGCGAACCCATGCTTCGCACATGGATGTTGAAAAAATATTGTTGTTGCATATGTCATATCCAAATGTATAAGAAATTTAATACGGTGGTAATGAAAAAACATTGTTGAACGATAGTGTTACATCATGAATAACAATTTGGTAGGATAAAGAATACATAGATATATTTGGTTATGATAATCACAATTAAAATTGAACAAAACAATTACAGTGAATATGTTAAAGTTCACAGACTATTTAGAGGATAATGTGTTAAAAATTTATCCGCTAATGCATAGATATATTCACTGTGGCATATAACGCCAATGTTGTTGCTTTTGCAATTACACAGCTGCTTCAATGTGCATAGATATAGTTGAAGTATTCACTGTGAACTGCAGACACAAAGACACAGTGCAGTTCAATTCAATTAAATAAGAGTAACAAAAGTTTTTTGCAATGGGGAGAAATATAATAATAGGATGAAATTTGTAAACAGTCAGGAAAAGTATTTGTCAACAGCTGAAAAAAGGGAGCAAAAGAAAAAAGAAAAAAGCAACGGATGTAGTACAGGGGAAAAGTAGTAAAACGGAAGATTCAATTGAAATAGAAATGATGATGCAATAAGAAAATAACATGGGTTCCAATATAAATTACTATTGTTCACCGAATCTGATCTATGTCGATGCAGGGTACAAAACACGGCATACAGCTGGTCGCAGTAACCAATATTTGAAAATATCCAAAACATACAGAAGAGAACAATTGTGAGAAGTCCATTCATTTTTTAGCCTCAGAAATAACTGCTAGCAACGCGTGTATGATATTGGCTTGAGCGCAAATAGGTGATGTTTTCTTGGCCTTAATAGATGCATTACATCAGTCAATTATTTTAACCATTGAAGGTATTTGTACCTGCAGCCAAAAAAGGCAAAAGTGTCATTGATGCAGTACTATTACTAAATTCTCTCACTGCTCGTCTGACCTATTAACTATATCTAATAATCAAACTATGACTACATAATCATCTATACAAAGATACATTCATCAATTGTTTTCTATAAGTTTTCCGACGGTGGTGGTGCAAGTGATTTTAGAATTTACTTCAAAAAATAAAAAATAAACTCTTTTAGGTGGTTATCAACATTATTCTCACTACAACACATGTTTTGACCCAGCACTTAAACTGTGTATCTACCTTAAGCCCGAATACAACAACTTATATGCTTATTGTATTATTGATCATCGTAATTGTAAACGAAATTGAGTAAACTTAGCCAAATTATGTCATCAAACCTGGAAGCAATGTATTAAACGCTGAGCTGCATGGTTGAATCAAGCATTAATTATGTGAAGTCATTATTTAATCATCTCAAGCTATCAAAATTCATTTTCAATTATATTTTCATAATGCGGTTAAATAACTATCGTTAACATCAAACAAAATTATTACTACAGCTAAATTAGTATTGCATCACACAAATGCAGTTAAAATATTCAAAAACAATAATTGCTTAATTCCAAAAATACTGCAAAATAATAACCGCTTTTGCTTAATGCATTTAAATTTTAACTACAGTAAGCTCGAATAAATCATCGTGTACAACCAAAATTATTACTGCATCACATAAATATAGCTGAAATATTCAATTTCTACCATGCATAATTCAAAATTGTCATTAAATTATAACTGCATTTTATTAATGTAGTTAAATTTTAATTGTATTAAGATTGAATAAATTCCTGAAATGTAGTCAAATTTATTACTTCATCACATAAATGTGGTTACAAATCTTCAAATATAGTTAATTTACCCAAAACTTGCTGGTAAATTATAATTGCATTTTCTTAATTTCATTAATTTATAACTGTTTTAAAATTGAATAAAATTATCAAATATAGTCAAAATCATCAATAGTAAATGCAATAAAAAAATGCTAACGTAGTTAAATTAATTCAAAAAATTCCTGTAAATTATTACACCATTTTTTGATGGGGTTAAATTATAACTACACTAAGTTTGAATACTATCAAACACAATCAAGATTATTACTTTATTACATAATGTAGTTACAATATTCAAAGGCAACCATAATTGTATAATTCAAAAAAATATTCCTTTCAAATATGTTAAAAGATAATAAATACATGATAATAATCTAGGTAAAACTACTATGTAATGTTTATGATCATCATAATAATGCTGTTACAGAAACGCGGTACACAGCGGTGACACAAAATAATTGTGCAATTAAAGCTGCTATATAAAATTATGATTTTAAAAAAAATTATTTTTAGCTATCAACAATGGATATCATTGGAAAGGAAATTAAATTTGAGATTTAATAGTGAAAACGATTATTAAATCCAATCAATATAGAAAAAGTTATCACATTTTAAAGTTTGGAATATAAAGAAATTAAAAATGCGACTGTTCAGTTGCCAAATTTAAGGGGGCCTGTGTGAGCTTGAAATTCAACTCACTAATAATAATATAGTATAGATCATTTGTTGATGCACACACAAGATGCACTTGGATATATTTCTTAAATACTAAATCTGATGCATAAAAAGTTGTAATGAATTTCATAACTATGGTTGAAAAGCAACTAGGTTCACATGTTAAAATTATACAATCAGATGGGGGAACAAAATACAAAACCCTTAAAGATTATTTTAAAGAAAAAGGAATAATTTATAGAACCACATGTCCCTATACATCTGAACAAAATAGTTTGGTTGAGAGAAAGCATATGCACATAGTTGAATTAGGGCTTAGTTTATTAGCTCATGTAAGTTTACCCCTAAAATTTTGGCCTGAGGCTTTTAACACTGCAGTCTATCTCATTAAAAACTGCCAACCAGAATTTTAGAAGCTATAAGCCTCATAGAAAAGCTACAAGGGGTAAAGCCAGATTACTATAGTTTAAAAACTTTTGGGTACCTATGCTTCCCATACTTGAGACCATATAACAACAACAAGTTGAATTGTAGATCTAAGCCATGTACATTTCTAGGGTACGCAACAAATCAAAACGGATACAAATATCTTGATGACAGTGGAATTTTTTTTATTAGCAGACATGTTGTATTCAATGAAAATATTTTTCCCTTTAGAAAATCTGAAATAAAGATAACAAGTAAGGTGTACAATCCACATGTTTCAATACCTGAACTACCCATATATCCTGAGAATGAGAGCCCAACAAAGGTAAGGAGGACTACTGATGATCACCAAACTCATCCCTCAGTATCTGCTCAACAAAATTATGAGTGGATAGATGATCTCAGTCATGTCAGTCACTCACCTGCACATTCAATAAATGAAGTAGATCAAAGTGAAGAAGGTCAACAAAGTGATTCAAGAAATAATTCAAGCATATCAGAACTGATGGCTTACCTCACACTGAAACCCCAGCAAGACCAAGTAACCCTATGATTACTAGAGGTAAAAGTGGCATCTTCCAACCAAAAATATACAATGCCAACACAAGATCAGATGAACCAACCACTTATGAGCAGGCTACAAAAAGCAACAACTGGAAGGCAACTATGGATGAAGAGTATAATGCTCTCATAAAAAATAAAACATTGAATCTTGTATGTCCACCAGCACATAAAAATGTAGTTGGTTGCAGATGGACATACAAGATAAAGAGGAACTCTGATGGCACCATCAATAAATATAAGGCAAGACTAGTTTCCAAAGGTTATACCCAACAATATGGGTTTGACTTCACCGAAACCATTTCTCCAGTAGTCAAACCCTCTACTATAAGTCTTATTCTTACTATACCCTACATAAGGGTTGGAGCATAAGACAGTTAGATGTCAACAATGCCTTCTTGAATGGTATATTAGAAGAGGGGATCTACATGAAGCAGCTACCTGGTTATGAACAAAATGCAAATCTTTTGTGTAAATTAAACAAGGCAATATATGGCCTTAAACAAGCACCAAGAGTATGGTTTGATAGACTGAAATCAACTCTAAAGACAATACTATATCATTCTACCAAATCTGACACTTCCTTGTTTATTAAAATTAGTAAGTCATCAGCTATTTATATAATTATCTATGTTGATGATCTAATTATTACAGGTAACAACCAGGATGAAATCAATCAAATCATTTGCTACCTGAACAAGCAATTCTCAATTAAAGATCTTGGGCATCTCAACTATTTTTTGGGAAATGAAGTGAAAAAAACAACAAATTCTGAGATAATACTATGTCAAAGAAAGTACATATCAGAACTGCTTGCAAAAACAAAAATGGACAATGCAAAGCCCATGTCAATGATAAGTAATCAGAATCTGTCAAAAAATAGGGAAAGACATAAATAATGTTAAACAATATAGAAGTGTTATAAGAGCACTATAGTATGCTACTATAACACAACCAGATATTGCATTTAGTGTTAACAAACTTTCTCAATTTATGCATAATCCTCTTGATGAGCACTGTAAGGCAGTGAAGAGGATACTCAGATACTTAAAAGGGGTTATAAATCATGGATTATCACTTAAAGCTTGCAACAATCTCAACATAACAGGATATGCGGATGCTGACTGGGATACAGATCCAAACGACAGAAAGTTAGTCACTGGATACTACATATTTATTGGATGCAACTTGATATCATGGTGTTCGAAGAAGCAATCAACTATCTCAAGGTCTAGCACAGAAGCAGAATACGAGAATGTAGCAAGTGCTACCGCTGAAATAATGTGGTAACAGTCAATTTTAAGAGAACTAAAACTAAATTCAAGCATTAAGTCAACATTGTGGTGTGACAATCAAAGCACCGTATACATGACTGCTAATCCAATACTACACTCCATAACCAAGCATATCGAGATAGACTTGCATTTTGTTCGAGATCAAGTATTAAAAGGAAATTTACAAGTAAATCATATACCTGCTATCTACCAAAAAGCAAACACTCTCACCAAGTCCTTGTCGAAAAAGAACTTCATCAAGTTCAGATCTGAACTGGAAATCAAAGAAAACTAGATCTCTCCAGAGCTCAAGCAATCAGATTCTCACCAAGTTAAGAAGATGAAGGAGAAGCAACATCAAAATTGCCATCTCACTCTCAACTCAGATAATTGACATAGCCCAAACCTTCAAGGTATACAACAGCACAACTCAAATCAGAAGGAAGGAAGCTTAGAGACTGAGTCGAGACCAGAATTCGTGAATTACATCAAGTAATTTTATCAAAATCAGAAAATTGCTTCGAATCGGCTCTCAAACCCTAACCCTAGAAGTCGGGTTAGGGTTCAAAGGGGGAAATGACTAAAGCTATGCAGTGATAGTATTTTTTATATATTGGCTGAACATATCTCAACCGACCATGCTCTGGGAAAAATCACAGTCACACAAGGAATTTAGAGAAATGCCGCATATTGCTTTGGACCTGCTGCCTCCAAGGCCCAGCTACCTATTTATATATATTGTACCTGATTCACACAGTTATGTAATACATTTTTCGTTTTGCTAATCATTTAGAAAATCAATATTACTCAATCATATTTTGCATCAATTTTCTTGCAATCGAAATCATTCTTTTCTATTCAATCTTTCTATATCATCATAGTTAAAACTTAATACCCCTGTATGCCTTGTCTTACCTAAGGATTAATTGGTTGGCATATCAGCTTGGAAAATTCCTACGCATGGATGAATCGACTGAGAAATTAGAGAGAATTGAGTTTGCAAAGTGTTTAATCGAGGTTTCACCTAATAGGGAACTCATGGAGCAATTCCCTATTCAGCTCCTGAATGGCAGTGAGTAGATAATTCATATTAGTTATCTATGGAAGCCAGAGATTTGTTCTGACTATAAGGTCTTTAGGCATACCTTGCAATCATGTTTAAAATACAGTTCCATAAATAAGGAGGTAGTGGTCCTTGAAACTGAAACTGAAAAAAACAACACATCTGAAAAATAGGAAATTAAGAAGACCGAGAAGGTTGAAGATAAAATGCAAAGGTGGAAATATGTAACTAAAACCAAAAGAAAACCAAAGCTGGGAGTGAATGCTAAGATCGGGAAAGTAAATGGTAGAGAGGATATTATGGAGTAGTCAGATGCTATAGGGATAATTCATATATCAAAGGAGGTTGGTGAAATTGAGATAGAAAGGAGTAAGCATCTAGTCAGGTATGGATTGATGAGGCTTCAAATGTAAATCCCAATGAGGAATAGCAGCTTCTAGTAATAAATTCCATGTTCTTACTGGATTGGATGCACATGATGATTGTGTGGCACCAAACCATGAGCTAGTTGGAATCAAGGAAGTAAGGAGTCTAAGTGACAATGCTTTGGATTTTCGTGACTCAATAGAAAGAAACGAAGAGCTTATGCATGCACAAGGCAGTAAATCGGTGTGTGGATTTTAATGTGGATGAGTGCACTGATATGCATGGAAATAGTGCCATTATATATGAACATACAAGAAGCATTAAATAATGGACAACCAAAAGATGCTTTTAATCCTAAAAGTATACAACCTATGCCTTCTATACAACATGAAAAGAATCAAAACCTTGAAAACATGGAAGTACATGTAACCGGGCCTTCAAATTTGTTGCATGACCATTGTGCCATGCAATCGAATTCTTCTCACAATCTCAACCTCAAACCTAACTCCCCTACCACAGATATCCACTCCTCATTGCCCAAAATCAAAACCAAGCCTCCCATAATCGATGACATTATTAATAACATAATTGACATACCATCTCCTACTGGTTGGATCTCACCATTTTCCCTTCTACCTCAATTAGCTTTGTCCCTACTGTTAGGTGTGGCTCGCATTGTATTAGAGTGGGTGCGTAGATTGGATTATGATTAGTCCCACATCGCAAGATATTCTAAAAGAGATCGGCATATATATGGGATTGGTAGCATGTAACAACAAGGGATTCCTTTTGTTACAAATAAATGTTGCCATGAAAATATATGTGCTCTGGGGGATGTAGGGATATCCAATCATGACGCTGGCACCAAATGAGCTTCGTTCAGTGGTCTTGCCTCTTCTACACTAAATGAAGTGCACGCATAGCGGAAGATGCGAGGGGGTGCCGAAACAATTTCAACATGGTATCAGAGCGATTGATAACAATTCAACACCACGGTGCGCTGCGGAAGCGATTTCAAATCAAAACCTAGTATTGCCTATTTAGATACCAATGATAGTAAAAAGAATTATGCAGTCTCACAGAAAAATAACAAAAATAAGAGACAGAAGATTTAACGTGGTTCAGATATGAATATCCTACGTCCACGGAGACCCAACAACTTTTTATTTCATTAAAGAAAAGAGTACAAGAGAGGAGAGAATTATGGTGGATACTACACTTGCTTGTCATATGAAGATGTAATTCCTTCATTTAAATAGACTCAATGAAGGAGTTACTTAGGGATTAAGAAAAATAATTTACAGATTATGTTCCAAATATCCATGATTTAATTTCTACGTAAATGGATAATGGTGATTGGTTTCCATAATTTTCCTTGATTGAATCTCCATCAGCAATTTCTTTCTTCATATAACAAATTGACTAATTAATTGATTTCCTTCAAAATATCCTTCCATATACCAACTAAATTAATTGATTTGATTGAATCAATTAATCAATTTCTTTCCTCTTTAATAGATATTTGAATCATCCAAATTCAACACTCCACCTTGATTCAAATATAACAATCTCTCTTCATCATCTTATCATCAAGCAATCGACATATAAGTTGTTGGGTCTAGCGCCCCATGGCGCTCAAGTAACAGGTATCAAACTGATCAAGTTTGAGCAATGCTCAAACTTGTCCTTAGGAAGTGACTTTGTCATCATATCTGAAGGATTATCCAAAGTACTCACTTTCAACAATTTGATCTTGCTTCGTTCTTCCTCAAGCATAAGAAAGAAACCTCTAACATCAATGTGCTTTGTCCATGAACTATAAGCTTGATTTTCTACAAGATGAATCGCACTCTGACTGTCTGAAAATAGCTCTACTGTCCGCTGCACCATTGAAAGATCATCCAACAACTGAAGTAAGTATAATCCTTCTTTTGTTTCTTCCACAATCGATATCAACTCTGCTTCGGTAGTCGATAAAGCTACGATAGACTGCAGCTTTGATCTCCATGAAATCGAGCCTATGCCAAGTGTAAAAACATAGCCCGACACTGACTTCCTAGCATCTCTATCCCCAGCATAATCAGAATCACAGTATCCTCTAAGAAAGATGTCACCATCCACTCCACCATATAACAAGCCCACCAAAGAAGTGCCTCGAAGATATCTAAGAATCCACTTCACAGCTTGCCAATGCTCTTTGCCTGGGTTAGACATATATCGACTCACAACACCCACTGCATGGGCCAAATCTGGTCTTGTGCACACCATCGCATACATAAGACTACCAACAGCACTAGAATAAGGTATATCAGCCATATACCTCTTGTCTTCTTCCGATGAGGGAGATAAGTCTTTTGAAAACTTAAAATGAGAGCCTAATGGAGTGCCAACCGGTTTGGCTTTCTCCATTCCAAATCGAGCGAGGACTTTCTCGATGTACTGCGTTTGAGTGAGCCTTAACTCTCTTCGCTTTCTATCTCTACAAATCTCCATTCCCAATATTCTTTGTGCTTTTCCCAAATCCTTCATATCAAACTCCTTGCTAAGTTCAGTTTTCAACTCCATAATTCTTACCATACTCCGAGATGCAATTAACATATCATCAACATATAACAACAGATATATTAAATCATTATCACATCTCTTGAAATAAACACACTGGTCTTTGAAGCTTCTAGAATATCCTTGTGAAAGCATAAACTTATCAAATCTCTTATACCATAGTCTAGGTGACTGTTTTAGTCCATATAGAGATTTGTTAAGTTTACAAACATAGTCAGGCCTGCTACTATCAATGAACCCCTCCGGTTGCCGTAAATAAATTTCTTCATCCAGATCACCATGCAAGAATGCGGTTTTGACATCTAGTTGCTCCAACTCCATATCATAATGAGCCACTAATGCCAATAGAATGCGAATGGAGGTATGCCTAACAACTAGAGCAAAAATGTCATGATACTCAACTCCCTTTTTCTGAACATACCCCTTTGCTACTAACCTTGCTTTATATCTGAAATTTCCATCGCCGCCGTCTTTTACTCTATAGATCCACTTACAACCAATAGCTCTCTTGTTGGTGGGAAGAGGCACCAAATCCCAAGTATGATTTTTCTGCAAAGATTCAATCTCCTCTTCCATAGCAACTAACCAACTGGAACTGTCAACTGAAGCAATAGCGTCTCTATAATCTCTGGGTTCGTCATGGACAACATTCAAAGAATATGTTGCCATGTCATCGAAGTCAATGTCTTCGATGCTCAATCCAACAAAATCATTAAGCCAATTAGGCTTCTTCTTCTGTCTAACAGGTCTGATCTCTGAACTAGCTCCACCTTGAGTCTGATCCTCTTTACTAATCTCTGTACTTTCCTCATCAACCACGGTGTCATCGGAAACACCTTCAGAATTTCTATGAAAAGGAACAGTAGATGACTTACTTTGTGTTTGGTATTCTTCATTTGTCCTCTCATTGTCATCTGATGAGGAAGGCTCCACCTTCAACATAGCCTTCTCATTAAAAGTCACATGCCTGCTGGTAACAATCTTCCTGCTAATAGGACACCACAATCTATATCCCTTCACTCCTCTTCTATAACCTAGAAAGATACACTTGCGAGCTCTAGGTTCCAGCTTTCCTCTGCTCTCATGTACGTAAGCTGGACAACCAAACACTTTGAGGAATGAATAGCTAACAGGCTCTCCTTTCCATACTTCTTCTGGGATCTTCATGTCTATGGCGGTAGAAGGTGTGCGGTTGATGAGGAAAGCCGCCATAGATAAAGCTTCTGCCCAAAATCCCTTTTTCAACTTTGCAGTCAATCTGAGGCAACGAGTTCTCTCCAATAATGTCCGATTCATTCTTTCAGCAACTCCATTAGACTGAGGGTCGCCAGGTGTGGTGTAATGCCTCTTAATACCTTCAGACTCACAATAATCGATGAATTCCTATGATACAAATTCATCGCCGTTATCTGAACGGAGAACTTTCAATTTCTTTCCTGACTGCTTCTCAACTGTAGATTTCCACTTTCGAAACCTGTCAAAAGTTTCACTCTTTGACTGTAGAAAATATACCCAAACTTTACGAGAGAAATCATCTATAAATGAAATGAAATACCTGGCTCCACCTAAGGAGGGGCAAGGGGAAGGTCCCCAAACATCTGTGTGAACATACTCTAAGACAGCCTTTGCCTTATGCTCTCCAGTACCAAAAGAAATCTTCGTCTGCTTCCCAAGAACACGCTCTTCACAAAAGCCAAGCTTTGAATGATGAACACCATCAATCAAACCTCGCTTTCTCAACTCATCCATGCTGCGCTCACCAATGTGACCCATCCGTAAATGCCATAATCTGGAAGAGTCTGAATCAACAGAAGTAACAGATGCTGATTCGCCAACTACAGTAGTGCCCTTCAAAAGATAAAGATTTCCTGCCCTTACTCCTTTCATAACTATCATAGAACCCTTTGATATTTTCATCTTCTCTCCTTCAACTACAATCTTCAAACCCAGCCTACTCAGAGCCCCAATAGATATCAAACTTCTTCTCAAATCAGGTACATGTCTAACATCTGTAATAGTACGAATAACACCGTCAAACATTCTAACCTTCAGACTACCAACACCAATCATACGACAAGAAGCATCATTGCCCATCAGAACTTCTCCTCCATCAATCTCACGGTAAGTGGAGAAATAGTTCCTATCAGGTGTCATATGATAGGATGCGCCAGAATCAATCAGCCATAGGTTGCTCTTCCTAGAAGAGCCAGAAGCTGTAAACACATCGGTATCACTCTCTGTATCTGACTTCTCAGCGGTAGATGCTGAAGCTTGCTTTGGGTCTCTTCTTCTACCTTCAAGCTTGGGACAAGTTGCTACAAAGTGCCCTGGCCTTTTACAATAATTGCAAGTCAATTTATTAGGCCCCCTAGACTGAGACCTTGATTTATTTCGACCTCCACCATATTTTGACTTGCTTTGGCTTCTTCCTCTCTGAACAGATAAGCCCTCCGTATCACTGTCTAAACTAGTGCTTGATAATCTATCCCTCAACACTTCATTATGAAGTCCAGCTTTAACATCAGATAGGCTAATTTTACTACGACCATAAATCATAGAATTAACAAAAGCAGTGTACTCCTTAGGCAAGGAACATAAAAGGATTACCGCTTGAGCCTCATCTGTAATTTCAACTTCTGCTGCCTTCAAATTCATTACTAAGGTGGTTAGGGCATCCACATGCCCCATGAGATCAGCTCCAGGCTTCATTTTGTACGAATAGAGTTGTTGTTGCAGAATTATTCTGTTAGTGGGAGACTTGTCCTGATATGCATCAGATAATGCATCCCATAATTCCTTTGCTGTTTTCTTTTGAGAAAATTCTCTAAGAACCTCATCTGAAAGACTTAGCTGGATGGTAGTTAGGGCTTCATCTTCCATCTCTTCTAAAGTTTCACTATCTAACTCTTTCAGCTTCTCAGGCGCAGAAATTATCTTAAAAGTCTTCTCCTTCTTCAATACAGCCTCCATCTTTATCTTCCAAGTACCAAAATCTCCTTTTCCGTCAAAATGTGTTACTCCATAATTGACACCAGATCTACCAACAGACTTACTAGAAGTAGCCATTAATATCCAAACAGGAACAATAACACTAGCTCTGATACCAAACTGTAGTGAAAAATTGATGATTGATAACAATTCAACACCACGGTGCGCTGCGGAAGCGATTTCAAATCAAGACCTAGTATTGCCTATTTAGATACCAATGACAGTAAAAAGAATTATGCAGTCTCACAGAAAAATAACAGAAATAAGAGACAGAAGATTTAACGTGGTTCGGATATGAATATCCTACGTCCACGGAGACCCAACAACTTTTTATTTCATTAAAGAAAAGAGTACAAGAGAGGAGAGAATTATGGTGGATACTACACTTGCTTGTCATATGAAGATGTAATTCCTTCATTTAAATAGACTCAATGAAGGAGTTACTTAGGGATTAAGAAAAATAATTTATAGATTATGTTCCAAATATCCATGATTTAATTTCTACGTAAATGGATAATGGTGATTGGTTTCCATAATTTTCCTTGATTGAATCTCCATCAGCAATTTCTTTCTTCATATAACAAATTGACTAATTAATTGATTTCCTTCAAAATATCCTTCCATATACCAACTAAATTAATTGATTTGATTGAATCAATTAATCAATTTCTTTCCTCTTTAACAGATATTTGAATCATCCAAATTCAACACCTACTACTTCCTCTACCCCTCAAACTAACATCTCTACCTTTAAGAAGAATAAACTAGTAAGGCAAGGAAAGGCTACTGCCAACTCATACGTTAATGATGCCTCTAACTTGCCAATCTTCGACCAAGTAGCAAAAACAACACATCTCAAATCTCCTTCAACAAGGAGCAGTAAACATAGGCATTTCACCCAATCCAAATAGTTTCCTCCATGATACACAACATATATGTATGGAATATAAGGGGGACTCATAATTTCTCAAAGCTAGACCAATTAAAGAATCTCATCCACAATCATAATCTTCAGTTATTTGCCATTTTAGAAACCAAGTTAAATCTTAATCTCACATTTAGGGCAGTTAGGTACTTGAATCCCATATGGACTCTCTCTCATAACCTTCAAGAAGCCTCTTATGGGAGAATTCTTATTGTTAACAACCCTCTCATCTACACTCTTTCCACCATCCTCTCTAACAGACCACTCATTCACTACCATGCCTTGCACATACCATCATCCACCTCATTCTATCTCACAATCATCTATGTATATAATTCTGTTGCTTTTAGACATCACTTTTTTGACCTTCTACAATCTTTGAGACAAGAAACACACCCTTGGCTAGTTGTTGGGGATTGCAATTGCTGCTTTAATCTTGAGGACAGAAGTGGAGGTAAAACCCCTTGCTCTCAAAGACATTCAGACTCTTAATCAAGCCATTTTTGACTCTGCCATGATTACTATACCTAAGTTTAGTGCCCAATTCTTCTAGAATAACAAGAGTAGGAGTGGGATCAGAACTTTCTCAATAATTGACCATGCTTTTTGTCGCTTCCCTACCCTCCATACTTGGCCTGCCATATCCAACTTCCTCCCAATTCTTGGTCTAACTCTTTCCATATAATCTTATGTTTATTGTTAACCAGAAACTAAAGGCAACCAAAGTTGCTCTAAAGGCACAGGCTAAACTCAAGCACGGCAATGGAAATCTTCAATCCTCTGGCATCAAGGAGGAACTATTGGTCACCCAGTATTATATGATGGATAATATTTAGAATCTTGAAGCCTCCTCTAAAGAGAATAGACTGCTTGCTATGTATAACGAAGCCCTTAGCATTGAAGCCAACATGGTAAAGCAAAAATCTAGACAGAAGTGGTGCAACCTAGGAGACAAGGACTCAGCCTATTTCCATGCCTCCCTAAAGTTAAAGCAATCTAAGAGCAATATTTCCACTATTCAAGATGATAAAGGAACCTTGCATTCTACTCCTGATGCTATTGAGGTGGCTCTTTCTTCTTTGATTTGCTTGGAAATAAGAATAGTTTTACTCCATCCATTGACCTAATTAATAGTGTACAACTCCCTAGAATATCAACTGAAGACATAGTATATCTATCTGCCCCAATATCTGAAGATGAAATCAAATATGCATTCTTTTCTATGAATAAAAATTCATCTGGTGGTCCAAATGGATTTAATGCTTTATTTTAGAAACATTGTTGGACCATCATTTCCAAGGATGTAATTAAAGCTGTGTAAACTTTTTCAAAACTTGCAAAATTCTTAAGGCCATAAACTCTACTAATCTTGTGCTTATTCCTAAATCTACTATGCTAATACTATAGATCTTTTCGGCCTATAGCTTATTGCAATGTTATCTATAAGAGCATCTCTAAAATAATCTCCATTGGACTAAAGCATGTGATGCAAAAGCCAAATTTCCAGAAACCAGGCAGCTTTCTTACCCAGCCATAGAATTCTTGATACTGTTCTCTTATCTGATGAACTTTTCATGGGTTACAATAGACAACAAGTATCCCCTAGAGCCATGCTCAAGCTGGATATTAGCAAAGCCTATGGCTTAATCCATTGGGAATCTATAGTCAGAATAATGGCCTTGATGCATTTTCCTAAGAAATTTGTCACTTGGATATATACTTGTATCTCAATCCCTAGCTTCTCCTTTGTGTTTAATAGTAAGAATGTTGGATATTTCATGATTAGGCAGGGTATTCGCCAAGGTGACCCTATGTCATCATATTTATTTTTGATGATTATGGAGGTTTTCACCTAAATGAATAATAGCAGAGTTCAGACTAAAGAAATAAAGATTCACCCTAAATGCAACAACCTTCAGGTCACTACATTTATGTTCACTGATGATGTTATCATCTTCACCAAGCTTGATATAGACTCCATTCAATGTATTCTCAATACTCTTGATGCTTTCCATCTTATGAGAGGTCTTAAAACTAATATTACGAAATCTCATAGTTTAATTGCTGGTGTCTCTCCTTCTATCTTTGATTCTATTCACCACATGACTGGGTTGCAACCTATGGCTCCTTGCATGAACTACTTAGGCCTCCCTCTCTCATTGCCAAAATCATAATAGCCTAGTATCGACCTCTCTTTGCAAAGATCATTGCTAATATGGAATGCTAGGCCAAAAGACTTTTAAGTCAAGCTGGAAGGTTGGTTCTAACCCAGGATGTTTCCTTTTCCATGATGGTGTATTGGGCAAGGACATACGTCATCCCGATCAATTTCTGCCAAACACTTCTGGTCAGCTGTGATGTGCACTTCACACGATCCTTTAGTTGTCATAACCTTCAAATATCTGGAGGCATGATAAGTCTGACTAGTGTTGTAGTCTACTACATTAACTGCATCATATCTCCATTGGTAGAGCTACTTCTCTTATTTTGCACTATGTCTCCGACAATCTTCATCATCTTTAATAGCTTTAAATGTGACTAGGGATAATGTCGTCAGAATTCAGGCTACAACTCTTGAATCAGTCCGCTAGGATGGATACTAGCAGTCTAGTAGTCAATATCCTATGCCAAACTCGATAAATGTTAAATTTATTACTTTTAAAATCATTTGGTCATCCAAAAAACATTCATTCCCAAAATGTCATTTTAAACCCATAATATAGCCCATTTTATTTATTATATCCATGCAATAAGGTTTAACTTGCAGATAACAACATTATTTATAACAATAAAGAATTTAAACATGACATTAAATATGAATAACTTGGCTAAAAGTAAAGGAAATAGCTTAAATAATGGGATTTAAACTAATGAATATATAGTATCATCCAAACAAATATATAATCACATCAATATATATATTATTACAATCAAAGTGAATTTTGAATTATTAAACTAGGATTTATTCTTATCCCAGTTTAAATTCAAAAAAATATTAACTAAATCAAATATAAACTTTAATAATATGAATTTCATCTCAAAACTAATTTAAATATGTATTTAAGAATTTTCAAATGAATAAACTTGAATTTTATTTTTTTTCTCATCCTTTATAGTATTTTAAATTCAAAATAAAATCAAATAATTTAAATTTAATCTTTAAAAATTCCAAATTTTATCTCAAAATAATTCAAATATGGTCTTGGGATATTTCAAATCAGTATACTGAAATTTTTTCCTAAATTTTCATTTTAAAATATTGATACTTTGAAAAATAACCCCTTTTGAGTTTAAATTCAAAATAGGCTAAAATCCCTTAAAATTTCCAAGTTTTCTATTTAATAAACATCATTTATAGATCAAGGTTATTTTTAAAAATTGCCTAAGTATCAAAACTAAATGTTTTAATTTTTAGATGGGTTTTAAAATAAAACGAATTTGCAGGGAATGGAAAATGCCTTTCGAATAATATTTGCACATTTATTTACTTTCAAAATCAGTGTATACATTCACACATTGTTTTGTCTATATAAAACAATTAATTCTTTTGTAATTCAAGTAAAATTCATACACTATTATTCATATATATATATATCCTTCCTTTTATTAAATCGATTTCAACTTTTAAAAAATAAATAAATTCATATATGTTTCAAAATAAAATTCTTTTAAATACCATACTGGATTTAAATATTCTATTCTATTTTTCATGTTAATAATTCAAACCACTCATCTTAATTTAATCTTTCCATCGTCCAAAGCAATTAATATATATAGCATACCATTTAACCATATTCATCCATTTCAAACAATCATTGATAAATAATCACCCATCAACCATCTACAAGTAATAAACAAGGCTGCTAAGCCATTATCAATCAACATTACAATCAAATGAAATGGATTTTATTATTAAATTGATTAACCCATAATAAATCAAAACATAGTGATATATTTACTAAATAACTTGATTTATATAGTTATATTCAATGTAAATTAATCGATATCAATTAGGAAATCATAATATGAAAAGATGTACATTGACCAAAACATGGTTGGAAATAATTTGCATATCAAAATTTCCCACACGGCATATAATCCACACAATATAAATTACTTTTTAGGTACAAATATACCTTGCTTTTAGCATTTTAAGTGGTTTGTTTAATTTTTAACAACAAATACGAGTATGCACCACATTCCAATCCATGTAGCCTTCTTGTACCTATTCTCAACTTAAATTAAACACATAAGTCTCATAAGTGTAAAGTTTAATAATACAGCATTCATTCAACTTGCAATCAGACCAAATTTTAAATTCTATGAAACTATTAATAATGATTAAAGGTGTAATACTGCAAACAATTTGAAACATATCTAACACTACATTCTTATATATACACACACTGGTTTTCCATAATTACAGAAGTTCGATCCATGTTATTACAAGTGACCTTAGCACTAAGCCTTTACCACAAAGACGTAGTAAACTATTTTAACAAAAGCATTAAAATTGAACTGTGATTACACAATATTCTAATTCCAAACTTTTTATGTAAATATATTATTCGGTGTAAATGTATTAAATTTAGAATCATGGTTACACAAATGATGCAGCGCAACCCTCATTTGTCCAAGGTATAAGTCGTGACCGACTTAAGGAAGGAAGCATAAGTCGTAACCGACTTAAAGGAGCTATGACCAGGGATGAAGGCCTAAGTCGTACACGACTTATGGAAGGAGCTAGGAGTCGTGACCGACTCAAGAAAGCAGAAGACATAAGCGTAAGTCGTGACCGACTTAACATGATGGGAGATTTAAGTCGTGACCGACTTAGGAGAGTGGAAGACCTAACTCGTGAAGGGGTACGAGTTATCAAAGATCGTAAGTCGCCAGGACGACCTACCGAGTTACTTAGAGAGAAAACAAAGCAAACTGTTGAAGTAATAGGTCGTAAACGACTTAACGAGTCAAACGATAAGTCGGAACCGAGTTACGACTTAGTTAAGTCGTACCATCTTAAGTTGCAGAAGCCTGAGCCGTTGATTCCTCTACCGAGTTAATCTCTACCGTGGATTTCTTAAGTCGTAAATCTGGGATGCCGCATGTTTTAAGTCGCTGAAGCTGTTGCCGTTGATCTTTATGCTGAGTTAATCTGGACCGTTGATTTCTTAAGTCGTTACTAAGTTGAGTTGCGTAGAATTGTTAAGTCGGCAACGACTTAAGTAGTTGTCTGTTTGTATTTTTGTCTTTAAGTCGTATGTCGACTGTTTTAAGTCGTATGCATTGTGTTGTACTGGTAATGTTGTTAAGTCGCTATGTTGTAACTGTTTGGGCTTAAGTCGTCACCGAGTTATGATAGGTCGTAAGTCGGAACCGACTTAGGAGTTGTAATTTTTTTCTATTGTAAAAATTGTAACGCCTATAAATAGGCCGTGTGATTCATTTGTAAAGGTTGTTGATTTTTGAATAAAATTCTCTTTTGATTGCTTTGTGCTTTCATTCAAATTGGTAGTTGAGTGTAATCTCCTATCTCCTCTTTCGGATAATCGAGTGCGCTCGATTCAACGATTGTAGAAGCCGATTCGCGGAATCAAGTGCGCTTGATCAACGCTCGAAGAATTGAAGATCTTTGAACCCGGTATCGTGCGCGATCAACGAGTTCGGGATATGTAACGACCCGAATTTCCAGACCCGGAAAATCGAACCATTTTAGTTAAGAAGAAGAGGTAGAAGAAGAAGAATAGAAAACAACAACAGAATCTCACATCGCAGCGGAATAAAATATAATATATACAAAACAGATCTTTACTTAACAGAAAAAAAATATCCGTTTATACAATATATTTACAGAATACATCATCAGAGTTCATCACATCAATGATATACATCCAAATACACAGCGGAACAATAAACAAATACGGGAGATACGTCTCGCCATCCAGCTCATCTCCTGAGCTCCACAGCATCATATCCTGTAACCTATAATACTCGGTCTGACCCGAGCATCATATAAAACAATACCCGAGTCAGTCTGGAAAACCAGCGTGAGAAAATCACACTCAATTTATTATTAAAGTTTCAAAATCCTTTGAAAATAACAAGCATCTCGTAAGACCACGCCACAAATAAACATGTCGGGTTTTTACCTTACGATAGCTAAAACACTTTTTATAAAATCCTCTGATATTATAATAGTGTCTATATACAAATACTTATTCAAATAGCTGAAATTGTTACATGATTAAATTCCAGCATACTAGCCACAACGAGGGTAATACAAACAAAACTCGTACAAGGCACGTAGGGAGAATGAATTTCCAACGAATGACTAGGCACTGGGGTACCACCTGTCACAGTACGTGGCCTAGATCACAGTACCGAGGAGTACGCCCGCTCCCCTGCAACACAAGGCCGGAATCATCCCTTACTGGATAATTCCAAATAAAATCACCCCACGGTTGGGATCAGCAACCGCACCACTAAGCCGAAATAAAGGGACATCTAGACAGGGATGACTTTACTCTCAAGTGGGGGCTACCCACGAAGCCTTGCTGCATAACCCCTGATTTTCAGTCATTCCCGGTTGATGAGGCTCGAGGCTAAACGATACCTTTTCAGAACATATCCCTTAGAATGCCCATCGCCCACCTGACGATGTCACGAAAGCATTCGTCCATACAAGTCCGTTCCGGGTTCGAACGGAACCGAAGGCACTATTCCTACTACATCCATTTTGGAAACATCCTCAGGATTAGTAGCGACTAGCCCTTGCACTTCACTGCTCCATCTTCGACTTCGAACACGTTACACGAAACGTACAAACCGAATCGAAGTGGTATTCGAGTCTCCAGACCTAGAATCCTGGTATACGGAAACTCGATCCCGGTCTCTTCGAAACGATCAGCGCATTTGGCCAATATTGATAGTCGGTTATTTAACTATCAATTAACATCCACAAGCAACCATCACACAATAAATAATTTCCCACATTATTTATTTGCCCAAATATCTTTCCAAGATATGTTTCCAAATTTTCAAAGCTCATTTGAAACAATTTCCGCTTTCGGAATACATTCCCAAATATTTATTTCCTCTGAAACACCAAGTACAAAACACTTTTAGATTTTAAAATAATTTAAAAACACTTTATTTTAAATATATCTTATACCATTGAAATCAGCTACTTTAATACTTATTAAAAATATATACTTTAAAATAAACCACTTTATAATATAAACTAAATTTCTCCTTTTAAAACATAATAGCAAATCTCTTTTATATAATTCCTATAATAATAGATTTTGAAAATCTTACTTTAAAGTTTAAACATTTAAAAAGAATATATTTTTCCAAACATACTTACTTAGGAAATTAACATTAGAAATAATCAATTTTCTAAAACATGCTTTTAAAACACAATTAGAACTTTTAACTTATATTAAAAATTTCTTTGAACACGTACTTGGCTATCCAGAGAAATACACTTCTCTTCACATCTTTTAAAAATAAATTAACATTTATTTTTAAACCAATTCAAATTCCTTTATAAATTCCCACCTTGAATTTATATTTTCTAATATCCACTGATATTCCATTTCACTTTATAAACCCAGTTTATATCTTCAAAATCTCATTTCTCTTTTAAAAATCCAAGTTTTTTTTTAACACTTAAATCAATTTCCAATTGATTTCCATTTTACTTTACTTTGAAATAAATTTCCCTATTTACTTCAATTATTATAAATACATTAACTTTCATATTTTATTTCTTATTTATGAGTTGGAACCTTTTTAACTAAAATACCAATTTCGGATTTCCCTACTTCTTCAATTAATATTTTAATTAAATTAAATCTTTAAATTCAATAAAATCAATTCTTTTTTATATTTTAGATAATATCACTTTAGTTAAAGATTTATTTCTTCCCTGTTAAATTCAAAATCCTCTTTTCCCATATTTGTTCGAATTAAGAAATTTCTTTATTTCTTTTACAATTTCTTATTTAATTTATTCGAATTCACTAGAATTATTTAACTTGAATTTTACTCTTTTATTTCTTCCCAAAAATCCAATTCAATTGCTTTCGATAACTCATTATACTGGGAAATTCAATCCAACCAGATTATCAGATATAAATCATCACAGGATATCAACAATCATATCTCAGAATATTTAAACAAAATTAAATATTTTGAGGAATCCAGTTGGATCCCTCCAACCTGTTTCCCTGCATCCACAAACGTTAGCACAATACCAATTCCACTTCGAGGTGGAATATCGCGGTATATGGGTTTTATAAAATATCATCCGCTATTATGCGGCGCATAGGGTCTCATCCGCTATACAATGCGGGAATATCAACAACTCCAATATATACATATGCCAATATGTATATATTGCTATATACTACTATATATATATAGCACATCAATCAATGCAATCATCCAATCAATTATTTAAATTTAACCAATTAAATTTAAATTATAATTTAACTGAGTGAGATTAACTCACCTTTGCTTATCGTTTGCAGTCACTTAAATCTTGCCTTATTCCTTCCCGATTTTTGAACCTTGAAAAACATTATGTGATTTATTAATATTTGAAGTAATCTAAAACCAATTACCCTTTTAATAATTTTAATTAACCGATTTTAAATGATAGTTAAACCAACCTAGTTTACATTTCCTTTTCTGACCAAGTTACAAATTTTAATAATAGGGTGTATATATATTTAATTATTTGTTAGACAGAATTGTTTGAACTTAGGGAACATTTAAAATCCACTGTTTTGAAATTTACAATCTAAACTTACTGTTTTCAAATAAACAATTTAAAATAAATGTTAATATACCTTACTGTCCTATATATTTTCTTCCTGAATATCTTCAAATCTGAAAGTGTACTATATGTATATATTTATAATCTGGAGTTCTATAACTTGCTGAAATTTAAAATAAATTTTTCCACATTTTTTTTCTTTTCTTTTCTGATAATGGAACAATGAACCAGCAAATTTAAATTACCAGATTAAATTTTAATAACTTAAAAATTTGAAAGAAACGGATTGCTTACTTACTGACATCAATCGATTCAAGCACAACCCAGCTCGCGACTGGAAATCGACTCCACCAACTTGCCTCATCGTCGAACGCGACCTCAAAGCTTCAGCCGAGAATCACTATGCCCTCGCGTGATCACGACTACAATCGCCGATCCTCGTTCGAACCCCCCTCTCTGTCTCAAGAAACACCTCAGATCAACGAGCTCGAGACCATGCCACCATGAACCAGATCGCCACGATATCTCCTTTTTCCGCTGCCCTTTACGAACCCAAGCCCTTAGCTCAACTGCCCTCCTCGTCGACGCCATCGACCTGAGTACGAACCCCACTCGCAACCCTAGCTCGAACGCGAGCAGCTTGCAATCGCAGCCTAACCCTATTCCATCGCCTAGTTCGCGTCGCGAACTCCTACATCCTCCAGCCCCCTACTCGATCGCACGAACGATTTGTTCGTTCAAGTCTCGAGAAACTTAAGAAGCTCGCCCACTATTTATTCTAAACGAACGTTGGTTTGGGTTCGAACAAGTACGAGATATTCTCGTTCGAACGAAATGAAGTTTGATTTCATACGCCTCTTTTTTTCCGATCTGGAAATCGTTAGTTTATTCTCTTTTGTAATTGATTTCACTCGGCTCCTGAACGAAGAAAATGGAAAGGACGAGGTTTATAAATGACAACTCCGTTTTGAGGCTGATTAGAAATAAAGTAGACGTGATTTTGAAAGGAGGTGGCATATGGGGAAAGCTTTGCGTGAAGAAAATATCAAGCTACAGTGATTTGAAAATAAAAGCTGATGCAAGATGTACTGACTGGCCAACACGAATATGAAGTTGTTATATTAAATTTTCGATAAAAATTTCAGCGCGTTTATATATCGTATGCTCACATATCAACTCCAAATGCTACGAAAATTAAAATCCGATAATAATACGATATTACGGATCCAATGGAACTGGTTTCGTCGAAATCCAAGACTGCGCCTCGGAAGGCTATTTTTAAATACCAATTTAAACAATATACTTTTAAAACTGAACAAAACTCTTTGAAATTCTATTTTAAAAGTTCTATTACCTTCAGTATTATTAATATGAATTTTACGAACTTTCAAAATATTTTTAATTAGCTTAGAATACCAGATTTACTATTTTATCCAACTTCAAAAAAATTAGATTAAATAATTAAATTACTCAATAAACAGCGATATTTGAAATTTAAGTTGATAATTAATCTCTGAATATTTAAAATTAATTAAATATTCCAATTTCAAATGCTCAAAAATTCCGGGTCGTCACATTCCTCCCCCCTTAAAAGAATTTCGTCCCCGAAATTACTAGTTAGGAAGAATGATTCAATCCCCGTTAACTATTTCCTCAATTCCAAATAGTTTCAACAATTTTAACAATACCCAAACAAATTTTTTTTTTATTAATGATACACTAGTCATCTTTTAATTTCCCAAACTTATCCATAAGTTCAACCATACTACCTACTTATCAATTCAAATTTAAATTTGAATTCAAATTTTGAATTTCAAAAATTTCCCAAAATTTTTCTAACTCTCTAAATTTCCGAAAAATTTCGCCAGCGTCTCCTTTGCGCGGCTAGCTCGGTACAACTACAAAATGGCTCTACGGCCTCCCAATCTCAAAAAGAAAACAAAAAGCCAAGTGGCTGGATCAAAAACCCAATCAAATTTCATATAGAAATTCAAATACATACCTTTTTGTCGGGCCATTAAATTTTATCTTCTAAATCAAAAATCCCAATTATCCATTGCTTTTATACACCTGTATATCATACTAAGCAATAATATCCAATCACAATTCCAAAGTCATTTCATACTTTCCTTTACAAATTTCCAATATTTGTTTTACTTAAGCCCGTACGATGCACATATATCATCCGTACGCAATATCACATTCGATCGCTCAATCGATCACACAATTCCACTTCCGAACTAGTATCGTCCACCCGACTTTCTAGTGCGGACTCAGATCTGGTTTCTTGATCAGAAACCGTCATTCTCCTTGCATAGCCACCAACTATGATAGAGAATATCCAGAATCAATCAACAATCCATATCCAGGTTCACCGTCGAAAATCGAGTGAAAAATCCCAACTCGGATCGGTATAATTACCTCGAAATTCTGTGCTCGAATCCGGATCAAATCACTATGCGAATAAATTAATATACGTACATCCTACGTATTAATTTCAATTGATTATCAGTTTTATCAATTTTCCTTTATTCACATTCATTTTGACTACATTCACTTATCCACAATTTTCTCATTTCACAACTTCAAATTTTAATCGTCATTCAATTTTCCATCTAGAATAATTTTCCTCAATAAAATTACTTAAGAATTTCACCATACTTCTTAAGTTCAATATAAATATTTTACATACTGCTTATACTTATTTTCACTTCACTATTGAAGTTCATATCCATTTCTATTCACTTTTGCCTTTACAATTCCACTTACTTTAAATTTGGCTTCCACTCGAATATTTAATTAGTTGCACTTACTAATTAATTTAAATTTCGATTAACTGTTTATTCGCAAACTTCACTTCACCTTACATTCACATTTGAATTAGATTTCAATATCCAGTTTCAATTCCATTTGCTTAACAAATTTAAATCATTTATCGTTAATGAAAATTTCAAAAATTCCAAAAATTTTCTAACTCCCAAAATTTACGGAAAATTTCGGCAGAGTCTCCCTTGTACGGAGGGACTTCTGCGATATCGCAGGATGCACAAATATATATATACATCGGCCTCAGGCCGGAAATCACAATATATATGAATATATGCAGTTCATATTTCCTATTTTGAATTCTTTTGCGTAGACGTACCTTTATTTAGCATTTTAAAGCAAGCGGCTTATTATTTAGCAATTAATGCAACCCAAAATCAGCTATACGGCTTCCCTGAACCTGTACTAACTCAATTTAAAAGTGTAAGTGACAAATATAGGAAGTTCATAGCATTTCACTTATATTTAAATAGCTAAAATATGGATTCTATTACAATGCATGTTATATACTTCCATAAACACGTATGAAATGTTCCAACACTAATTTTAATTGTTTCCCAACAACATTTAAACCATCCCATTCAATTTAAATGATTTTACAACTTCCTTTCTTAACTTCAATTTATTTTTAAGTCCAAACAAACCCATATCATTACAATTGATTCAAAACAAATTTTATTGTTTATATTAACTCAATAGATTTATAAAATCTCATTTTCATTGCATTTTGAATTCGAACCCTTTAACTACTTAGGTTCATCTTCATTACCAAGTGGATTTCCTTTTTATCTTAATTCATTCACAACAATTATTTAGCTCGACGCATTCCAATTAAATGTTATCTGTAACTCACCTAAATTTAGTCCGATTAAAATTTATTTCCACTTAGTTGGATTCTATTTGCAATTCATATCATTTCTATTTTAACCCAATTTCATTTTTATATGATACAATTTCAATTATAATTAATTTGTTAACACTTCATGTTAACTTTTAATTTATAACTCAAGTTCTAGATCCACTACCCGTTTCCAATCTACTTATTTCTAATATTTGATTTTTTTATTTCAAAAACACTTTACTATTTCAAGTGTTCAATCTATTTTATAATTTAAAATTTCTGGATTATATTCCTTACTATTACAAACAGTTTTATTTGGCTTATTTATTTTACTCCCAAATTTTATTTATATCTATATTTTACTCATTTACAATCGATTTCATTCACATTTTAATACCTTACTACAGGATTTATATTTTATTTAGTTTGGCATATTTATTATTCCATATAAACATTTTAAATATGATTCCAGAGTTTAAACAATTCTCCAAAATTTCAAAATCACTTTTGAAAAATCAACTTCATCCAAAACCCTTGACAACTTTCATTTCCCTTTGGAATTTCAAAACCAAACCTAGTTCACAAACAATTCCAATTTAAAACAGTTTGGTAGCAATTTTTCTTTGGAGACTCGAAAATGAACATCGATGATGCTGCAGTCATCATCGAAGTTATTTTCCAGCGACCGAAAGAGAATTTAATGCTTTCATCTCTTTAAAAACATTTCAGATACTTTTAATTTCCAAATCTCACAAGATTTCAAATTCAACTCAAAAATATTCCTGAAATAATACTATTAGTTCTCCAAAATCTTTGAAAACCATTTCCAAATCCCAGGAATTTGAATTTTTCCCAAAATTCCAAACTTGAACTCCATTCTGATTTATTTTCAACATTTCTCTGGAATCCTATTTCCAATTATAAATCACATTTGTATATGAAGTTCATTCAATTCATTTATAACCGATATTCTCCGATTTCCATTTGTTATATCAATTTATTTTTCAACTTGGTTATAAACTTTCAATTTCTTATTCAATTTACACTTAAATGATAATAATTTAATATTATCACTTCCTAACAACCAAGCAACCAAATATATATATATATATATTTACAAAAGTTATTCCTTTATATACAAAAATAATTTGGGCAAAATTATTTCATTCACCCTATTTAAAACAATACTGTGTCGAATTGTTCTACTTAAGTGTTTTAGAGATCCCTATCAATAACGTTAATTACTCGTATTGACCAGAATCCATAAACTACTCAATAAACCAACCAACACAATATAAAACCATTTTATATTCACTAACAAATACGCGCTCATATCTATTAGTACACTCAAAATTCCCACCAGAGCCAAGGTTATCGCCAGCCTAAGCTCTGATACCAAATGTAACGACCCGAATTTCCAGACCCGGAAAATCGAACCATTTTAGTTAAGAAGAAGAGGTAGAAGAAGAAGAATAGAAAACAACAACAGAATCTCACATCGCAGCGGAATAAAATATAATATATACAAAACAGATCTTTACTTAACAGAAAAAAAATATCCGTTTATACAATATATTTACAGAATACATCATCAGAGTTCATCACATCAATGATATACATCCAAATACACAGCGGAACAATAAACAAATACGGGAGATACGTCTCGCCATCCAGCTCATCTCCTGAGCTCCACAGCATCATATCCTGTAACCTATAATACTCGGTCTGACCCGAGCATCATATAAAACAATACCCGAGTCAGTCTGGAAAACCAGCGTGAGAAAATCACACTCAATTTATTATTAAAGTTTCAAAATCCTTTGAAAATAACAAGCATCTCGTAAGACCACGCCACAAATAAACATGTCGGGTTTTTACCTTACGATAGCTAAAACACTTTTTATAAAATCCTCTGATATTATAATAGTGTCTATATACAAATACTTATTCAAATAGCTGAAATTGTTACATGATTAAATTCCAGCATACTAGCCACAACGAGGGTAATACAAACAAAACTCGTACAAGGCACGTAGGGAGAATGAATTTCCAACGAATGACTAGGCACTGGGGTACCACCTGTCACAGTACGTGGCCTAGATCACAGTACCGAGGAGTACGCCCGCTCCCCTGCAACACAAGGCCGGAATCATCCCTTACTGGATAATTCCAAATAAAATCACCCCACGGTTGGGATCAGCAACCGCACCACTAAGCCGAAATAAAGGGACATCTAGACAGGGATGACTTTACTCTCAAGTGGGGGCTACCCACGAAGCCTTGCTGCATAACCCCTGATTTTCAGTCATTCCCGGTTGATGAGGCTCGAGGCTAAACGATACCTTTTCAGAACATATCCCTTAGAATGCCCATCGCCCACCTGACGATGTCACGAAAGCATTCGTCCATACAAGTCCGTTCCGGGTTCGAACGGAACCGAAGGCACTATTCCTACTACATCCATTTTGGAAACATCCTCAGGATTAGTAGCGACTAGCCCTTGCACTTCACTGCTCCATCTTCGACTTCGAACACGTTACACGAAACGTACAAACCGAATCGAAGTGGTATTCGAGTCTCCAGACCTAGAATCCTGGTATACGGAAACTCGATCCCGGTCTCTTCGAAACGATCAGCGCATTTGGCCAATATTGATAGTCGGTTATTTAACTATCAATTAACATCCACAAGCAACCATCACACAATAAATAATTTCCCACATTATTTATTTGCCCAAATATCTTTCCAAGATATGTTTCCAAATTTTCAAAGCTCATTTGAAACAATTTCCGCTTTCGGAATACATTCCCAAATATTTATTTCCTCTGAAACACCAAGTACAAAACACTTTTAGATTTTAAAATAATTTAAAAACACTTTATTTTAAATATATCTTATACCATTGAAATCAGCTACTTTAATACTTATTAAAAATATATACTTTAAAATAAACCACTTTATAATATAAACTAAATTTCTCCTTTTAAAACATAATAGCAAATCTCTTTTATATAATTCCTATAATAATAGATTTTGAAAATCTTACTTTAAAGTTTAAACATTTAAAAAGAATATATTTTTCCAAACATACTTACTTAGGAAATTAACATTAGAAATAATCAATTTTCTAAAACATGCTTTTAAAACACAATTAGAACTTTTAACTTATATTAAAAATTTCTTTGAACACGTACTTGGCTATCCAGAGAAATACACTTCTCTTCACATCTTTTAAAAATAAATTAACATTTATTTTTAAACCAATTCAAATTCCTTTATAAATTCCCACCTTGAATTTATATTTTCTAATATCCACTGATATTCCATTTCACTTTATAAACCCAATTTATATCTTCAAAATCTCATTTCTCTTTTAAAAATCCAAGTTTTTTTTAACACTTAAATCAATTTCCAATTGATTTCCATTTTACTTTACTTTGAAATAAATTTCCCTATTTACTTCAATTATTATAAATACATTAACTTTCATATTTTATTTCTTATTTATGAGTTGGAACCTTTTTAACTAAAATACCAATTTCGGATTTCCCTACTTCTTCAATTAATATTTTAATTAAATTAAATCTTTAAATTCAATAAAATCAATTCTTTTTTATATTTTAGATAATATCACTTTAGTTAAAGATTTATTTCTTCCCTGTTAAATTCAAAATCCTCTTTTCCCATATTTGTTCGAATTAAGAAATTTCTTTATTTCTTTTACAATTTCTTATTTAATTTATTCGAATTCACTAGAATTATTTAACTTGAATTTTACTCTTTTATTTCTTCCCAAAAATCCAATTCAATTGCTTTCGATAACTCATTATACTGGGAAATTCAATCCAACCAGATTATCAGATATAAATCATCACAGGATATCAACAATCATATCTCAGAATATTTAAACAAAATTAAATATTTTGAGGAATCCAGTTGGATCCCTCCAACCTGTTTCCCTGCATCCACAAACGTTAGCACAATACCAATTCCACTTCGAGGTGGAATATCGCGGTATATGGGTTTTATAAAATATCATCCGCTATTATGCGGCGCATAGGGTCTCATCCGCTATACAATGCGGGAATATCAACAACTCCAATATATACATATGCCAATATGTATATATTGCTATATACTACTATATATATATAGCACATCAATCAATGCAATCATCCAATCAATTATTTAAATTTAACCAATTAAATTTAAATTATAATTTAACTGAGTGAGATTAACTCACCTTTGCTTATCGTTTGCAGTCACTTAAATCTTGCCTTATTCCTTCCCGATTTTTGAACCTTGAAAAACATTATGTGATTTATTAATATTTGAAGTAATCTAAAACCAATTACCCTTTTAATAATTTTAATTAACCGATTTTAAATGATAGTTAAACCAACCTAGTTTACATTTCCTTTTCTGACCAAGTTACAAATTTTAATAATAGGGTGTATATATATTTAATTATTTGTTAGACAGAATTGTTTGAACTTAGGGAACATTTAAAATCCACTGTTTTGAAATTTACAATCTAAACTTACTGTTTTCAAATAAACAATTTAAAATAAATGTTAATATACCTTACTGTCCTATATATTTTCTTCCTGAATATCTTCAAATCTGAAAGTGTACTATATGTATATATTTATAATCTGGAGTTCTATAACTTGCTGAAATTTAAAATAAATTTTTCCACATTTTTTTTCTTTTCTTTTCTGATAATGGAACAATGAACCAGCAAATTTAAATTACCAGATTAAATTTTAATAACTTAAAAATTTGAAAGAAACGGATTGCTTACTTACTGACATCAATCGATTCAAGCACAACCCAGCTCGCGACTGGAAATCGACTCCACCAACTTGCCTCATCGTCGAACGCGACCTTAAAGCTTCAGCCGAGAATCACTATGCCCTCGCGTGATCACGACTACAATCGCCGATCCTCGTTCGAACCCCCCTCTCTGTCTCAAGAAACACCTCAGATCAACGAGCTCGAGACCATGCCACCATGAACCAGATCGCCACGATATCTCCTTTTTCCGCTGCCCTTTACGAACCCAAGCCCTTAGCTCAACTGCCCTCCTCGTCGACGCCATCGACCTGAGTACGAACCCCACTCGCAACCCTAGCTCGAACGCGAGCAGCTTGCAATCGCAGCCTAACCCTATTCCATCGCCTAGTTCGCGTCGCGAACTCCTACATCCTCCAGCCCCCTACTCGATCGCACGAACGATTTGTTCGTTCAAGTCTCGAGAAACTTAAGAAGCTCGCCCACTATTTATTCTAAACGAACGTTGGTTTGGGTTCGAACAAGTACGAGATATTCTCGTTCGAACGAAATGAAGTTTGATTTCATACGCCTCTTTTTTTCCGATCTGGAAATCGTTAGTTTATTCTCTTTTGTAATTGATTTCACTCGGCTCCTGAACGAAGAAAATGGAAAGGACGAGGTTTATAAATGACAACTCCTTTTCGAGGCTGATTAGAAATAAAGTAGACGTGATTTTGAAAGGAGGTGGCATATGGGGAAAGCTTTGCGTGAAGAAAATATCAAGCTACAGTGATTTGAAAATAAAAGCTGATGCAAGATGTACTGACTGGCCAACACGAATATGAAGTTGTTATATTAAATTTTCGATAAAAATTTCAGCGCGTTTATATATCGTATGCTCACATATCAACTCCAAATGCTACGAAAATTAAAATCCGATAATAATACGATATTACGGATCCAATGGAACTGGTTTCGTCGAAATCCAAGACTGCGCCTCGGAAGGCTATTTTTAAATACCAATTTAAACAATATACTTTTAAAACTGAACAAAACTCTTTGAAATTCTATTTTAAAAGTTCTATTACCTTCAGTATTATTAATATGAATTTTACGAACTTTCAAAATATTTTTAATTAGCTTAGAATACCAGATTTACTATTTTATCCAACTTCAAAAAAATTAGATTAAATAATTAAATTACTCAATAAACAGCGATATTTGAAATTTAAGTTGATAATTAATCTCTGAATATTTAAAATTAATTAAATATTCCAATTTCAAATGCTCAAAAATTCCGGGTCGTCACAGGATAGCTAGAATTCGGTATCTTCGGATCAACGAATTTGGGCATTTCAGTATCTTCCTATCCACCGATTGCTACATTCACCGTTTTACATCATTTTGATTAATCCGCTGCGTCAGTTTTGGTATCTGAGCTTGTTCTAGCCAATCATAGCTAGACCGAGACTTGGAGCCTATTCATTTAGAAGTTGAAGTGATTTGCCGAGCTTGAAGGGAAGATTTGAGTTTGTGTTTATCACGGCCGAGAGTAAGAAGAGCTTGTTTGAACATTGATTGATCGAATTTGTATTGGAAGCCGAAACTTTGTCCATCGTGTTCATCGCGATTTGCTACGAAGTGGAAGTTTTCGATCCGTTTCATTTTGGATCAAAGTCCGAAAAGTGTTTGAATTTGAAGTGTTTGTAAAGTTTTCAAGTATGCCGCCAAGAAGAGCTAATCGCCACCAAAACGTAGAAGCTTTGTATCGCAGAGAAGAAGCTGATGAGATGGAGCAAAGAATCAATGAAAACTTTAGTGAAAAGCTTAACGAAGGAATTGGCCGGTTAGAGAAGCTTATGACGGAGATGAATCAAAATCGGAGAAGGGTTTCACCAGAATCTAACCATGGGGGTAGTAGAGTCTCGCCACATTCCAATCGAGACAGAAGTGTTGAAAATGATCAAGGACGTGGGAGGAACGTGAATGATCATGAACGGAGGAATATAGATAGAAGGGATGATGGTGGTAGGCATGAAGGTAGTAGAGATGTGGGTGGACGAGATAGACAACGATATACATCTGATTTTGAAGAGGAGTATGATGGTGGTAGTGTTCGAGGACAAGGAAGAAATTACTCTGAGTATGATCACAAGTGGGAGACGGGGATGAAGACTGAAATTCCTGAATTCAAAGGTGGTATGCAAGCAGAGGAGTTTCTAGATTGGGTGGCTAATGTTGAGGAGATTTTTGACTTCAAAGAAGTTCCAGGACATCGTAGAGTGTAGTTGGTTGCTACGAGGTTGAGGGGTAGAGCTTTGGCATGGTGGCAGCAGACCAAACTTACACGTGATCGAATGGGAAAGTCAAAAGTTGAATCTTGGGAGAAGATGAAGAAATTGATGAAAGCAACATTCTTACCTTATAACTATCAGTCGCTTATGTATCAGAGATTGCAAAACTTGAGACAAGGGACGAAATCTGTGAATGACTATGCTGACGAATTCTATCAACTTATTGCCAGGAATGATATTATGGAGACAGAAGAACAATTAACAGCCAGATTTGTTGGAGGATTGCGAATGTAGATTCAGGATATGGTTAATATGTTCGATCCAAGATCTATAGCGGAAGCACATCAGAAAGCGTTGGCTTGGGAGAAACAGGGTAGACGAGGAGGTGGTGTGTTTACTAGTTCCAACAATCAAACGAAGGGTGTTGGTGGAAGTTCTAATGTTTCTAAACCTATCAGTAGACCAGTGGTGAAGGAGGCTGAGAAGGCAAGGGTTAACAATGGTTTCAAATGTTACAATTGTCAGGAATTGGGTCATAAAAGCAGTGAGTGTCCAAAGCCAAAGAAGAGAACCATGATTGCGGAAGTTGAAGATGAGGATGTTGATGGAGATTGTTCTAGTCCAGTTGAGGAGTATGAGTAGGATATTGCGTCAGGAGATGAAGGTTGTAATCTAATGCTGAGGAGATCGTGTTTAACACCAAAGCAGGAAGAAACTAGTTGGTTGAGGAGTAATATCTTTCAGTCGACATGTACTATTCTAGGGAAGGTGTGTAAGTTTGTGATTGACGCAGGAAGGTGTGATAATATTATCTCAACCGAGGCTATGACTAAATTGAAGTTGAAGACAGAGAAACATCCGAATCCATACAAGTTAGCATGGTTGAGAAAAGGAGGAGAAGTGAAAGTGGATAGACGAGTTCGTGTTCCATTCTCTATTGGGAAGAAATACAAAGACGAAATCTGGTGTGATGTAGTAGAGATGGATGTATGCCACTTATTATTGGGAAGACCATGGCAGTATGATCGAGCAGTACAACATGATGGTCGGACCAATAGCTACAGTTTTATGTTTGAAGGCACGAAAATTATCCTAGTTCCGAAGAAGAGATCACAAGGAGAAAGTAAGTCAGAAGAGATTGAAGGGCTGAAAACTTTATTATCTTTGAAGGAGTTTGTTAAGGAGGTTGAGAAAGAGCCTGAAGTATTTTTATTGATTGGGCGTGAGAGCAAAGAAGAGGTTGAAATTCCATAAGAAGTTAAACCAGTTTTGAAAGAATTTGACGATGTATTTCCAGAGGAGTTACCAACGGAATTGCCACCGTTGAGGGATATACAACATCAGATAGATCTTGTTCCAGGTGCTGTGTTGCCACACAGACCACATTATCGAATGAGTCCGAAGGAACATGAAGAGTTGCGGAGGCAGGTAGAGGAATTGCTTGAGTAGGGGCGTGTGCAGGAGAGTTTAAGTCCTTGTGCTGTACCAGCTTTATTGGTACCCAAAAAGGATGGAACGTGGAGGATGTGCATAGATAGTAGAGCATTGAATAAGATCACAATCAGATACAGATTTCCAATGCCGAGGCTTGATGATTTGTTGGATCAGATCAGTGGGTCTATAATCTTTTCTAAGATTGACTTGAAGAGCGGTTATCATCAGATTCGCATTAGACCAGGGGATGAATGGAAGACAGCATTCAAGACGAGGGAAGGCTTGTATGAATGGCTGGTAATGCCGTTTGGTCTATCGAATGCACCGAGTACATTCATGAGGGTGATGAACCAAATTTTCAGACCGTACATTGGGAAATTTGTGGTGGTTTACTTTGATGATATTCTAATCTACAGTGCTAGTAAAGAAGAGCATGTTCAGCATTTGAAGAAAGTGTTAATTATACTTCGTGAAGAACAATTCTATGCTGCTACAAAAAAGTGTGTTTTTATGGCAAAGAGTGTTTTATTTCTGGGGTATGTTGTGTCGGAAGAAGGGATACAGGTTGACCAAAGTAAAGTTGAAGCGATTAGAGATTGGCCACAACCCAAGACGATAACGGAAGTCCGTAGTTTCCATGGGTTAGCTTCATTCTATCGAAGGTTCATTCCACACTTTAGTAGTGTGATGGCGCCTGTTACAGATTGTATGAAAGGCAAACAGTTTTCATGGTCAGAAGAAGCAGGGGATGCTTTTGGGAAGATCAAGGAGTTGCTGACGACTGCACCAATTCTAGTATTACCAGATTTTCAGTTATTGTTTGAGCTACACACTGATGCGTCAAAGGTTGGGATTGGAGGAGTGTTGAGTCAAAGGGGTCGTCCGATTGCTTACTTCAGTGAGAAGTTGTTAGGAGCGAAGATGAGATACAGTACGTATGATGTGGAATTCTATGCTGTTGTGCAATCTATTAAACACTGGAGACACTATCTGTTTCAGAAAGAGTTTGTTCTTTACACTGATCATGAAGCATTGAAGCATTTACAAGGACAAGACAAGATTTCAGCGAGACATGCATCGTGGATTGCATATCTGCAACAGTTTACTTTTGTCGTTAAGCATAAGTCAGGGATAACAAATCGTGTGGCTGATGCTTTGAGCAGGAGGAGTCATTTGTTGACGACAATGAAAGTTGAAGTGACAGGTTTTGAATTATTGCCGGAATAGATTGCAGAAGACTCTTATTTTAAGAAATTTGTTGAAGGGGACAATGAAGGGAAGACTGATGAGTTTATGTTGGTTGACGGTTTTCTTTTTAAAGGAAGTCGATTATGCATACCGGAGGGTAGTCTGAGAATGAAGATTATCAAAGAGTTGCACGACGAGGGACATGTTGGGAGAGACCGTACCTTACAGTTGATTTCACAGTCTTACTTTTGGCCATCGATGAGGAAAGAAGTAGAGAGGTTTGTGGAGCGTTGTCATATTTGTCAGGTTTCGAAAGGAACTGCGACTAATGCTGGTTTATATATGCCGTTGCCCGTGCCTGTAAAACCATGGGTGGATATCAGTATGGACTTTGTGTTGGGGTTGCCGAGAACGCAGCGTGGTAATGATTCCATTTATGTGGTGGTTGACAGATTTTCGAAAATGGCATATTTTATTGCTTGTAAGAAGACGGCGGATGCTGTTCATGTTGCTCAATTATTTTTCAAGGAAATCTATCGACTTCATGGATTGCCAGAATCTATCGTGTCGGATAGAGATACTCGATTTCTGAGTCACTTTTGGTTGAGTCTGTGGAAAATGGTGGGAACGAAGCTGAAGTTCAGTAGTGCTTATCATCCGCAAACTGATGGACAGACTGAGGTGGTAAACAGATCATTGGAGAATTTGTTACGGTGTCTTGTTCAAGACAATCTGAAGAGTTGGGATGTGAAGTTATGCCAGGCAGAGTTTGCCCATAATCATGCTGTGAATCGAAGTACTGGGTTCAGTCCATTCCAGATTGTTTATTCGAGCTTACCGAAAGGGCCGTTGGATTTAACGGTGATACCACACTCAAATGGGACAATTAAGAAAGCTGCTGATTTTGTTGAAGGGCTGACGGAATGTCATAAAATCGTTCAAGAACGATTAGAGAAAACAAATGAGAAGTATAAACAATCTGCAGATTTGAAACGAAGAAATGTTGAATTTCATGAAGGTGATTTGGTTTATGCAGTGTTAACAAAAGATCGTTTTCCAGTAGGCGCGTACAATAAATTGAAAGCACGAAAAATTAGTCCGGTGGAAGTTGTGAAACGAATCAATGAAAATGCTTACAAATTGAAGTTGCCAGAGGACGTATATACGTCTGACGTATTCAATGTTAAACATCTCATACCATATCATGGAGACGAGTTTGTTGTGGATGCAGAATTTACAAATTCGAGGTCGAATTTTTCTCAACCTGGGGAGGATGATGCAGCGCAGCCCTCATTTGTCCAAGGTATAAGTCGTGACCGACTTAAGGAAGGAAGCATAAGTCCTAACCGACTTAAAGGAGCTATGACCAGGGATGAAGGCATAAGTCGTACACGACTTATGGAAGGAGCTAGGAGTCGTGACCGACTCAAGAAAGCAGAAGACATAAGCGTAAGTCATGACCGACTTAACATGATGGGAGATTTAAGTCGTGACCGACTTAGGAGAGTGGAAGACCTAACTCGTGAAGGGGTACGGGTTATCAAAGATCGTAAGTCACCAGGACGACCTACCGAGTTACTTAGAGAGAAAACAAAGCAAACTGTTGAAGTAATAGGTCGTAAACGACTTAACGAGTCAAACGATAAGTCGGAACCGAGTTACGACTTAGTTAAGTCGTACCATCTTAAGTTGCAGAAGCCTGAGCCGTTGATTCCTCTGCCGAGTTAATCTCTACCGTGGATTTCTTAAGTCGTAAATCTGGGATGCCGCATGTTTTAAGTCACTGAAGCTGTTGCCGTTGATCTTTATGCTGAGTTAATCTGGACCGTTGATTTCTTAAGTCGTTACTAAGTTGAGTTGCGTAGAATTGTTAAGTCGGCAACGACTTAAGTAGTTGTCTGTTTGTATTTTTGTCTTTAAGTCGTATGTCGACTGTTTTAAGTCGTATGCATTGTGTTGTACTGGTAATGTTGTTAAGTCGCTATGTTGTAACTGTTTGGGCTTAAGTCGTCACCGAGTTATGATAGGTCGTAAGTCGGAACCGACTTAGGAGTTGTAATTTTTTTCTGTTGTAAAAATTGTAACGCCTATAAATAGGCCGTGTGATTCATTTGTAAAGGTTGTTGATTTTTGAATAAAATTCTCTTTTGATTACTTTGTGCTTTCATTCAAATTGGTAGTTGAGTGTAATCTCCTATCTCCTCTTTCGGATAATCGAGTGCGCTCGATTCGACGATTGTAGAAGCCGATTCGCGGAATCAAGTGCGCTTGATCAACGCTCGAAGAATTGAAGATCTTTGAACCCGGTATCGTGCGCGATCAACGAGTTCGGGATAGCTAGAATTCGGTATCTTCAGATCAACGAATTTGGGCATTTCAGTATCTTCCTATCCACCGATTGCTACATTCACCGTTTTACATCGTTTTGATTAATCCGCTGCGTCACCTTAGCACTAAGCCTTTACCACAAAGACGTAGTAAACTATTTTAACAAAAGCATTAAAATTGAACTGTGATTACACAATATTCTAATTCCAAACTTTTTATGTAAATATATTATTCGGTGTAAATGTATTAAATTTAGAATCATGGTTACACAAATAGTGCAATTTCCAAATCAAATATTTTGGTACATACGTACTATAATGGAAATTAACAACATTTTGGTTCAAAATTATCGTTCTCTCATACATTCAGTCAAAAATCTTACATGTTATTCATACTTTAGCTTTTTTTGAATTATCACTAACAGCATTCACGTCATTTTGCTTGGTCAATTTTTTTAACACAATCTTATCTTATTAAATGTGGAGAAATATCTTCAACAAACGTGAAAAGATGTAGATTTCAACAAAAAATATATTTATATATACAAATATATCGTACAAGAAGTAGTATAAACAAATACAGACAAAATGGCAAATGAAAAAGCCAATCACAATCTGAGAAACCAAAAAGACAATACAGCATAGGCTAATGACTAGGCTGTAATATCCAAACATATTAGATTTGCTGGGAGATGAATGAAGGTCAATAGTGCCTCCTTTTTTTTATAATAGTAACAGCTACTGCCATGCTTTAGTTCTTTCTTTTATCTAATTAATTATTTTTTAAATTTTAAACTTGAATTGTTTCATTGTTGTGACCTTTTTATACCTGTACGTACTCAATTTCTTTGTAACTTCAAGTGGTTTATATGTTATTTGACTTAATTTTTTTAATATATGCACAGTTCATGTGTTCAGCAAATTGAAAGTCGGATCCAATAGAAATATTTGTTTAGAAGCGTATAGAATATGTTATGAATAACACTCCAAAGTATGTAGGAACTTAAAATTGCTATTGATGTTACTTAAAGTGATAGAATATGGATGCCGTGGTTATGATACATAATAATGATTTACAAAAACCAAAACCATAACAAAATATAGTTCGTCAAATATATTGTTTACATAAAATTTACACCAATCAAACTTCACATCATCGTAATGCGTAAATCATATATTATATGTGAACCATGTTTTGCATATGTGCCATCAACACAGGTTTCATACTAGCATATACAAAAGTCTTAGTTAAAAATTCATATTTCATTTCAAAATAATTTTATAAATAAAATATCTTATTCATTAAAAATCAAAACTTGATTTTATAATTTCACTTTATTTTTATAAAATCATATACAACATTATCAATCAAAATCCAAACAAATCACTTATAACATTAAGCAATCATCCATTATATCCAATTTGAATTTATTTCATCATATCATAAGCACACGTAGTTATTTATGTCATATAAGTGAATACACACACATTCTTTCAAAAATTAAATAACTTTACTTAATAAACTTTCAATACAAATACATGTATGTAAATAATCTACCAATGATCGACCCTTTCGATCATTTATAACTCGCACCACACATGTGAGAGTCATATGAAAAGAAGGGGTAAAACAACCTAAGTCTCACTCTTCTAACCCCAAAGTATATCACTATCTCTATAGTATTCTAAATTACCAACTTTTAACGCCCTAGCTCTAGTGATCAAAATAACAAAAAGAGTTTACCGTTCGATAACTCGCATTAATAGACATGGAAGAAGCGACCTATCATATACACTACTTTGGGTCAACATGAATACATTTCAATATTTAAATACATCTAAAATAATACGCATCTTGTCTCGATGCTAGGCAATGCACATGAGTTAAAGCCTTGGATAATACAGTATTAGTGGCACGGATAAATTTTTTCCATCTAACAGAATCAGAGTGAATAAAATACTGAATTTTATATCATATACGAATATTTGATACATTATCTCATAGGTTTACAACTCATCAAGCGAATACATCACATTAACCAATATAATGGAACATCAGTATAATTCACTACTAGACAACAGTAAATTGTGACGGAGGCTTCCGACGGGCGCTGACGGCTGTCGATCTTCATGGTGTTTTCGTAAATAAAATATAATAGCCATCGCAAGCCGTCGAAAACCGAAGCAATGTTGCCATCGGCGGCCGTCGCTAGCCGTCGAAAATTATCGTGTATACAGGCCCCTGACCGAGAGCTGCTTTCATTATTTCAATCTCCCCCAAATCATCAAAACCTCTACCTCCACCACCTCCTCCCCGTCGTCAGCCAGCCGCCGCGCCTCCCCGAACATCTCCAACTTCATCATTCTCCACTCTCGACATGCCTAGGCCCTTCATCAATCTCCAATCAGGTTTTATTCCCTAATTAGTTTTGATTTGTTAAATTAGGGTTAATTTGTTGTTATAGTTGTATTACAGCCCATTGATTGTTTGGTATACCCTATTGAATGCTAATTAGATTGTTATTATAATTTTTCATCATTGAAATGTTGAGAAAAATTTTTTGTTGAGTGCATATATGTGTTAATGGGTGTATATGCGTTGATTAATTAGTGCATATGCGCATTAGGGCTACTTTGGATTAATTAGAGTCGATGCTCATAATTTGGTGTATGCATTTCTAAGATGACGAAAACGATGATTTAGTGTATGCGTTTCTTAGAATGTAAATTCACTACACCAGAATCCTCATTTCGCAACGGCTTTAAGCCGTTGCAAAACAATTTCGCAATGGCTTTGAGCCGTTGCGAAATGGGCAGTGGTAAAAATTTCGCAATGGCTCAAATCCGTTGCTAAATATGTTTTGCAACGGCTAAGGACCGTTGCATAATAATGTTTAGCAACGGCTTACAGCCGTTTCGGATTTTATTTTGCAACGGCTTTTATCCGTTGTTAAATGTAGACGTATAATTGAAGTTTTAAATATTAGCAACGGCTTTAATCCGTTCCTAATTACTATTTTTTTTTTAAAATTCAGAATTTCTTCTCTGCACCAGTGACAGTCATTTCATTATCATAATTATTACAAAAATTTGCAAATTTAACACTATCACAAAAAAAAAGATTATTAAACCAAATATTTTTCATAGATTCAATACAAAAACCAAACATAACAAATGTTTGAATTATAATGTTCAACATCAACATGAGTCATTGTTTAAGGATATTGAGTCAGCTGAATATATTTTCTACTATTGTTTTAGATGATAATTTTGATTATAGCCTATTAATGATGTTAAAATTCATTTATAATGATTAAGGACATTTCGATATTATATCATTGTACAAAGTCAGTTGTAGCTGATTATTGGCTCCCAACACTTGTATGTTATGTTATTGTTTTTATCCCTAGTTATGTGCACCAAGCAATGGGCTATACCACTTATGTGCATTGCACCTGGCATGTCTGTAAGCGTATGTTAGGTGCCTGATGTCTAATCTGCTTTAATTAGTCGGGTATGTCATTTTATGAGCAAATCTATAAAGTAAATGTTTCAGAATAATGAAAAGTAGAAATACTATAAAAAGATTACAATATATAAAACAAAAAATTTATAAGGTTTTTGGTACATTTGAACATTGTTTTAGTGAAAATTATTCTTAAAAAAACACATTGAAAAAAAATAGTAGCAAGCTAATTTTATCAGAGTAGCTGCAAGACTTTCAACTAAACTAGTATAGATAAAGTCCTTGCAAACTATAAATTATTATCCACTTTCCCTAAATTAATTACTGTTGCATTGCCTGATCATTTTAGTGATCACACTGCACTGATGTTGAAACTGATTGATCATTAATAATAGGTAAAAGGAAGGCCTTTTAATTATGTTAACACCTGGTGACAAATAGATGGGTATGCAGACTACATACAGAAAGGACATAAAGCTAAAACCTGGGCTACTGATATGCAAAAAATGATTTCCTGACTTCAACATATCAAGAATAACTTGATCACAACATGCAACGAAACTCGTGGCAAATTAATCTAGTGCAACAGTTGGAAAGAGATTATAATTTATGCTTTCATCAACTAGATTTAAATCAAGAAGAGGAAGATCTATATAATCATCTTTCACATATTCAATTTCAGTTAAAGGATGTAGTGAGAAATCAACATGAATTTTTAAAGCATCAAAGTAAAATATCTTGGCTTCAACCTGGAGACACAAATTCTAATTTTTTTATGCCAAGATGTCCATAAGAAAACATAAACCAAGAATACAAGCCTTAATTGATGTTGAAGGGCACTATATATATGATCATCAATTAATTACTGAGCAAGTAATAACATATTATTCTCACATGTTTAATAGAGAGAGGAAATTTTTTCCTCCTATCCACCCCAGAAATGTTATAAATGATGAGGGAAGAAATATCTTATCTGGAGCAGTAACTTTATTAGAGATTAATGATGCTGTCTTTTTTACGGAGACTCAAAGAGCCCTGGTCCAGACGGTATCTTCTCTAAGTTTTTCAAACTACATTGGGAGGATATCCAGAATGCTCTTTACTGAACTGGCCAAGGGACTGAACAATAAGTTCATTACTTTGGTCCTAAAAAAGATAAACCCCAAAATATTTCGGATCATAGACCTATATCATGTTGCATTAAAATAATCTCTAAAATTATTTATGGTAGGATAAAGCATTTTCTCCTCTATTTATTGCTAAAAACCAATCATCCTTTGTGCCACAAAGAAATATAGGAGAGAACATATTACTGGTTCGTGATTTCAGGAAAAAAGAAAAACCCAAGATATGCTCAAAAATTGATTTGTAGAAAGTATATGACATAGTTAATAGGGAGTTTGTGTGCTATTTGCTTACTACTGTGGGCTTTACAACTTCATTAGTGTAGCTAATTTGTGAGTGTATTGGTACCTCAACTCTTTTGATTTTAATTGATGGTATACCTCAGGGCTTTATACCATCAAACAGAGGATTGCGTCAAGGTGACCCATTATCTGCCTACTTATTATGTGTGGTATGGAATATTTTTCTTTATTAATGGAGGATGCTTGTCTCTCACATCATTTACAGCCATTATCTTCCATATAGCCAGTTATTACTCATTTTTGTACACAGAAGATGTTATGATATTTTTAGATGCCACTAAATTAAATGCAAGGACTATGTCAACTATTTTCAATATGTCAGCTATGACAGTGGGATTGCTGATAAATTAGACTAAATCTAAGATTTATTTCAGCAAAGAAGCGCCACAAAAATAATAATTACGATTTCTAAAATAACATAAAAATCACGATTACCTGAATTGAAAATCAAGACTTTTTCTGGAATTACTATTTCTTCAGATCTGATATTACATGTGACGATGGATGAAATATGGATATCTGGAGTCGGCGGAAATTCGAGCTGGCGAATTCGAGTCGGCGAAAATTCGAGCTGGCGGAAATTCGAGCTGGCGAATTCGAGTTGGCGAATTCGAGCTGACAAAATTATCGCTTTTTTCCTTTTTTGATCGAAGTAGATAATGAAAGAAAAGGGCGTAGCTAGTTGGGAACTGGGGGTATGGAAGGCTGTACTAAAATGTAGTTCGGGTAAGAGCCGTTCCAAAATTTAGAACGACTATGAGCCGTATTATAAGGTTTTGCAACGGACTTTAACCGTTGCAAATTTTCCGCCTTCGGGGGTTGCGAAACGGCTGGTATGGTGTAGTGAAATAAATTATTGTATAAAGTGTTGTATAGTACGCTTTACTTTTTACAAATCACTTAGAGAGTTTTTGGTCCCGTGTGACAAATATTGTATATGATCATTGTATGGATATTGGTTTTTGTCATAGAGTGGACATTTATATTAATCCGATACAATATTTGTCGGATTTGTATCTATATTAGACAAGTTACAAATACAATAAAGTAATTATATTTTGCAAATCATTTCATTTTAAACGGTTCACAAAATTTCGACAATACTTTCCTTTTTTCCCCTGTGTACACACATGTGTACGATACAGGGAACAAAGGGGAAGTGCTGTTGAAATTTTGTTGAATCGTTTAAAATGTAATGATTTGCAAAATATAATTCCATTGTATTTTTAATAGGAAGTAGGATGACCAACCATCAAAGTGTAAAACAATAACCTAAAAATTGTAGATTATATTTATATGATAATTTGTGTAAATCCGTTAATATTATATATTTGCGAAAATTTAAATGTATGATTTAGTTGAAAAATTAAATGTCAATACGTAAATGATTAATGCGCTTTTATGTTTTAAAATAGGAAAATGGTCAATTATTTTATCAATCGGAGCTGGATGTATCAACAAAGAAGAGAAATTGGAGGCTCAATAAGTAAACATTTTCAAAACACTGTACACGTCTTTATTGAATTCGCTTTAAGTAATAATGGGAACGACGAAGAAATTCGTTCTCCTTGTAGTAGGTGCAAATTATTGAAGCATTTGATACCGGATATGGTAACAGTTCATTTTTGCCAATATGGTTTTGTGCCGAATTATTTGGTGTGAGATCGTCATGGAGAACTTATAGCACTTAATTCTGTACATTCGAAGGAGGTGGTGATAATGAAATTATTCCGACGAATCTTATAAAAGATATGGTTGAAGATGCAGGACGTTCAATGTTCTCTACCGTTGAAGTTGATGGTAATGATGTTAATGTCGAAGAAGAACCAAGTACTGGAGCAAATTTGTTTTTATGATTTATTGGATACTGCTAAGAAACCCCTTTGGGATAGTTGTACAAGCGGTATTCAAATTATGAATAAAAGCTCGTTGCCTTTTTTTTGCCAGAATTAGAGCCATAAAGCTCTATCCATTTATTCATTAGACCAAACTCTAACTGTGAATTTCTTAAAATAAAATAAAAATAAGAAAGAATACAACTATCAGTAATTGCAGAATACATTGCGATGAAATCAAAATACAACTTCATAGAAGCCGGGTTTACAACTATAGTACAAGCTGAAAACTGCATATGCCACTCGATAATTTAATGTGCGAAAATCATTATGAAGTGAAAATTAATGTCCGCTTTTGGTTTGCCGTATCAAAAAATAGATACATGCTTAAATGGTTGCATGTTGTTTTGGAAAGAAGACATCAATCTTAGGAATTGTAAAATATGTAATCAGAAAAGATACAAATTGTAACGACCCGTATTTTTAACACTTTAAAAATACGAATTAAAATAAAAATTTTGGATAAAAAAATCCGAAGGAAATAAAATTTTGTGTTGTTAAATGTGAATTACAAGTTAAAATACAAAACTGAATTCTAAAATAACTTATTTGTAAATTAAATATGGATGTTAACCTGTATTGAATATAAATAATGAATTGAATTTGATTGTAAACCAAATTGGTTATGATTGTAAACAAAGAATAAATAAAATGGTAGATTTAATAGTGGAAGTTTATGTTATTGAAACTAATGTAAATAAATGTAACTTAATAATACAGTTGATTGAAATCAGATAATAACTGAAACTGTAATTTGATAAAGATGTTAACTTGTAATTGAACGTAAGTAAAGATTTAAAATTGAGTGTAACAAGTAACTGAAACGAATTGAATTTGATTGTAAACAACGAAATAAACAAAATGCTACATTAATATTGAAGTTATAATATTGAAATCAACGTAAATGAATGTAATTTAATATTACTTTGAATTTAAATAAGATGATAGCCGAAGAAAATGAAAGTAAATGAATTATAAACTATTGATAATAATGTATAAGTAAATGGTTGATTCAATAATGAAAGTGTAAATCGAAATAAAAGAATTCAATTGGAATTAAATAACTTGAATTTGAATTACAATATAATTGAATGCTGAATCTAATGTAATCTTTTATACTGGATTTATAATAGAAAACTGCATTGTAAAAGATTGTTAATCACTGTGAAATTAAAAATGAAATTTGTGAACAATTGAAATTTGATTTAAAAGTTAATAGTTTAAAATTGAGAATTTTATATTGAAATTAAACAGTAGAAATAGCCATTTTACAACTGTCTCGGATTTCGACGAAACCAGATTCATCGGATCCGTAACGGTGAATTTTTGTAAGATTTTAAGTTTCGTAGCGATCAGACTTGTCGTTTGATCGTACAGACTCGAAACGTCTTGAAATAAATGCAATTGAAATCAATTGAAATCAATTTGGAAATTATTGTTTTAGCATAACTTCTTTATACGATGCAATTTGAACCCGAAACCTTTTCCATTGCGTTTAAAATATTTTAAAACATCTATTTTGATATATGGGTTGACGCAATTTCGTTCCGGAGTCAGAACGGGCTTTTGGGCCACTTTGTCGTTAGCGCGTATATCTAATAGACCTGATCCATTCTTCTTTCCAACCTTTCCCTATAAATATCCTATTATAAACCCTAGCCTCCCTAATTCTCATTTGTCTGTGCATACATCTCAACTCTCTCCTCTTCAATGGCAGACAAACAAAAACTATAGATTCAGACCCAGTTGAAAATTTTAAAAATCATTTATTTAGTGTAGAAATTCGAATTTTCACAAACAAATTCCGTTGCTACTCAAACTTCACATTTGGAATGCGTCTAGATAGACATAGGCGTACGTCAAATTTCGTCGAATAATATGAAAGTAAATTTCGCTCGTCCCATTTACATATTAGTTTAAATTTTATGTGTAAATTTTCTATCGTTCGAACTCAAATATTTTTCACAATGTTGCATAAGAAAAATATTCCGATCATGACGGCGCATTTTGTTTCGTCAAATTCCGCTTTTAATTGCTAGTTAAATTGTCGCTCGAGCAAATGGTTCAATAAGATTTACCACTTCGCAAACAATGTCAAACCATCAATATCTTCATACCGTTGTATTCGCCTCATCGCGCTGATCAAAACGGTATATTTATTTGTGTCAATCGGAGTTCGGCGTTGCAAATTATAAATTGTTTAACGGAGTACAAACTGGTCTGTTACGCCACACAAACCGGTACCCAACTTTCCCACCCTCAGAATTCTAGGAGCCTTTGGCCATTCTGAAACCCAATAGCCATCACGTTTACCAAGGACATCATTTCTATGACCTTGAACTCTGAACCCCTTTGTATATATTAGCTACCCTCTGCATTAATTGATTTTTCACTTCGCACTCAAACTCTCTGGTACGTGCTCCTTTCTTCCTGCCCTCTGCTCTTCTTTTCTTCTTCCTCTGTCATTTTTAAATTTATTTTCTAAATTTTAGTATGAAACTCACGAAACCCATGCACTGCCCACAGCCTCCGCACTTCGCCACCTGCTCCGCCTCCGCATCCCACCACCCACTTCGCACCGCTCCGCCCTACCCCAGCCCGCTCCGCCGCACCCACCTCCGCACTACACTGCTCCGCCCTCTAGCCCACATCCACCCCGCCTGCCCCTGCCATCCTGCTCCGCCCTACCCCAGCCTGCTCCGCCCCTCCAGCCCACCTCCGCCCTGCCTGCATAGCCAGCAGCTACCTCAACATCGCGCTGACCATTGGCGACCGTGGGCGAGCGGCGGCGAACGTTAGGAGGTGGCGCGGTTGATCGAACGTGAGCGTTGTTTCCGTGCTTGCTCCGTTTCTTTTCGTGCCTGGGGAGATAGAGTTCGCGTGCGTCTTCATTCCTGTAGCTTGCATATGGAGTGGTGACGTGACATATAAAGGGTGAGAAATGTGTTCACTTTTGTTATTTTATTTAATTGAAATTCAATGACAATTTTCGCAATATCTATCACATACGAACACCAATTTACGCGCGGTTTCTTTTGTTAGGATCGTATTGAAATTCCGGACCTGATGACGCTGGTTTGGATGAATTCTGAGACTGCCAAATTTTTGAGTTTAAATTGAATTTAAATTCAATTTAAATTCAAAAGGTGAGTGTTTATACGCTCACAATTGACTAAAATAATTTTTTGTTAGTTAAATTTATATTCTGAAGTGATACAAAATTTATTGACTGTTGTTTGGTAGGTTTAATTATCATTTGTATTGATATATGAATTAATTGATAGAATTTAAATTGACCGTCAAAATAAATTTAAATTTAAATTGGCAGTATATTACTCGATATTGATAATTATAAAATTGTTGTGAATGTTATTGGCTTTATGGTTGATTGGTTGTGATGGATGCTATTGGTCGATATTGGTTGTTTATTTATTTTGATATATCATGCTATCATCATGTATATTGTTTATTGCATATAAAACTGTAAACTGAATCATTTTGAATAATTAAGGAATAGGTTGAAATGATATACCTATGACATCTTTTTGGATTGAAATGATATATATCCATCATTGAAATTAAAATTGAAATATTTATCCACTTGGCCATAGGTTAGAAAATTATATACGGACACCGGGTTGGTTAAATTAAATGATTTTAAAAGTTGTTTGAAATTATTTAAATGAATTGATTTTAAGAATAAAATCCAATTTATGGAAATTGAATTATTTTGAATTGAAGCTCGAGATGTTGGAATTTAAACTTGGTAAATGAAATTGTTTGATTATTCGAAGTTTAGATTTTTGAGAAAAAAAAATTGAAATACGGCGTAAATTTTTGAAAGTTGATTTGTTTTAAAAGATTGGACTTTTAATCGAACTCTGAATATTTCTAAGAAAATTTAAATGAAATGACATTTCAAGTTTGAGTTTGGAATTTAAAATTAATTTGAAATTGAGATTTAATTAATTTGGAATTGAATTGAAATTTAAATAAATTTGTGAATTGAACTAAATTGAAACTATTGAATTAAATTTGAAGATAAAATTGATTTGAAATTATATTTATTTAAGAATTTTTCTTAAACGAGGTTGATTTGAAATTATTAAATTTGAAAATTGAATGATGTGTTTTATAACTTGAATTTGATTAAAAGTGACTTAAATGAATATTTCAAACTTATATAAATTTAAATGGGAGAGTTTGTTTATTTAAAATTTTGAATTGAAGTCGTATTTAGATGTATTGAAATGATTAAAGAAATATCTCAGAAACCAAATGTAATGAAATTTAATTGAGATATAAATGGAATTATCAAATTTAGTTTTGAAATGTGAATATTTAAAGCTTTGAGATATATGGAAATTGAAATGGCTTATATTTGTGGTTTAAATATGTATTTGAAATTGATAATTTGAAATGGTTTATTGAGAAGCTGAATCGAGTTGAAATTGATGATTTGAGATTTGATTAAGTTTTGGAATTCGAGTTTATGTGAATCGATTTGTGGAAATTGAGGCGAAAAATGATTTGAAATCGAAATGAGATATTGAGGCGAAAAATGATTTTGAAATCGAAATGAGATATTGAGGCGAAAAATGATTTGAAATCGAAATGAGATATTGAGGCGAAAAATGATTTTGAAATTGAAATGAGATTTTGAGGCGAAAAATGATTTGAAATCGAAATGAGATATTGAGGCGAAAAATGATTTTGAAATCAAAATGAGATTTTGAGGCGAAAAATGATTTGAAATCGAAATGAGATATTGAGGAGAAAAATGATTTTGAAATCGAAATGAGGTATTGAGGCGAAAAATGATTTTGAAACGGAATCTTACATCTTGAATATATATGATGATAATTGAAACGGATTTGATTTTGAAGCGAATATGATATTTTGATATCAATTATGAATCGATTTGAAATGTAAAAGAGCCATCGGTGTAATAATGCGTAGTTATTAAAGAGACCGGGATCGGATATGGACATACTCTTTGTCGATACCGAAAACCACTTTAATAACTAGTATACGCGGAGTGTTGATCCAGAACGAAGTGGATGGTTTTGGTGAATGCGTTGACTGAAGAAAGAGAACGATTTTGGATGACCCCTGACATGACTAAAACAGGAGCCGCGCCGGGCCATTGAGGTTCGCCACCTCTAGCGGACACACTTCTTCGTTACCATGTCTATTACTGTTGTGATTCGATTTGGGTGCACCCCTCGATTTTGGGAGTGTTGTTTCGCGGTGTTGGGGTAGTAGCTGCTATGCCCAACATCAGTCTGGATCACGCAACTACTAGTATCCTAGTTGGTATCGCCTCATGTACCTTGTCATACTGATTATCCTATTCGCGACCACTACGTTTTGGTTTGTACCTTTAGTATATGGATTGCCCTCTGGTGACTTCCGGTTTTGGGGAAACTACGGTCTTTTATATGCTCTTGGGAATAAAAATGTGTTGAGGGTGGAATGGGCCATGGCTTAACGCTAGTTTGATACTTTACTTTATGATAGACATTATTGTATATAGCGTATTCTATTATATAGTAGATAGTTTAACGGATCCTTAGGAGATGGAAATCCCGAACATCTCTTAAGTTAATGCACGCACGTTAAACACTGGATAGGAGGTGTCTAAAACCCGTAAACATCTCCGACGCCGTCACACTCATATTTACTTATTCGATTTAACTTACATGAGATATTTTAGTCCCGACTCGAGTGTTTTGTCCTTTCATTACGCTCGGGTCAGCCTGAGCATTTCAGATAAGGTTGAAGATCTATTCTGGAGGACGAAGACGGAGTTTGGTATCACATCATTTGTATTCTACTACTGTATTATTTTCCGCTGCATTGTTGTATCATCTCTGATATGTATGTAACTCTGATTTATGATGTATAATAATAATCAAATTTATTTATTTAACAGCTTCATGAACTGTTATTTTATTATTATATCTTGTTCCTTCCGCCGCGAGATTCTGAGTTTGTTTCTGTTCTTTCCTTTCTTTTCTTATTTAACCCCAATAACTATCTGTATTTTGGATTGTTTGAGTCGGCATGTGTGTATGTTTTGTCGACTTGAACGGTCAAAAATGCGGGTCATTACACAAACCAAGAAAAAAAGAAAGGAAAGGAAGTTCCGTACAAGCGTATGCATTACTCACCCATCACTCCTAGGCTTCAGTGGTTATATGCATCTTCTGTAACCACACATTATATGAGATGACACTATGTGAGAACACAGAAAGAAGGTACTTTAACACACCCAGCTGATGGAGAAGCATGGAAGCATTTTGATATGACATACCCGGCTTTCGCTTCGGAGAGCCGTAATGTTAGACTTGGTTTATGTACCGATGGATTTTCACCGTCCTCTCAATTCAAAATATTCATCATGGCCTATAATCATTACACCTTACAATTTACCACCATGGATGTGTATGAAAACTCCGTATATGTTTCTTGCTATTGTCATCCCTGGCCCTGATGATCCGACACAAGGAATTGACGTATATTCACAACGGTTGATTGAAGAATTGAAAACACTGTGGTATGAAGGTGTTGAAACATACGACATTTAAAAAAAAGAATTTTTGTATGTTCGCCTCTCTACTATGGATTATAAGCTATTTTCCTACGTATGAAATGCTTTCGGGTTGGAGTATGGCTGGTCGTCTAGCTTGCCCTAATTGCATGGAAGAAACACGAGCATTTTCTTTACCGCATGGGAAGAAAATTTCGTGGTTTGACTTCCATCGGTGTTTTCTCCATTTTAGTCATCCTTTTAGAAAAGATAAAAAAAATTTACAAGTAATAGACTTGAGACTTTACGACCACCAACGATTTGGTCAAGCGAAGATATTTATGACCTTATAAAGGATTATTCAAAGATACATGAAACAGGCGAACAAATTGAAATTCAAGGTATATTTTGGGAGTTACTTTATTGGAAAAATCTCCCAATTCGTTAAAAGATCGACGTGATGCAAAACAAGAAAAATGTGTTCGATAATTGTAACATCCTTAATTTTTGATAACATTATTCAAGTGATTTAATTAGATAAATTAAATAGAATAATGATGATAATGAGATCGAGATTTGAATAAAATACATAGGGTCATGCTTAACCATAAGATAAATGGGCTTTAATTTGGTTTATTGGTTAATTAATTTACACATGGGCATAGTAGTAATTTAGCCAATTTATTATACACGTTTATATCCTTTTGTATCGCCCATTCACGTTTCATTTTCCACTTTCACAAATGCAAATCAAACCTAAACTAAAGACGGCCATTACCAAGGAAGAAGAAGAAGAAATTTTAATCTAAAGCTAAGGATCAAAGCTAGGGAGGATTAATCAACATCAAATCTCGAATTCCTTATCAAGTCTTAGGTGAATAATAATTTATTCCATCTCTTTATGGTTTCTATAATTCTGTGATTTCGGATTTATGTTTTATTTCATTTCTATGAAATTTTGGATGCTAATATGCTAAAGTTATGAATTGTTTGATTTAAAAAACTTATTTGTATATGTAATTCGTACGGTTTAGGGGCAAAACCATGGGCCATTGATTTTAAAATGTCATGGAAAATTTTTATGTTAAGTAAAACATGATTTTGAAAAAGGCTTTTAATTTTCACAATTTTTCAAGCCATGGAAATTTTATTGTGAATTTTTGATGGAAAATTTGACATAATTGGGTTTAAAATTTAATTGTGAATTTTAGATGTCAAATTTGCAGGCGGAGTCGGACAGGAACTCTGCGAACAGGCAAAAAAATCCAATCACACACCGTGGTGGCTCAAAATCATATCAACATCATCGCGAGGACCTGGTAAATTGATTAATTGCAATTACGAACAGTTATTACATTTTTAGTATAAATTTGTATGAACAAATATAATATACACCAATTATTGTAGGAAAGAGTGCATGGGGTCCCTTCTCGTATATGGACGTGCTTGAGCATACACATGCCGTCAAGCAGACCGACGACGAGGGATCAGTGTCGTATGCCTGGTATGAGGATGATAAAGCATACGCCGCACATGTAAGTATATTTTAAATTATAAGTTATTAATAATGATCATTTTAATTAATTATTTATAAAATATTATAATAATGTCATGTAATATTTATTTGTATTAGATTTTGCGCTGCAGGAAAAATTACGCAAGCACGTGCGCAGATCCTTGAGAATTCGGGACAGGAGCAGTTGACCACTGATGAGGAGGACGCGATCTTCGACTCTGTTATGGACCCGACACAGAGATATAGGCGCTACGGCTACGAAAATCAATCGGTAATTTATAAAAATTAACTAAGTTGTAAAATTTGCTTAATTTTTATAAAAGTTACGTAATAACTTAAACATATTTCAACTTTTTTGTAGGCTCGGACATCATAAAGGGCTTACCAAAGGGCTCGGGACAACGCAGAGATTAATGAGCTTTGGCAGCAGATTGCATAGCTACAGGAGCAGGATCGCTTCCGAGCAATGCAAATGTAGCAACTGAACCCGCGTTTGGTCGAGTATGTGGAGCATCATAGAGCATTCCCTTCGTCTGGTGGTTCCGAAGCCGATGATGAGTCATAAGGTACGATTTGCAGTTTTTTTGACCTGGTGTATAACGACCCACTTTTCCGTACAGTCTAGGCCGACAATAAACCACACATGTTCAACCCAAATTCAACAGAAAAGCGGATAGTTAGTGAAAAAGAAAGAAAAAGAAGACAATAAGAACTAACAACACAGAAACTCACAGCGGGACGAATAATTTATAATAAATAACAAATCTTTACATAAACCAAAACCGTAATATATGTATATACAGACATCAATTAGAGCATACCGACCTATTCAGCAAGGACAGTTATAACAACCTGTCCACACAATTGCTGAATAATATACAACAATGAATGCAGTGGAAGAAAAATAACCATCTACATGAATACGTCACAGGGCCTCCAGCTCATCTCCTGAAGCTCCAAATATCCAAGTAAACCTAGAAATATGCTCGGTCTGACCCGAGCATTATAGGAAAACAACGCCTGGGTTAGTCTGGTAAAACCAGCGTGAGAACTTAAATTACAAGGAATTTTATTTATTTTAACCTGTAAATTCCTTTAAAATCAAGGCATCTCGTAAGACCACGCCGCACATAAACACGAACGAGTTTTTACTTTACGATAACCAAAAATTTTATATCAGAAAATCCAATGATATTATAGTAATGTCTAAGGATGAAAATAATAATAATAAAGTAGCTGTGATGCTCATGAGTGTACATCTCAATAATACTAGGTATATAATCAAAAACCGATAAGGCTCGTTCGCTAATTGTGTAGGATTTCATGGAGGTGCCCTCAGTACTTCGAGGAACGGTCCTCCTGCACAAGGATCAGAGATATCCTTCCGAAGCTGATGTACCATAGGAAAAACATAGCTGGTCTTGCTAAGACCGAATGCATCGCTCCATGCATGCATAACAACTATAAGTGACATCTAGGAGGAGCCGACTACACCCTATGGGTTTACCAACCCTACTGGCCATGCCTCCTATCTTTGGTTTTAGTCATTCCCACTGATGAGGCTACGTCCGGCATTCCAGCTCGCCAATCGTCATCAAATAGATCATGGAATCCCATATGGATTGCAATACCCTAACGAATCTCGAAATCACATAAAGATTCCCATATCTCAATTAGACCTTGGAATCACACCCGAACTCCCATACCCCAACGGGTTTCGGAATCACACATGGATCCCAACATCTCAATATATCACGAAACTCCTTTAGAGAACTGTATATGGTTTTCGAAGTGGTTACGAGTTCGAGTCATCTTTTACAAGTACACTCTTCCGTTTCTCGAGTGCTCCACAAAACCAAACGTCAATTTCTAGAATGCTCAATGCTGGTTCTTTAGAAAATAATCAAGCAATACATAAGAGCAGGAATCACCCCCTAACCGTTTAACTGGACGGATCTCTTTATCATTTGTCCTAGAAGAACGAAACGAGTTTATACATATGGTATAGCACCACCGATGGTAACTGTACCATGTAATCCCCGTGTTTTCCCTAGATATTTCCAGGGTTAAAATCCTTCGGTGTTAAGTAGGGAATATTTCCATACCACCAAAATTAAGAAGGATTACATATTTAGGCCAAGATTTGATAGTCGGTTATTTAACTATCAAATAAACAAACATTAGAAACAAAGATTACATTTCCCACAGAAATCAATAAGCCTCTTAAATTAATCTTTCATTAATTTAAAATCACATTTCAAATACTTGGAAATCACTTCCATATACTTATCTCAACAAGATAAGTATATCCACCGACCACTATATTTTCGATACTTAGAAAATATAACCATATACCTATCTCCATGGTATAAGTATATTCACAAACTAATTTATTTCCAAAACTTAGAAACTTGAAAACTCTTAAAAATAGATATGGAAAGTACCGTTCCATATTGACAATGGACCGCAGCTTACATAATGGTTACGTCGTTATCCCAATGAATCCATAGTAAACTGTGGGCAATTCCTGCCACTCGAATTACACCACAAAAATCAATCATATCTTTCCAAAATCTCTTTATTGCATAAATATCTCCAAATCTATTTATAAAGTTTCTTTATAAATTTCCAATCCCTTTATAAAACATTCTTAATAAATCTCAAACCCCGTTTATAAACTTCTCCTTCTCAGATCTTTAAAACTCATTTATAAATTCTTTTATAAATATTGAAACAATTTATAAAACTCTTCCCATATTTTAACAAACCTCTTTAATAAACTCCTTAAGTCAACAATGTTCCCTTGATAAACCATACATTATTTAAAATAACTTAAAATAGTAAGTAATTATTTAAACATCCCTCTATTCCGTTCAATGTAAATCTCATTTAAAATATTAACTTAAAATCTCATTAATAATATATTAAATTAATTTTGAACACTATTATTGTATAAATAAGTTAATTTCAAAACAACATTAATATAATAATTAATTAACTTTAAAGCGTTATTAAAAACAATAATTTATCAACTTTAAACTAATATTAATATGATAATTAATTATACTTTACATATAATTAAATAACTTAAATCAATATAATTAATTAACTTTAATTAAAAATTAAAGTATAGATAATTATTCAATTAAGTAATTAAAATATAATTAAAACATTTCTAAACCATAACTAAATAACTTTTAAATAGCAATTAAACATTCTTAAATAACATTAAGAAATAACTTTTAAGAATTATATTAATAAATAATTAACTTTAAATCTTTTAAACAATTTTAAATTATCTTTAAAACATTATTAATAAATAATTATTACTTTTTAAAAATTTATTACCAAATAATAATTGTCTTTAAACCTTATAATAAAAATAATTATTTTTAAATAACTTTCAAATCAATAATTAGCTTTTCAAATTTTGAAGGAGGCTTAACGATCACCATGGTACTTGAATAAGCTACCGTATTATTCAATTTAAGTTAATAACAGATATTTACGTAATCTGCGACTATGTAAATAAATCCAACACTTAACCATAATTGGTTAATATATCACTTATTCAAGGTGGCATATCAGTTACGATATAAAATCAAATGTCTAAACTATAAAATTGCAGAACGGGGATTTACTGTGCTAATTAATTGTCATATTAATTTAATTAGTGGAACGGTGTTTTATTCCGCTAAACCAATGTTCAATTACCATATTCGATCTAGTTTAACTCAACAGTAATTTATTTGGCCAAATAAACATAAATAAATATGGTATATAAATTTAAACGATGTTATTATTTAAAATAACATGATTTAAAACCTGTCTGTTTCCATATGTCATAAATTTTTACATGTCCAAAACTACTTCCAGGTTACACTTCGATGTTGTATTCGTTCATACGAACCCAATGCAAAAATCCACGGGTCAAACAGGTTTCATATGGACGAGATATGAATTTTCAAAAGTTAACATGTTAATATATATAAATAATTAAAACAAACAATACATATTAACACTCACCATCACAGCAACGAACCGAGCCCATTTTCCCAAATACACAGCAAGCAAAAAAAGAATGCCTCCCCCTTTATGCAATTGAACACATTATTATGGACCAAAATGCAACATGCTTTGAAATGAACAGTAAAACATTATAACTTCTTGCCTATGCCTGCAAATCCCACTCACGTTGTTTCCTATCTCCAAGCATACGCGCCTCTGATGGCCACCGCCTGCTTGCCCCTGCCTTCATGCAACAGAGCCTCCTCCTATATTATTTTTTCTTTTGCTCCTTAAAAACGCGTTGACATGAAAAAACGCTCGACCACCCTTCATGCTGCCACTAACACTAGCCACTGTACACGCAACCCCTCTTCTTCCTGGCTCCACCGCCTCGGCCACCATCCAAGGCCACCTCCTTCACACGCAAGCCCATCACACAATAGCCTATTACATGCGCATGTACCCCACACAGCGACCATTTTCCAACCCTGCTCCACCTCCTCGTCTAAACACATACTTCAAAGCCATGCCACCCTCCATGTGACGCCCTACCTCTATACTCACACTAGCCAAGGACAACATGGGGTAATGCCGCCGACTAGCACGAAGAATAAGGCTGTTGAGGAGCGACCATCTGTGTAATTGCTTTGTGCGAGTACCGATATGTCAGATAATATAACTTACATTTCATTTCAAGAGGAAATCCGACATGTCAAATACAAACTCAAAGCTACCACATAGTGGGTATGTGGACTTCGGAAACGAATATAGGAATAAGCATAACACAAATCAGTCACAGATATTCATATCACAAAGGCGGAATCAGATATGAATATATCACATAAAAGTTTACATCAAAATAGTGGTCATATAAGATCCACTACATCACAAAAGAATAGGTACAAGTGCTAGATAAAAGAATATGTATACATCAAGGAGTCTCTATCTCAAATGTATAATAACAAAAACTACTAATCTAAAGTAGTTAGCCAAAAATCAGATGATGAACCCTGATGAGAAGTCAAGCAGAAGCACCTGAAATGCCTCGATCTGACCCGAGTATTATTTAAGAAGAAAATAATAAACAGATCAGTCTAGCTATAAATATCATATAGAATGAGATAGGAAAAGGGATATGACAAAAACGTACGATAACAAAAATGCCATACAGACAAGTTTACATAAGGTAACAACAAAAATCATATAATATCTCAAATATTCTTAAATACCAAAAGGAATGTCATATTCTTTAAATTATTCACCAAAAAACAAATATTGATAGAGCTTATCAATGCATATCATCAAAATCGGTGAAACACAAATTCTAGAAATCAACAACCAGAAATCCAAAAATCACAAAAAGGGGGAGGCCTATCACAAACTGGAGCATGAAAACTCACCAACACATGCATCACAAACGGAACGCTATTCCATGGTCGCTAACCATTAATTTTGAGCCGAAGCTCCACAAACGGCCCGAAGACCATGGGTCGCTACCCCACCAATTTTTGAGTTGAAACTTCACAAACGGGGTTTAACCCCCACACAAACAAAGAGACGTCGCACATCGCTAGTCTAGATCACAAAATCATCATCATCGATCAATAAAAAGTGTCGATTACACTAAGCTAGTAATAAATGAGTTTAGCTTCATGTCCTATAACCACTGGCTTAACTTAAATATTTACGAACAAATTGTAGATTTCCACTAGAAAATTGTCACAAGATTTCAATCGAACAAGTCCAAGAATTAACCGACGAAGTAAACGCAAGCGTTTCATACCACTTGTTTTGCTAAGCAGTTTAATTAGATTTCTCATACGAGTGAGGTAATGGTTTGTATATACTAATAGATTGGAAAACGGTTTTAAAAACGAGCTTTGTATTTAAAAGTAGTGTTGAAATCATTTTTGAGAAAGAGTTTGAATATTTACTACTAGTATAGAAACCTTTGTACTTTAAAGTGACAAATCACCAAAAATGATTGTAGAAACAATCAATCACCAAAGATTCACATTCGAAGACGTGAATCGAAACCATAGAAATCGATATCAAATCCATCAAATGGATATTCCCAAAAATTCAAAGAAAGAAGTCATCAAAGTCGAATCTTATTTCCTTAATAGGTGTAATAACAGTATTATTAGGAGCTACTTTCGCTCTTGCTCAAAGAGATATTAAAAGAATTATGAATTCCATTGGACCCAGAAATGAGACATTGGAAGAATCTTTTTGGTCTTCCAATATCAATAGATTGATTGTTGTTTGGATTTTTAAAAACTCCATAGACAAGCAGAAGAGAAATGCTATCCCCACTCGGACCAAGACATAACTTTTACCAAAAGTTTTTTTGATCTTTTTGTTAAAATAACAATTAAGGTGAAGCAGGGTCAGGAACAACGAATCTCTTTATGATAAACAGATCCATTTTGCAAGTTCGTTACAACTGTTTTATTTTTATAGTTCGCACAATTATATGGATTATACCTATTTTCACAAATACCCCACTGATTTCCCATCGTTAATACATAGAGTCCGATAAGCATATCTTGACTTGGTACAGAAATGGGATCCCCAATAGCTGGAGACAAAAGATTCATATGAGAAATCACTTCCACATACTTATCTCAACCAGATAAGTTATTCACAAACCACTATATTTTCGATACTTAGAAAATATAACCATATACATATCTCCATGGTATAAGTATATTCACAAACCATTTTATTTCCAAAACTTAGAAACTTGAAAGCTCTTAAAAATAGATATGGAAAGTACAGTTCCATATTGACTATGGATCGCAGCTTACACAATGGTTACGTCGCTATCTGATGTGCACGTAAATGTGCATATTTTTACCACCATATTTAATCTATTTAAATTAAATAAATGATCATATCGGGTATTTTAACTTGTTTAAACCAAAATTCATATTATTTTCAAATCGTCACATATTCATCTTCATCCAATGGCAAAATGGCCATTTTTGTGCATATATTAATTTGAGAAAATTTAATTAGAAATTTATGTATTATTTTATAGGAATTTGGCTTCATATACAAGTGGTTTCATGAAGATATATGCATGCACAAAGAAGATACAAAAGAATGGAGATGGAAATAATTCAAAGGCATGATAATGGAGGACCCCACTTTCCCACCTAACTTAATGTACACTTAGGAGCTAATGCACATGCTAAAAGGCCATTAAATCTTCATGCACACTTAATGGATGATTAGGGGATGTTAATGATTACTTGGCCACCACACTACCTCAAGGGCAATTTGGGCATTCCCCAAAAATATGAATTAGGTTTTCATGCATGTATAAAGTCCCCTTATGTTTCATGTAACCCTCTTCTTCTTACTTCCACTTAGTTATTTTTTAGCTTAGAAAATAAATCAAAGCTCTCTTTCTTTTCATGGCTACTTAGCCATTTCTTCTCTTATGTAATTCCTTTTTTTTCTTTATGCAATTTAATACATGTTCTTTTTCTTTTCTTGTTTACTTCCTTTCATGTTGTAGTGTAGATTTGTTTATTTATGCAAGTAGTGTAGATTTTCTTTTATGCAATTAGATTAGTTCTTTTTTTCATTAGCTTTCATTTTCCTTTCTTTTTGCTTTCATGTTGCTAGCTACATTTGTTAATCAAATGACAAATATGAGAGGCTAAACCCCTTCAATTTAGGGGTAATGAAGCTCTCTAATTATGTAGCTTCAACTATTTGTTAATTCATGCTCTCTTTTTGTGCTTAATGATGATGATAGAAATGGTTTACTAGTTGTTTTTGCTTTGAATTTGATAGCCTATATTGTTGACACTAAATAGGCTATGTTAAACAACCACTAACACTAATTGCCTTTTCATCAAAATATGATTATGGCAAAAGAAAGTGATTTGAAATTAAAATTTGATAGTCTATATTTTTAATCAATAGTTAATAGGCCATACTTAAAATAGATTTCATTTTCATTTCATTGTCAAGTCTCATGAAAGTTAGTAAGTGGTTTAAAGGGTGTGTTAAAGTTTGATGGCTTATGTTGGCTAACTAATAGCACAAATACGTCATACTTATGATAAGCACATCAATTAAAGCACTAATGACCATAAAAGAGAGATCATGATTTCATGTGTTGAACTATGTGATCTAGAGAGTGGATTTATTCTATAAATTTTCATTTAACTATTATAATTGCATCTCTTTTCTTTTAGTTAGTTAGCTAATTTTCTAATTCTCTAGCTTAGCTTTCATTCCAAATTTATATAATTTGATTTAATAGCATTTTTAAAATCATCAGTTCCCTACGGATCGACCCGTACTCACCACGTACTTCAATAGTACATCGTGCGCTTGTGGTATAAAAGTTAATTAAAAATTTATCGATGGTTTTCTAACTCGATAGAAATTCCGTCGTTAAACAAGTTTTTGGCACCGTTGCTGGGGGAATTGTTTTGGTTTTATTTTTCTATCCTTTGAATTAGTTTGTTTGATTTTTGTGTGTTTTTGTTTTGTGTGTGTGACGTTTAAAACAAAAAATAATATTGTTTGTTTGTGTGATTTTTGTTTGCATTTGTTTATGTGCATGTTGTTCTAGTTGTTTTGTTTGTTTGCATTCCCTTAATTAAAAAAACACACAACTACTAAAAAATACTTATTCACAATTTCATTTTAATTTTTACATTTGCATCTTTCTTTTTCTCTTTTTTTATATATATATTCACAAAAAAAACTGCACAGTGCATTTTCTGTTCACTGTGCACATCACTGTGTAGTGCAACACTTCCACTGTCTCATACATAATACTTGACAAAACTTCTCTGGCCACTTCTATCATAACTGCCTTACTCTCTCTTTTGTTACTCCATCACAACCATTTCCCATTGTGCCATTAGTACTTCCTCACCTTTGCACAGCAATCCCTGCTTACTGCCATTTCATTTACAATCTCCACACCTCATTTCTGTCAAAGCCACTTCTGCCTCACACAATTGCCACTGTCTCATTTCTTCCTACAACAAGACTTCATTATACCACAATAATACAAATCACTTCATTCACTTCTCTACAACCCCCACAACCACTTGATACAACCATTCACTGTATCACCATCTTCTTGCACTTTCAACTACACCCCTGAAACTCTGTGCACAAACCACAATCCACTGTTATCATTCAATATTCTCATTCAACCTTCTACTGACAGCAACCTCATTGCCACTCCATCATTTCTCGCAACTGCAACCCCACATCACTTGGCTCGAACATCTCCCTACCTCAAATCAAATTCCTCCTCCATCCACATAAACATCACTGCAATAGTCTGCAACTTCTCCCGCCTTTATCAAAATCCAATTCACGAACGCCATACACCCATACTACCATAACTGCAGTTCAACAAGACAGTCATTGCTTGCAAAGTGCACTAACCTGATCACCATCCCCATCATCATCTAGAACCACCACCAAAAATTGAACCACGTCTCCTTTGTCAAACTACTCCTTTCCAACCTTTACTAACCCACTGTGCTACCAACAAACTCCTAACACCCACTGCTATCCGCCCTATCATCATAACAAACATAACAGAATTTCCTCCTTACTAAACCACAACCTACCGAACTACATCATTTTCATCTACAGCTACCACTCTACAGCAACAGTCTCACTCTTCACACAACATTCCTCAGCATACAAAACTCCTACACAAACATAAAACTCTTCCAATTTCACTCATCACAACCATACTTCAACCCCACGACAAAACTGCTGCATCTCCTAGCCAAAACTGCTCCCATCAAACAACGACCATTGCATTAATCTCCACTTCAAACTGCTCATCGCCCCCACAACCGCTATCTTTTCCAAACCATTGCAACCACCACTGCAGCACATTAGAGACATCACAACCATAAACTACTTACACCGCCCAATACACAAAACATCCTCATCCGCCTATCGCCAGTACAACTAGTATTAACAACACCAATACGACAGTACACATCCCCCACTACAAACATCGTTATTGCCTGATATTTCTGCCTGCCATCTCCTCGTCCAATCTCTCATCCACAACTTCATACCTATCACAACAATTGGTTTGCAACCAGAGCATAGACTTCCAAATCATCTACCACCAGAGCACATCACTCGATAGCGACCAACCACCATTCACACTATTTCATTTCATATCCATATCTGCATTTCCCTTTTAACTTCGTCACAACCATCCACATTTTATTTCACTTCAACTACCCTTAAACTATCCTCCACTACTGCCAACTTCGAACTGCCTGTCACATACCACACTTGCCTACAACAGCTGATGCCAAACCAAGCTATTGCTCCACCTTCAATTGTCACCGGTTCATCTCTGTAAACTGCTACAGCCCCTCTAACTGCTGAATTGACTGCTTCATAGTGATCATTATGATCATCCACAGTCCAAACCATCTATCCAAACCGACCGCCTTCATCACCATGCTTCCTACAAACAATCACAAATTCATTACCACTTCCAGCCTACATCAGTATCAACTATCACCTACATCAGTATCTCTTCCAAGTCACACAACACCACCACTTTATTTCTGCCCACCAGTACACCCATCGAACTGCTGCGATTCAGACCAAACAACAATAGCCTACATCAGTTATAATGCGCATACCTTGTCAACCACCCTCAACTGCCACTTCTTCACCATCCACCAAACAATTTCCAGCAAGTCGAATCAACATTAGAACCACCACAATCCCCTCGCGAGCACAACCGCTACTTCTCTGCCTGAATCGCCTTCGCGACCCCTTACCGAACTTCACGACAGTCGCCTGCATCCATTCGTGAACCCTTAACAAATCGCCTTCAACCCAAAATAAAAATATGAAACCAACCTAAATCCACGACCTAATCTTACTTTGAAATCGAGTTTCAGTAGTTGTTGATGGTGGAATTTTTGGGTTCGGGGAAGTTGGAATTGTATTTTTCTAAATTCAATATAAAACTGCATTTCATAACAAAGCCATGTGTTGAGTTAAAGAAGTCTGGAATTAGGATTGTGTAAGTGGGTCGGGTAAAGTTGTTTGGGCTGGGGTTTCAATTTTTTTAATTTCCTTTTGTTTGTTTCTACTTGAAAAAAAGGGTTCAAATCATCTTCATTTTTTTTTGTGTTTTGCTTTGACTAGTTTCAATTTCTTTGAAAAAAAAGTTTGCATTTATTTAGTTTGTTTCTTTTTTTTAATTTGTTTTAATTGTTTTTAAATCCATCCTTATATATAAAAAAATTGTATATATCTTGTTTAATTTCAGGTTGTCAAAGCAGATTAGGAGAAGGAGCCGCTTGCCAAAAAAATAAAATAATAAACCAGCTTGGTTGCTTTTATCCTTTTTTTTATTGCATTGTTGGTTGCTTGCATTTGCATTTATATATATAACAAAATTTCAAAAAAAAAACAAAAAAATCCATTTTTAGTTTCATTGTTAATACACGTTTAAATTCTGCTTTGCATTTCATTCTAGATTTTGATTAATAATAACGGTTAGAAATTGATAACACTTAATTGTATATTGACAAATTGTCTTCTTTGAACAATTTAAATTCTCGGTGTCTAGGCTACGGCAGAGCAATAATCAGTATAAATATTACGGTGATCGTAAATATTATACTGAATTGTTCCCCTGAAGGTACTTAAACCTTCGGTTGCATTGCTACGATGATTCGTGGTCAGTGTTTTAAATCTCGGATTTTGGCCAATATCTCGGGAAAATATCTCGGCTATCTCGGGCGATATTTAAAACACTTATAACTAAATAGGCTGCCAAATCTCGGATTTTGGCTGATATCTCGGATTTTTCATCTCGGCCATCTCGGGGAGATTTAAAAGCCTGTTCGTGGTGCACCGATAAATCCTGTCTGTTACCTGGCTAAGAAATATCTTGTTGACTGAAGACAGAGTGTGATTATACAATTTTGGGTTAACTTAGGATAAATCATTTGTAATTAACCACTGCATTCATTTAGATGCATTAGTTCATGCATATTTTAAAAAAACAGAACAAAAATTCAATATTCAAAACTAAAAAATTATAAATATTCTTTTCTTTTTCATTGAAATTGTTAAATACTTTTTCTTTGAAATTTCAAAAATCCAAAAAAATTTAGAAAAACCAAAATCTAAAAAAAATAATTATAAAACCTTTTCAAAAACAAATAAAAAATTTGAAAAAACAAAAAACAAAATAAAAATCAATTTCCCTTTTGAAAAATAAATTGGTAAATATTTTTCCTTTATAAAAAAACAAAAAAAAATTCTTGAAAATGTCTGAGTTTCCTTTTCCTTACTCACTTGAATATAGTTGTGAAAATCAATATAATCCATATAACTTCACTCCAAATTTGTATCGATATTTTAACAACAACTATTGTTCAAACGATTCGGATTTTGCACCACAAAGTTTTCAAAATAACGAGCAACCCTAAAATCTTGAAAATAGCATTTCGTCTTTACTTGAAATCTCCACATAACAAAATCAAATGATAAATGATTTGTGTAACTCATATTTGTGTAATAACTCGAGTCAAGGATTTCAAAATCTGAATTCAATTCAAAATGCAAACAATTTCGAGTATAACCCATGCCAATTCAATTTTGAACTCCAAAATGAATTTCAAAATTAAAACAAAAATGTTATCCACTTTTCAAATAATTTTGGCAATGGTAATAATCTCGACTACGATACGAGTGAAAATTTTTGTTGTCAACAAATCCAAATCGATAACCTCAAGCTAATAATTATAAATTGGATTTTGTTGAACAAATGAACGAAATTTAAGATGATCACACAAATTCGTTGTTTGAAACTTATATGAAACAACATGAACAACAAAACCAGATCCCAACATGTGATGAGTCAAACGATAATCCATCTTTTACCAAAATCGACGATTTTCAAATAACAACTTTTGAAACTGAAAATGATGATCTTAATGAAGTTGTTGAAAAGACGGTAATTGAGTTGGATTTCAATTCTTATGATGGTGAGACACTCGATTTGAAATTCGATCTTCCTTTTTCCGATTTCGAAAATTTAAACACAACAACTTTCAATTTTGAACTTGACATATGTAATGAAGTTGTTAATAATCCAACAAAGGAAGACGAATTTAATGAACACAATTTCTATGAACTTTTTGAAGATGAGTTGTTAAATTTCGACGGGGAATATTTAAATCGCCATTTTGATTTTGAAATCAATAATTTTGAAAAATTTGTTGATGATGAACTTGACTTTCAATTTGGTGAAAATAAACTTGAATTTCAATCAATTGTTTTATCAACCCCAAAAATCATCGAAAACAAAACAACTCGTACGATTTTTAATAAAACGACATTCATTTTTCCAAATCAACATTCAACTTTGAAATCTTTCATGGTTTGGTTTTCCGAGCTTAAGCTGTGTCTCGCATACTTGACGAGACAAATGAATCGGTCTTTGGAAGACCGTTTGATTTACTTTTTGACGGTATACTTTCTGATCTCGTGTAAATACCGTTAATTTTCATTTAAATAAAGGTCATGTTTTTATTTTTACTTTTTTTTTCTTTTCTCCTTTCACTTGGGTTGACAGTGGGGACACAGTCAAAATCAAGTGTGGGGGGGGGGGACTAATCATCATTTTTGATTTTTTTATTTTTTCTTTCCAAAATTAAAAAAAATCTCAAAAACAAAAAAAACAATTTTTTTAAAAGCATTTCGATTTATTTTTAAAGAAACACTATAGGATAAATATATGGTTTTGGTTTACTAAATTGAAATTTTTGAAAATTTATTTGTCTCAACAAAAATAAAAATAAAGTTCGATTACAAATAACAATGGTTTAACTAGTATATAGGAAAATTCACACGTGTTAATTGTGAAATACATCCTAATTGAAAATATTTGTTTTATAAAGTGGCTGATTTAAAGTAAAGATATAACATTTTTTTTGTCTTCTAAGTTAAATCGTGCTAAGATGATTTTGCGAAACTCTATCTCTAAAAAAACAAAAACAAAAAAAAACAATTTTTTTATATATATGTATATTTTTAATAAACACATAGAGTCATGTGTTCACACTCGTGTATTCACTCGTCATGCTCTGTACCCTTCTCACGTAAGTCTGAAAGGCAATGCACGATCGGTATATCTTGCCTCAGTTTATCTGAATTAGGTGTGTGTATATAAAAATTATTTTACTAATAACGCCTACAGTCAATAAGTGTTCACATTCGTGTGTTCTCTCTCCATGCTCTGTATTCCCCTCACATCAGTCCGCAAGGCAGTGCATGGGCAATATATCTGGCCTCAGTTTATCTGAGTTAGGAATATGTAAATATTGTTAATATAAATAAAATTTTCAAATAAAAAATTAGGGAGAGTAAGCAATTGAAATCCAAGCACTATTTTAACTTGTTTGATTTGACTTGTTATTGAAAAGAAATGAAAATACCACTTTGATAAACTTTGATAATCAACTAAGGATCCATTTCATAGTTACACTGTATTATCGACCGAAACAACGAGTTAAACTATAGCCCATTTGTTACGATAACTTCGTTTTTATTGGAAATTTTGACAAGTAAATGACTTAAATTTCAAGATAATGACCAAAGCCTATATTTAACTTATTCATGTTAATTTGAAAGTAAATCCTTCATTTGTAAATACTTTCAAAAACTCGCATTCATCTCTTTGTAAATAAATCTTGCATTTTGTAAATATTTTCATTCTGCATTTGGATTTTGTGGGTAGTATCCGCTGAAAACCCTCACGAGACAACACTCGTCCTACTGGGGACACCCAGAGGTTTAACGGCTTGTTGCATATGCTCAATGCAATCGTGCTCCTTACGAAAACGGATTTATCTTAAGTTTTCTTTATTCGAGGACGAATAAAAAGATAAGTGTAGGGGTATTTGATGTGCACATAAATGTGCATATTTTTACCACCATATTTGATCCATTTAAATTAAATAAATGATCATATTGGGTATTTTAACCTGTTTAAACCAAAAAATCAAATTATTTTCAAATTGTCACATATTCATCTTCATATAGGGGAAAAATGGTCATTTTTATGCATTTATTGAATTGTGAAATTTTACTTAGAATTTTTTTATGTTGTTTTGTAGGAAATTTAGTAAATTTTACAAGTGGTTTCATGATGATATATGCATGCACAAGAGTGAAGAGAACAAATAAAGATGGAAATAATTCAAAGTGATGATCATGGAGGACCCCACTTACCCATCTACCTTAATGTACACTTACGAGCTAATGCACATGCTAAAAGGCCATTAAATCTTCATGCACACTTAATGGATGATTAGTGTTCACACTTGTGTGTTCACTCGCCACCCCCTGTATTCCCCTCACATCAGTCCGCAAGGCAGTGCATGGGTAATATATCTGGCCTCAACTTATCTGAGTTAGGCATATGTAAATATTGTTAATATAAATAAAATTTTCAGATAAAAAATTAGAGAGAGTAAGAAATTGAAATCCAAGCACTATTTTAACTTATTTGATTTGACTTGTTATTTGAAAAGAAATGAAAATACCACTTTGATAAACTTTGATAATCAACTAAGGATCCATTTTATAATTACGCTTTGTTATCAACCGAAACAACGAGTTAAACTATAGTATATTTGCTTTGACAACCTTGTTTTTATTGGGAATTTTGATGAGTAAATGGCTTAAATTTTCAAGATAATGAACAAAACCTATATTTAACTTATTTATGTCTATTTAAAAATAAATCCTTCATTTGTAAATATTTCAAAAACTCGCATTCATCTCTTTGTAAATAAATCTTGCATTTTGTAATGATGTTCATCCTGCATTTGGATTTTGTGGGTAGTATCCGCTGGAAACCCTCACGAGACAACACTCGTCCTACTAGGGACACCCAGAGGTTTAACGGCTTGTTGCATACGCTCAATGCAATCGTGCTCCCTACGAAAACGGATTTATCTTAGTTTTCCTTTATTCGAGGGCGAATAAAAAGATAAGTGTGGGGTATTTGATGTGCACGTAAATGTGCATATTTTTACCACCAAATTTAATCTATTTAAATTAAATAAATGATCATATCGGGTATTTTAACTTGTTTAAACCAAAATTCAAATTATTTTCAAATCGTCACATATTCATCTTCATCCAAGGGCAAAATGGTCATTTTTGTGCATAGATTAATTTGAGAAAATTTAATTAGAAATTTCTATATTATTTTATAGGAATTTGGCTTCATATACAAGTGGTTTCATGAAGATATATGCAAGCACAAAGAAGATACAAAGGAATGGAGATGGAAATAATTCAAAGGCATGATAATGGAGGACCCCACTTACCCACCTACCTTAATGTACACTTAGGAGCTAATGCACATGCTAAAAGGCCATCAAATCTTCATGCACACTTAATAGGTGATTAGGGGATGCTAATGATTACTTGGCCACCACACTACCTCAAGGGCAATTTGGGCATTCCCCAAAAATATGAATTAGGGTTTCATACATGTATAAAGACCCCTTATGTTTCATGTAACCCTCTTCTTCTTACTTCCTCTTAGTTAGTTTTTAGCTTAGAAAATAAATCAAAGCTCTCTTTCTTTTCATGGCTACTTAGCCATTTCTTCTCTTATGTAATTCCTTTTTTCTATATGCAATTTAATACATGTTCGTTTTCTTTTCTTATTTATTTCCTTTCATGTTGTAATGTAGATTTATTTATTTATGCAAGTAGTGTAGATTTTCTTTTATGCAATTAGATTAGTTCTCTTTTTCATTAGCTTTCATTTTCCTTTCTTTTTGCTTTCATGTTGCTAGCTACATTTGTTAATCAAATGACAAATATGAGAGGCTAAACCCCTTCAATTTAGGGGTAATGAAGCTCTCTAATTATGTAGCTTCAACTATTTGTTAATTCATGCTCTCTTTTTGTGCTTAATGATGATGATAGAAATGGTTTACTAGTTGTTTTTGCTTTGAATTTGATAGCCTATATTATTGACACCAAATAGGCTATGCTTAAACAATCACTAACACTAATTGCCTCTTCATCAAAAATATGATTATGACAAAAGAAAGTGATTTGAAATTAAAATTTGATGGTCTATATTTCTAATCAATAGTTAATAGGCCATACTTAAAATATATTTCATTTTCATTGTCAAGTTTCATGAAAGTTCGTAAGTGGTTTAAGGGGTGTGTTAAAGTTTTATGGCTTATGTTGGCTAACTAATAGCACAAATATGTCATAATTATGATAAGCACATCAATTAAAGTACTATTGACCATAAAAGAGAGATCATGATTTCATGTGTTGAACTATGTGATCTAGAGAGTGGATTTATTCTCTAAATTGTCATTTAACTCTTATATTTGCATCTCTTTTCTTTTAGTTAGTTAGCTAATTTTCTAATTCTCTAGCTTAACTTTCATTCCAAATTGGTATAATTTGATTGAATAGCATTTTTAAAATCATCAACTCCCTGCGGATCGACCCGTACTCACCACGTACGTCAATAGTACACCGTGCACTTGGGGTATTAATTTTAATTAAAAATTTATCGACAGTTTTCTAACTCGATAGAAATTCCTCCGTTAAACAAGTTTTTGGCGCCGTTACCGGGGGAGTTGTTTTGATTTTATTTTTCTATTCTTCGAATTAGTTTGTTTGATTTTTATGTGTTTTTGTTTTCTGTATGTGGCATTTAAAACAAAAAATATATTGTTTGTTTGTGTAATTTTTGTTTGCATTTGTTTGTGTGCATGTTGTTCTAGTTGTTTTGTTTGTTTGCATTCCCATAATTAAAAAAACACACAATTTCTAAAAAATATTTATTCACAATTTCATTTTTAGTTTTACATTTACATATTTCTTTTTCTCTTCTTTTTTTATATATACATTCACAAAAAAAAAACTTCACAGTGCATTTTCTGTTCACTATGCACATCACTGTGCAGTGCAACACTTCCACTGTCGCATACATAACACTTGACAAAACTTCTCTGGCCACTTCCGTCATAACTGCCATACTCTCTCTTTTGTTACTCCATCACAACCATTACCCACTGTTCCATCAGTTCTTCCTCACCTTTGCACAGCAATCCCTGCTTACTGCCATTTCATTTATAATCTCCACACCTCATTTCTGTCAAAGCCACTTCTGCCTCACACAACTGCCACTGTTTCATTTCTTCCTACAACAAGACTTCATTATACCACAACAACACAAACCACTTCATTCACTTCTCTACAACCCCCACAACCACTTGATACAACCATTCACTGTATCACCATCTTCTTGCACTTTCAACTACACCCTTGACACTCTGTGCACAAACCACAATCCACTGTTATCATTCAATACTGTCATTCAACCTTCTACTGACGGCAACCTCATTGCCACTCCATCATTTCTTGCAACCGCGACCCCACATCACCCAGCTCGAACATCTCCCTATCTCAAATCGAATTCCTCCTCCATCCACATAAACATCACTGCAATAGTATGCAACTTCTCCCGCCTTCATCAAAATCCAATTCATGAACGCCATACACCCATACTGCCATAACTGTAGTTCAACAAAATAGCCATTGCTTGCAAAGTGCCCTAACCCGATCACCATCCCCATCATCATCCAAAACCACTACCACAACTCGAACCACATCTCCTCTGTCAAACTACTCCTTTCCGACCTTTACTAACCCACTGTGCTACCAAAATACTCCTAAAACCCACTGCTATCCGCCCTATCATCATAACAAACATCATAGAATTTCCTCCTTACTGAACCACAACCTGTCGAACTACATCATTTTCATCCACAGCTACCACTCTACGACAACAGTCTCAGCATACAAAACTCCTACGCAAACATACAACTCTTCCAATTTGTGGGGTTTAATGTTGGATGTTGGATCTATATATTGTACATTGATGTTGGATGTAAATATTGTAGTCGGATGGGTGAGACTGATGATGGAAGGTTTGTTTTGTATTGATTGAATATGTTTGCGTTTGATATGATGATGTTTGGTTTTATATTGATATTGATATTGATTTTAGCTTATATATTTGATTTATATGTTGATTTCGATGAGTTGTGTTATATATTGTTATGGAAGTGATTTTCGGCTGCAAAAAAAAAATCACCTAGATTTCCGACGGCTTTCGATGGCTTCCGTTGGCTTACATGCCAAAATTTTCGACGGCTAGCGACAGCGAGCGATGGCTTTCTGGACGAAATTTCCGACGGTTAGCGACGACATTCGACGAAATTTTTCGATGGCTAGCGAAGGTGTGCGACGATTAACTTGGAAATTTTCATGCCACGTGGACGTCGGCATCGTCGGAAAAGCCGTCGGAAGAGCCGTCGGTAGCCATCGCAAGTACTTCGTCGAAGCCGTCGGAAATGGATGAAATTCATGGTTCGTATTCCGATGGCATTTTTGACGACTCGCGACGGCCGCCGCGGCCGTGAACCGTCGAAAATCCTTGTTTCTCTTGTAGTGATTATTGATGTTGTAATTACTCATCATTTTCACTATTTGACTGATTCAAGGCTTTATGTGACCTTCCATTTACACCTTTAAAATCAACTCGATACCAACCTTGTTATGATTGATACCGACTTGATTAGCATTTGCCAAAACAGCTCCACCTCCTATAACTTGTTTCTTTTATGCTTTTGAACTCTTCCTTTTCATTTTCTATGCTTGTTATCTCTTCTATTTTAATTTGATGAAGATGAACTTTCTTTCTCGAAACTTGAAAAGATGAATTCATGTGGCTTGGGCCTTTGAGGTTGCTGGGATAATATAACTACGTGCTTTTCCATTCTTTCAAAGATAGCATTTTAGTTATCCAATGTCTTCTTATTCATTTCAACCATCATCATATATAACTCAGTCTCTGTCACCATCTCCAGTAGGAAAAAGATCCTGACAATGCACCTATAGGCTGATTAGCCTCTTCATTATACTAAGAAGCTTATTCTTCTCCAGTAGCAACTCCAGATCTTGAAGGAGGTTTCCTTGGTGTTATTTCGTTTTGCTATGATGTAAATGCTTCTTGTGGTCTAAGTAACTTCAGATCTACATCAATCAACTCCTAGATCTAACTTCTGGATGCCTGAAATCCAAAATTCTAAGTTGAATCTTCACTTAAGAATCTCGTTTCTCGATGAAAGCATAAAAAAATGTCGAGTCCAAAAATGGCACAACACAACTAATGAATCCAGAAATGAACATAACAAAGATGAAATTGAAAGTATACAGGAGGAATACATTAACTTTTGCAGTGATTTGGCCTCAAATTGCTACCTACGTCCACTTTAGTTTTATTTCAAGAGTTTTTGCACAACTACAAACAAGTTACAAGGTTTCAAGTCTAAGAAACCATGATTCCAAGTTTGATAGCAATTCATGGCAAAGTAAGAGCTATAGGAAAGAGAGTGAAGATCAAGAGTTCAAAAGTCCTTTTTATGTCGCTTTAACACTCAAACGTATAGGCAAAATCATCCATTAGAGTCGCTTGATCACGGAAGACTAGGTAAGAATTAGATTCATGCAATTATGAAGGAAGAACAAGTAATTTTTATAACATAAATCTTGTTGGTACCAACCATAATCATATCAGTACCGACTATAATTTTCTCGGTGGCACATCACTTTTTCATCATACTTGTTCATATCTTCAATTTCCAAGCTTTGTTCCCAAAAATTGCTCCATCTTGCCAGAGGTTTTAGTGCCACATCTTGGAGAGATTCATTTTGGGTAGATTGGATCTAGCTTAGATTTAAGCATCTTTGGATTTGCTTATTGCTTTGAAGGAGGATCTACGTAAGTTGGAGACTATTTTGAATAGTATTATGGTCTTTATTTATGTATATGCTTATTTATGTGAATTAACCTTAAGGATATTGCTAGATCAACACTTTAAAAAAAATTATACATTGATCAAATGTCAGGCCATGATTAAATATGACCGAAAAACCATAAAGATACAATTAGATCCAATAAATGTGTGGTGTAATGAAAAATTATATGATAGGGCTTAGGGAATGCACTTATAGATACCTTGACTCAATACTTATACTAGATGGATCAATACTTAGGATTTCAAGTCAAAACTCGGGATTTTTAAGAGAAATGCCAAAGTAGATATGGATCGATATTAAAGTATGGATTAGTACTCGTGAAACTTCAGGTCAAACATGAGACTTTTCAAGGAAAAGCCCGGAGTAGACATGGATACTAAGAGAAACTTCAAGCCAGACTCGTGATTTTGCAAGGGAAAGCTTTAAGTAGACATGTATCGATATTGGGTATGGATCAGTATTGGATCATGGATTAACACTCACTAACACTTTGGGTCATACTTGAGGATTTTCTAAAGAAAGCCCGAAGTTGACTAAGAGGTAGTGGTAATCTATCTTCGAAGTAGCATACCTCCCTCATGCCAAGTCCAATTTCAACAAAACATTGAGCAGTGTTCTTAGGACATAGCGACATCTATTGTGTGATTTGGGAAATAATACGAATACTTTGGTTTTTGAATCATGGTTTAGAGATCTACCCTCAGACAATGAATCTTCGACCAATGGATGGTTGAGTGGTATGATAATGGTCGACATGTGCAATTGAATGAAATTGAGATATAAGAATATCAACATCAAGCCCACATCCATACAAATCCACGGTGGTTAAAGGGTAACTATCACAGAGACATGGAGTAAATAAGTATCGTGATCCTTAAGTTGATTTTAAGTTTGTACCTCGGAGTTAAAGACATTAATGTGAGAATGGAATGGCCAATATAAGAATAGCTCTCATCTTAGGCAAATAGTGGGCTTTAGGTTCTTAGCAAACAGATTCCATGTAATCTTATATATGATGTTATGTGTGTGAATGCAAGACATTAAAGGGCTCTTGGACATTATGCTAATGACCCTTACCATACACTAGTGGTTAATAGACAAAAGGGGAAATGTAAATCCTCGGTAAGATATCAGAGGTAAACAATACCTAGCCACATATTAATGGTGATAATGACCCATTTTCCTTATAGTATAGGGCTTCATTATATTTTCTATGATTGGTAATCCATAGAAATGATAAATGGGTCCACGAAATGTATGGTTGTCGGGGTAATACTCTTCACACATAGCATTCAGGACTGATAGATTAAGGTGTCGATTCCATATATACACCCTGATTAGATGATGACCACACTTTTCCCAGTGACGTAGTATTAGAGACCACATACTTTATTATGCCTTTACAATTGAACATATTGTTATTATTGTTGTTGTTGTTGTTGTTGTTATTTTTATAACTTCTTAAATGTAGGTGAGACAGGTTGAGGTTTTGTTACATGTATGCATATGTCTTTTACCAGATATTTCATATATTCAGTATATGAGCATTTATGTACCTGTTATCTTGGGCTAGTTTCCTCCTCACACCAATATTTATGTGACCTTTATTGCGTCTTTAGTTGTTTATTTTATAGCTCCTAGATACTCTCACGAGCAAGATGGGAGTCCAGCATTGAGGAGTGCTTTCTAGTAGGTCTTGGAGTAGCTAGAGAAGCTTGGAGATGTTGTTAGCTATTATCCAATTTAGGTTTTTATTTTATGCAGCAATAAGCAGTATGTATGTATATATATATAAGAGATAAACTGCTATCTCTTAAGTACTCTAATATATCCCATATCCTATTTCTTACATGGTGTACTACACTATTTACTATTATATGTTTTTCCTTCCGCTTTGAGTTTGCAGATCATGCTGCGTGAAGAATAGTTTAAGTTTATTACCTGAAGGAATGTTATGTTCTACTATTTGCGAATTGAACTCTTAAATAGTTTTAGATTCGAGGTGTAAGGGATGGTTGGCCTTCACATCACATTCCTTTATCATCAATCCCTCTAGTATACTTTTCCAAATTTTTCTTAGGACCTATTAAATTTGATCTCCAATTAACTTGGATCCAAAAAAATTTAGAGATCGAACCCTAGATCTTTAATTCTAAGTGAAAATACCAAAAAAAACATTTGCTAAAAAATAGTTTTAATACCTATACGGAGGTTATAAATAACCAACGGCTTGGAATGTAGTTGTTGATTGTAATTTTGGGTGGATCTTAACATGTGATCTATATTATATGTGAGTTCAAACCCGATAAAGCTTAGATATTAATCTAAAGAATAACCATTTTATGCAAAAGTAAGAAGAAAAAGCATGGAGAAGAGCCAACAGGTTGGCTCATTTGGTTGGTAGTTCTATTATGAGACCAAAAGTCACAAATTTGATTCCCAAGATCGATACTTGTTGGCACCAATGAGCCTTGTTCAAAAAAGCATGGAAAGGAAAGATAACTATTATATATTGGTTCGATTATGCCTACAACCACTTTAATATAATTTTGTTATTATTATTTTTTTACAAAAATCCGAGTAAATTATAATTTTAATCTCGATAATTAGCTTGAGCTCGGACTAAAAATGGCAGCATATTCCTTCAGTAAAAGCTCGATCATTTACTAGGTGCATGTATCCCTATATATATATATACTAGTATACAACGCACGTATGTGCATATAATATCCAAAGATGTTTACCTTGGATTGATGTGTGTTTTAAGTGCAAATGGTTTTGTAGTCACAACACATTTCAAATTGTTTTGTTGGCGATATCGATGATAAATTGATAGTAAAATTCCGTTGATAAGTAGACGGAAAAGATGGTGAGATGCCATTAACGAACGAGAGTAATTTTGGAATTTCAAAATGACACCGTGTAAATCATGTTGATTGAATTCTCATTAATGGTAGAGAGTAGAGACGTGATCTCTTAATTCTTACTGATAATTTTGTTGATGATAATTTTAGTATTATTATTCTTTTGTGACTTATTATTGAAACTTGTTAGCAACTTGTTTACTGGAAAGGTCCAAGATGAATGCTTACTTCTTACATTCATCACTAATTTGTTATTTTTTACATAATGTACTCTGTATATCAAAGAGATTTCCTTTTTCTTTGCAGGGCTTTTGGAATGGGCCTACTAAATTATGTACTGACCCAATCCTGTTAGATTCGATACATTTTTAAGAGGATTCTCACTTGTTTTCTTGTTTTAACGATGAACTATGATTGTGCAGGCCACAACATTAGGTCCATCAAAGTAAGAGATGGTATGAATTAAAGCTGAAGAGTAGATTAAGTAAATGTCCTATATTTCACCCTCGGTATCACTTTGCGTTGTAGGTGTGCATGTAAATATTTGATGAAAATGAATACATGTACAGGAATGTCTATTCAATTTACAAAACAATAATGTTGTGTCTTTCGCAATTTTATTCTTCTGCTTTTTCTTCAGCATAAAGGAGCATAACACCTTATACAACCCAAGCTATTGTAAGAAAATAGTTGTAATATATTAAACACATTCTAATTGTTTTAATTTGCCTCACATCGTCAAAAACACATAAATTGTTGCTGTATATAAGCTAAGGGATGAAGAAAGAAGTTGTTCCAATGACATCTAATTGAGTTAAGATGACGCCGTGAAGTTTAATAATACATCCCATGAACAATTGACATGCAAATTGAGAAACAAATAATTTTAGCCACTTTGGAGATGTAAATGGTATTTTAGGAAATTCAAAAAGACACGATTGAATCCCATTCATCGAAATATCATTATTAATAGTAGAGATATGCATTTAGGCCTTTACGTCTCGGGTCTTCTTTAAGAAAAATAATCTGGATTATCTCATTCTAGATTTGAATTCCTAAAATAAATATTAAGGAAGTATTTGAATACACATATAATCAATGTTGATCCATCTACCAATTGTTACCGATCGATAGACTTTTGAATAATCTTCTCTGTCTTGCATCATTTTATCCATTGATCCGCTTCTACTTCAAGTTTCAACTAGGACCTTTTCCGAAACATTTTATAACATTAATTCATCGAGAATCAGAGTTTTTATTGATCATTACTAATCCATCTATGAAAAGATACTAATCCATACAGATGGTCATTTTTCTTCCTCCTTTATTTTGACTACCTCATAGTTGTCTAAGAGCTTACAATCCATTCCATCATCATCAGAGCTCAAGTATCATTGACTCGTTACTTATGCAGAATCACAAATAAAAATAAATATACATATATTATGTTTGTTTCTCAAATAGATTAGATGTTCATACCATAAATAAATAACTAATTACCATAGCATTTTCTAAAGACCCAGAGAACTAAGCTTTCCTTGTAAACTTCGAGGAAGTATGCATCAAACCTACAACACATACTTTAGATAACACAAGAATATGTAGTTGATGAGAATTTGACCTTCAAGGGGAGCGTCGCATGTCCTAATCAAAAATTTTATGGTTACAACAATAATATAAAAAATATTTATTGTTAACATGAAGTGGTAACTATTTAATTTTATTATGTTTAGTCGCAATAACATCAAGTGCATCGGAGTGTTAATATTAGAAACATGAGTTGTACTTAATCTTCTTTCATCACATAAGCTTCATTCTCTTCTTTCTAATCTCTCTTTAAAGATGTAATAACAAAAATTATTCGATATTGATAATCCCATTATTATTTGCATTTGTTTAAACAATGGACATAAATAGTTGGTCTCTTACTTGATTAAAATAATGTACATTCTAAAGGGATGGACTTTCGTTATATAGTTTAAAGCAATAAACTACATACAAAATAAAAACTTAACTCATGTAACTTGACCTAAAGGCTCCCCTCCTTTACTTTTCAACATATAAAGAAATAGAAAATTTTATGGATGAAAAATTCCAACCAATATTTTGGTTGAATAGTTCACAAATCATAGTTTGAAAATATTCCGAATACAAAAATCTAATAAAGAACCTTAACATGCAAACTTAATATAACACATTCGGGAGAATTAACCAAAAGTAAAAATATTAAAACAAAATAATATAGGACATATGTTCAAAAATTTAGTCATGAGAACAAAAAATTTCCTTATATTAACTTCTACCGCCTTAAATTTCGATTAACAATTCCAATCTCGAATTTTTTACTACCGTGCAACAGCCTACCACCAGCCAAGCTCCTACACACCCTCTCTATCCTACCGATTACTAGCCAAAACCACCATCGCCAACACCAATTTCAATGCCGACACCTCCATTGTACAAATCTCGCTATCACCACCACTACAAAATCTCGCCACTACATTGCATCCCATACTACATAACCTTATCATGACTCTAGTCAACCTCTATAATCAACCATAACTTCAAAAAAAATAGTAACAAATTAAAAAAAATCTAATTTAAATTACCATTTATATGACGCTAAAAAATAATACCAAATGAAAGTTTACTAGTTTAAAGTATACTGATATGAATAGAAGGCTAAAAGCAACATCAAATAGAAAAATGCTAATTTAAACTAACATAGTATGAAAATAATGTTATATCTGTAATTCAGAAATTGCTAAATTTGATTAGCATTACTAGGTAGAAACTTCGTAAAAAGCTATCACCATGACCATCACATATAATCGGTCAGGTTACTGCCGCCTCCATCACCTTGCCGTTGCTTTTGGTCATTACCCTTGAAAACCGTAACCTTCAATTGCATCACCATTTGTTTTTTTGATTGTTTATCCTTAAGGCCAAAAATGAAACTTTACATCCTTGAAACCTAAAAAATTCACAAGTTTTTGGTTATGCCTATTTTTAACTATGAGCCCCATATGGAAGTCCAAAATTGTTATTTATTTCTTTGAAATCAAATCACATTTTTTCATTTAGGAAAATAGTTTTGGAAACTTAGTTAAGAAAATCATTGAGAAATTTACAATTTAAGAAAAATAATGATAAGAATTTTTTTTTTTAAATATTTATATGTGAAAAGAAATAGTTCCTAGATTATTCTACGTACTTTTACTTTGGGTTGACAGTTAGTTGGATATCATTTGGGAAGTGAAAACTATAATTTATTGGACAAACCCATATATGTTATTTTAAAGTCACAATCCTAATGATAAATATAATTATTATGAAATAAAAAAGGGAAGAAAATTTAAGATGGGCATTCTATTCGTACACAACAAGTTACTTTACATACACTAAGAAAATTGTCAAAATCATATACACCATATTTTATTCATTATACACCATCCATATTACAAAATTACCCTTACTTTAGATTAAAATAAGACATTAAATCCATCTCTCTCCCTCCTCTTTCTCTTCCTCTCTCTCTTCAATCAATCAAACCCATAAATTCTAAATTTTTTAAATTTAAATTTCCAGGTTCTAATTTTTTTGTTTTTGAACAACTATCTTATAAAAACACATTCTCTACAATCCCACCAATTAGTACGGAACTTTCATATGTAGATTAAATTTTGAATTTAGGTATGAATGTGATTTAAAATTTAGGAATTATGGTGTATCAATATATTTTAAGGAGAGATGAATTTGATTATAAATCAAAACTACATGTACAAGTTTTGCATTTAAATCTTTAGTTTTAAAATTAGTTTTAAACTTTGAATTAAAATATAATTCTAAGCCGAGATAAATTATGATTTTAAATGAAGATAACGTCTTATGTTAAATTTCTAATTTTGACTTGAAATATAATTTTAATTTAGAACTTTGAATTTAAATTGTAAAAGTTTAATATTATAAAAATGATATTTAAAATAGTTTGAATGTGTAATTTTGAATTAAAAACCTAACGTAGAAACTTAAAAATAAAAACAATTGAAATAAAATGGTATTATTGTCCTTACTTTTTTTTCCAAAATTTGATGGTGTATGTAAAGTAATTTACGATGTATGAATAGAATTAGCCTTTAAGATATTTTTATTATATTGGTTATTAGCCAAGTATGTGTAGTGAAATATCTTCTAAGGTAACAAATATTGTACATACGCTAGCTCATCCACATAAAGATCACCTTGACGTGGTTGTAAAGTATTTTACAAGTGTAATGATATGATATAAGATAACAAGTAAGCCGGAGTCCTAAATCTAACACCGAAGTTGCAAAAATTCAGAATTTCCAAAGTTTACATATTTTCTAAATCTATGTATGTGTGGGTAGACATAATATATGAGTAAAGAAAGAAAATTATTGGAGTTAAATAATGAAAAAAGAAGAGAAAGGAGCATTGGAATTGGTAGCAATTAGTTTTATTTATCTTATCTACTTTTCAGTCAATTTGAATTCTCCTAGAGTTTATAAGAATTAAATTAAAATCAAGGTAGAAATGTAACTTTTAAAAGAATCCATTCCATGTCAGTATATCCAAATTCAACTTTCTTTTTATTATAGCGGAGTGCAAACTTTGCACATGAAGAATCACATAATTTTGGTTTGACTTAATATCAATGAAGGCTTCAAAAATTATTTACGTTTATGTGAATTGGCATTTTGAAAATATCTGTTAAAGAAGTCAAAAGGTACAAATATAGTATTTAGATAAAAAATAATCATTTTTCTCCTCCCTTTCTAATTTCAAACAACATAACTAAAATTCTCCATCCAATTTCTTCACGTTCGATCTTTGTTTCATATAACATTTCATTAATATATGTACATCCAATAAATTTTGTTGCAACTAAGTTATTATCCACTATAATAATACGTATCCAATTATGATTTCTCTTGTTGTTGTATCAACAAGGAAACCAAAAAAGAATGATGAAACTAATTATAATAAAAAACAATGTAATATATTCTTAATAAAATTTTCTTCATAATAGATAACACTTTCGCGATAATAAAGAAGTTTACTATATACACCAACTAATACACTCCCTAATGCCATTTAAAGAGATAACAATAAATTAAGAAAAAACACTTTAAACACCCACCATTGTAGTTAACTCAAAAGGCTTAAATTTCTAAAAACTTTACAGAGAATCTCAATTCAAATTTATTTATCAACTTTATAATTGCTTCTTTGCAGGCCGTCCTTTTCGTATTTTAATTTTTATCACTTGGAATATTTCAAATAGAATTTGTCTAACATCTTAATTTATTATTTTTTAAAAATTATGAAATTTACTACAGTTTTTTATTAAAATGTTGAATTGCTAGAAATTTGTAGGAAAAACGTTTAGAGTTGATGAAATTGAGTTGATGTTCGTTATTTATAGTTACATTTTTAAGAAGGTGAAAGAATGAATGCTTTCTATTAAAAATAAAGAAAATAAGAGGTTTGTGCAATTGGATGATGAAAGTACTTTATAAGTGTGTTGCTAAGGGCACTCAGTTCCCCCTTCCTAATACCATATAAAAAATGATAAACGCAATAAAGTTTGTATCTTACTGATACCAAAGTCATTTCACATGGCAATCAACCATCGTGTAAAATCATTTGTATGGCAAATAACTGCCTACCAACACCATTTCCCATGGCCATCCACCACCAAACTATTATGATTTGGTGGTTGATCCCCATGGAAAATGGTGTTGGTCGGTGATTGTCCCGTACAAAATAGAGTTGAAAATGATGTCTTTGGTAGTCCCTTAAAAAATCTAGTATTATGAAGAGTACAATATAAAATTTTATGGTATTTTTCAGCAATGGTATTAGAAAGATAAAAATGCGATGCCCTCGGCAACACACTTTTATTAAATACAGGTGGGTGAGAAAAGAGGTGGGTGAGAGAAGGAGAAAAATGGGTGTATATAGTAGCACCCATAATAAATAGAATTCCCTTTATAAATTATACCATATTAATTTCTTATTTATGTTTGTTCAATATTTATTATTTCTCTTTAAACATGCAACAAATTTATATTTAATCAAAAAGAAATATCCATATAAAGACTTATAAATCTCTCAATTAACTTCCATTTAAAAGGTCCTAAATTAGTTATAAAATCTCATTTGGTTCAACCATTATAGTATCAATTACAAGATGAAAAACTCACGGCCAATGATAGTTTCAACAGCTCATCACAACCGTCCACATCAACAAAATGTCAATATGATGACAAAATATATTGCGTTGTATTCAACTTTGAATTTTTCACGGAAACAATAAAATCACAAACCCCTTAACTAGATGTAGGTTCAGCTAGAACCAAACTGGTATAAATCTTGTGTCTCTTTACTATTGTCATATGTTTTATTTAGTATTCCTAATACCATTCACAAAGAACAAATCTCGGATTTGACCACTCAATTTGAGATCTTCAAAAATACATTATAATTTTGAGGTTGACAAAGAATATCATCAACAAAGCCACTTCTCAACAAACAAACGACTACACATTGCTGATAGCAAAGATAATCTCCATAAGCATTAAGCGTCCATGTAAGTGATAAAATAAGGTAACTTTATTTCATTCTTATCAGTTTTGACTAGGTTTAGTATTTTATTTTTCCAATTTTAATGATAGTATTGGATGTTGATTTTCTTATTGGAAAATATTGTTTGTACACCAAAAATTGCTTAACATACATTATTTGCTAAGAAAATCTGTTACTAAATTACTCTTCCTCTTGATTGCATTTTTAGTATTTTTCTTATAGATCATCAAACTAAAACATTAAAACTAGTGATATTTGTTCAAATCTAAATGACTTAATAAAGACGATAATGATTTTTTTTATCATGAGACCTAAAATTTCATTTAAGACAACTTTCATAAGTATTTAATTTTTTTTCCTAAAATTAAAGTTGATTTGTAGAAATTAATAAAATTAAAATAGAATTCAATATTTGGGCCGAAAATTAAAGTTCATTTTTTTTGAATTTTAACTTAATTTAGTACTAGAAATTTCTAGTTTTGCGCTAAAAATTCACTTTTTAAAGAGAGAAAGTAAGGAAGATGAAAACAAGGATAATGTTGTAAAAGAAATGGCATGTGTTGAGTAATTTTTGGCATATTGTAGTATATTATAGTATATGATATATGTTATGTGATTATTAGTGTTTGAATATAATAAAACTTGCTTATTATTATTTAAGGTTGAATGGAGTACTTTATTATTATTCTTTATTGTAATTACGGTTAAAGTTAAGCGAAAATCTATTAGCCCCTCTTTTTTCTTTTCCACCTCAGGTGTAGCTAAAAAAGTAAAAATGCCTTATTTGCCCTCATATATTGCCGACAATATATTCCAATCATGTTTATTTCCTTCTTTACTATTTGAGGCCTCATTGAAAATATTATCTAAATTTCCATGTTTATATCTAATTTCATTTAATGAATCCACGATGACAAAAATTTTGATTCAATTCCGCAAACTTCAAAAATCATTTAATCATTTGAAAAAATCAAATATATTATAAATTTCAACCTAAGAAGAAGAGGAACAACTATTTTTTTCTATTGATTCAATTTTAACTTTTTTAAGGATGAAAGAAAATAAGGATAAGTCTTCATTATAATTTTCATGAATTAAGAATGGTGTGCATAGAAGAAGGTGAGAAGATAGGGAGGAGAAATCGAATCTAAGAGATGGAAAAAGAAAAAATAGGAGAAGAAGAATGATAAACTGGTAAAGATGAGGTTAGAAAAAAACTGGAATGTAATTCTTTTTACTAAATACTGGGGGTGTGAAAGGATCATTAAGGGTGTTAATAGATGTAACCAAAATTTTATTTCTAATTTGATGATTTGTTAATGAATATTCAACTTCATTATAAGATTAGTTTGAATATATAGCTCGATTCCTTTTTGGTTCTTACATTTTGACAAAAAAAAAGATTAGTAAGAGCATCAGTCAACTTATATCACATTTTAAAGAATAAATAAAAACTAAATCATATTGAGTACCATATTAGTTTTTGCTCATTATTTTTTACATTTATCATGGTGAAAAAAATTCTTGAGGTAGTGTATAGTTTTTCATAATGTGTTTAACTTTTATCAAAATTGAATATTGATAAGAAAATAAACAAAATATTAAATATTTCATAAATGATCTTTGAAAATATGATGCAACTTTCTTACAAAACTAGAAATGTAATATTTGGATTCTGAATTTAAAAGGCAAAGCAAAAACAAGAAAAACATGCAAATTAATGAAGTAGATGCGAGTATGTGTCTGGAGTAATTGGTTAGGTGAGAGGATAAAGGGGTAAGGGGTGTTAGTTTGGTGTGTGTAAGCAGTAGCACCTTTCCTTAATGGTTGATAGAATTTAAAAAATAATTATGTTTGAGCATTAGATTTCATTCTACTTTTATGTTGCTGGATTATGCATAACCGATGGCATTTATTTTCAGATCTTTTTTCTATGTTTATGATGATTTTTTTGAAGCATTTTTCATGATTTAATTTTATAAAAAATTTAAATAACATCGGTAAGTGTTTAGATGGGTGTAAGTATCGTCCTTGGTTTATTAACAACTTATTTTATTCTTCGGTCAAATTTTGATGCCGTTTTTTATAACTGAGGCATTTCGTAGTTAGTAAGCAATTTTCTATTGAAATATTAAAAATATTCTCTTACTATTTGTCCTACACTAAATTTGGACAAAAGAAGATAGAGATCATATATACATAATTAATTAAGCATAAAATTTTGAGTTATTCTTAAATAAATTGTGTGATTTAAATTTATTTGACTAGTACATTTGATGCAGGTCATTCAAATTTAGCAGTGTGTTTGCCAAATATTATGTATTTGTTGACCAAAGTTGCTCTTAAGAAAAACAAGTGATAAGAGTTCTATTTCCTACTATATAGTCTACGAGTAATGAAAGTGAACAAATCGGTTATAAAGAGTTTGCTTAATCTTGAGTAGAATTAGCAAAATGATGGGAAATAAGAACCCATGATTCTTTTTATTGATTTTTCCATACTATTTGGTTATAGATTCTATCGATATCAAAGTTTTATTGGATTATTTGTGGTTTAATGATTCAGTCTTGCTACAAATGGAGAAGCAACTACTAAACAATTACTACATATAAGGCTATTTGTCCGTGAGATAGATGAATATTTTGGCATCACATGCTTAAGCTTGAGAATTTATTCTTAATTTTAATTTCTAACTTTTTAATTTTATTTCTTCTGGATTTGGTGGTGTTAGTGAGTTTATTTATTGATGAACACAAGGAAAATGAGTTCTTTATCGGACTTTGTAATTGTAAATAAACAGATGTGTCATCATTGGCTAATATATCAAAAATCAAATTTCTATGGTGTTTCTCTCAATTCAAAGCTCATTTTCGAAAAAATTTCAAGAGTAAATAACTTGTAGTTATTATGTGCAAAGTTTCTCCTTTTGTAAAACTTTGATTCATATAACTAACGTTTAGGAGTTTTCACTAGCAAAAGGTTTGCACTTGTAATGACACTAATTCTTTTCTTTAAAACCAAATTCACCATCTATTTAAAATTAAGATAGAATGCCATTTAGCGGTAACTTTTGCAAATACAATTCAAAACAGATTAGTTAACTTTTATGAATTATTTTTATTAGATAGTTATAATAAAAATCAAAGTCTTTTCATTACTTGACTTTGTGCATTATTTATTAATGAGAAAACAGTTTCTATTTATGGAATGCTTGTTTATTATGATCGATGAGCTCAAGTAAAGCAATTTTTATGCTTTGTTCTCTCATTTTTTCTCTTCCTTAAAAGAGGAATACAAAATTTATCGAAATTAAAATTGTCTTCTTCATCTCCTCTATCTATAGTTTCATATGAAATAAAATCTATCTTTCGAATATACATAAAATTTTCGAACAGTGACTTTTACAAATCTCCAAATCCTTCAACTATGAGTGCACAAGTTTGAAGGGTCTTTTATGCTAACCTTAGGGAGCGATTGACAATTGCCGATTGCATCATAATCATGCAAAATCCCTTTCAATGTAGTAGCCTCACCCACAACACAACTCCCATCACTTTCTTTTTATTATTCCTATCCATTAGTTTCTAACAATTTTTGTATTCTTATTTTTAATATTGAGAGATGCGGAATTAAGTTTAGTTACATTTAACCTACTTTAAGAAGTGCATAATATTTCTTCAAACTATTTATCTTCAAATATTTACTTTAGGAAATTTTTGATGTAATCATCATCATTTCTATAAAATTAACACTGCTTTATTCTTTTGATTATTTTTAAAACTTCATTGATGCATATATTTAAGATTTAGTGCATTGTTTTAATTAACTCCAATATAACGAATAATAACCATCAAGTTAAATAGCTAATTGCCACAAATATCTTTCATAAATAGTACTTGATTCCTCCATCTATAATCTATTATTATGTTGTGATTCTATATTAGTAATTTCGTGTTTGATTATAATAAAGGAATTTCATTACTAAACTAGAATTCAATTCGGTGAGAGAACAAATTACGTACTATTTCTCTTTGGTTATACTTGATTAAAAAATTAATTACAATATTCTATTTAATTGGAATTTAATAAAATGTGACAATTATACCGGTTTATGTCCGTTAAATTGGAATGCAATATTCAATTCACTGAGAGAACAAATTATAAATCAATTATCCTTTGTTATAATTGGTTACATGATTTATTGTACATTTATTTAAGTCGCATTAATTCATTGAAACGACTAATCTCATATTAATTCCTATCAATGATAATAAGATATATAGAATAAATTGTCGTTTTTGAAAAAGTTTGCATAAGTCGGTATATGTTTCTTTTTAGAAAATTAAGGACACAATTTCCATATTTATTGACACATAATAGTATGCTAACGAAATTACAACTTTATGCATGGAACGTTATCTGAACAATTGTAGCTATTAAATTTATTTGTCCTTATTTTCTCCATGACATCTAACTTTCAAACTTAATGTCTGAATTAAATAACCTTCGAAACAACCAAAATGTTGATTTCTCCATCAGCATTAAGGCAGTTAGGCATCTAAAATTGCTGTGGAAATGGTCGATGGCGGCGTAGATCAGATTCCTTTTTACAACATGGATAAAAAAACAATTGAAAATGTTATCAATTTTTGTAATAATCATTCGCGATTGGATTCCTTTTTATCAATTAACTCCAATTACGACTGCTTATTACAAAAATAGAAAACTCTTTCAAGTGTTTTTGTATCCATATTGTAAAGAGGAATCCGATCCATTCCACTGTCGGTCATTTTCACAATAATTTTGGGCTGCTTGGTTGCCTCGATGCTGATGGGGAAATCAACATTTTGGTTGCTATGAAATGTAATGAGTTCAGACACTAAGTTTGAAAGTAAAATGTCATGGAGAAAATAAGGAAAATTTAATTTAATAGCTCCAATTGTTCATATAATATTCAATACATAAAGTTGAACTTTCATTACCATACTATTATGTGTTAGTAAATATAGAAATTGCATCCTTAATTTTCTAAATAGAAACGTATACTAACTTATGGAAATTTTTGCAAAAATGAAAATTTATTCTATATAGATTGTTGTCCTTGATAGGAGTCAATACGAGATTAGCTATTTCAATGAATTAATACCACTTCAATAAATGTACAATAAATCATGTAACTAATTATAACTAAAGATAATTGGTTTATAATTTGTTCTCTCAGTGAATTGAATATTGCATTCCAATTAAAGGGATATAACCTAGAGTAATTGTCACATTTTATTAAATTCAAATTTAATGGAGTACTGTAATTAATTTTGTAATCAATTACTATCAAAGAGAAATGGTATGCAATTTGTTCTCTCAATAAATTGAATTCTAATTTAGTAGTGAAATTCCTTTATTATAATCAAATACCGAATTACTAATATAAAACATAGTAATAGATTATAGATGGAGGATTTAAGTACTTCATCTAATTCTATTATACACCAACAGTTACTTTAAATACAGAAAAAATGAGCTAAATTGGTATACACCAAAAACTACTATACATACACCATTTTCTTTTACAAATTAACCTTTTTATATTTATTATCTTCCCCCGTTCAAAATTAAACTCATTTACAGTAAAATAGAAATTTCTAACACTAAACTAATTTAACATTTAATATGGTGAACTTTGATTTTTGGTACTAATATGTAACTTTCTTTATTTTTTTTAAAATTCACCATTTCAGCAAAACTAACTCTCATTCTAGGACAAATGAATACTTTTATATTACAGTAATTAGTTGTAAATTTTTTATAGTTGATATTTTAGGTTTCATGATAACAAAATTCATTAACTTCTACATCAAAATATATAGATTTGACCGATTTTCATTTATTTTAAGTTTTTAATTTGATGGATTATGTGAGTGATAAATTTTGCAACAAAGAAAATGGGTATCTTAGTAACAAATTATTTTAGGAAAAATTATCATGTATGTTTGGTGATTTTCGATGTATGGATAGTGTTGGAACTGGGCTAACCGACAACCGAAAAAATGGGTGAATTTCAATTTTTTTTTACCATATTGGATCTTAATTGGGCCTATGAAGTCTAATTTATTTAGAATATTTCTAAATTTCTTTATAAATAAAATCTTTATTTTATTTAAATTTATAATATAATATAGTATTATTTAATTTATGTTATATATTACATACATAAGTGTATCATATACACATATATATGTGTGTGCATGTGTAACATATCAATCCGTGCAAGGTATGACATTCCCATGTATAGATGCTAGGACTTACATCGCAATGGATACGTTTGCTCATCCTATATACAAATATATATTGTCAAAATATGTGTTTATACATTTTACTTATAGATATAATATATTACAATTATATACATGCATATATGTATGTATATATTATGATTTTATATAAATAATTTTATAAACATACATATGAAATATAAACATTATATATGTATATATATACATAAAATGAATTTAAATCATTTATGATATATATATATATATATATATATATATATATTTTTATGAAGTCGAAAATAATATATGCAAACGTATTAATTTTTTTAATTTATATATATATATATATAAAGGTATATTAAGTATATTTATATATATAACTATATTTTTTTTGAAAATTGGTACACTTTATTAAATGCTATCAAATAAAAACATTTTGGGCATGTAAAGCATTATATTATAAAAATTACATAAAATTCAAATGTTATAGCATGCCTGTAACAACCCAAAATTTTGGTCATTTGATTTTAAATGTTTAATTTATTTTAAATATTCAAAATTATTGAATTTTGGAATTTAATAACTTATATTCAAATTTGGTGGTCTTTTAAATATTTGAATTGAGAATTAAATCTTAATTAAATGGATTTAATAATTCCATTTAATTTTTTTAATTAATAAATAATATTGGTGAATCCAATTATAAATTTATTTACAATAATAAAGAGTTCGAATAATAAAACAGAAAATTTATTTTTTAGTTTTATGATACGATTTCTATTGGCGTATTTTAAATTTTATTTATTTGATATTTTTTCCATAATTTTTAATTTGAAAAATATTGAAATTATTCGTTTGACTAATTTAAGTAAATTAACTAACATAATAAAATTGCTTTAATCAACCGATTTAAAATTAATTTATCAATGTTATAAAAGTGTTTGGGAATAATTATCTATTTTATTATAGATAATGAATTGTTTGTTTAAAAGGATTTTAAATGTGATTAATTATCTTTCGAGATAATTAATATTATTTTTAAAGTTATAAGAAGGAATTGGAAATCGATTATTAGGATGATAAGTTGGATGATCTTCTGGGTGTTCGATTTGATGTTGGTTTATGCTTTGGGGTCGCGCGCTTGGAAAAATTATTCACTTTACATTTTAACAATCAAGAACTAATTCTGAAAGTGTTTTACCAATACGGAAATCAAGTAAAAAGTTCAGTTCATTTTTGAAAGTAAAAGTTTGATTCGTTTTTGGAAATGAATTATTTTCGAAAAGCGAATCACTTATATGGAAAGGATTTATCTGTATAATTAGCACTAAACATCGAAGAAGTCGATTTGTCGCTATTTCGGAAGTTGAGAATAATCGTGTGACATGACTTTGAGGTAACACTACCTTGACTTCTTCGGTATTATTTTTAACTAAGAAATAGTCCAAGTTTGAATTCGATGAGTGGTGATAAGTACAAAAAACTTAATTTCCATATACGATCATTTTATATCCTCGATATTTGGTATCTCAGCTATTAGTTACTTCAGCTACTTTATTATCGTAATTCTTAGAAGATTTATTGCTCCATTGAGCGTTGCTATCCTTTGTCGAAAATGGCTTAACCAAAAGCGTGAGAGGAAAGCCAAGCTATGTGGGGTTGCTCCCATTAAGGTATTTTCACATCTCATCTAGTTTGGATTCGGTTATGCACTTAGATGCAGAAATATTCGGATACTCGGTAAGGTCACGTGGGATTTGGCTTGGTATTGTTCGAGAAGTGTCACAGAGTAAATGAGCTTTTCAAAAGTATATTACTAGAGGTATACATCAAGGGGGTGCTCCTTCCTAGTCATTTGTTGGAAATTTTCCTTTCCTTATTTGATTTGACCGCTGAATCCGTTTTAGCTTTAAATTGCCACGAGTAGAGCCAACTCCCCATCATGACATTTAAGTGTTTATTTAGTCCATTCTATCAAGTTTGGGTTGTTACCTTATTTATACCATTATATCAAGTTGGACTGTTACCTTATTTAGTCCATTCTATCAAGTTGGACCGTTTTCCTTGTGTTATCCATTCTGTCCAGTTTGGATTTTACTCGGTTTATTTCCATTCTTTGAAGTTAGGTTTAATTTTATTTATGCTCACTCATATTTGGATTTGTTTCTGTTATTTATTTCTGCTCTTGCCTGTATGGATGTAATTCTTATGAGGTAAAAACTCGTCTAGAGTTAGTGACGTGGTCTCATAGAACTTTTATATGATCTTCATAATTCGAGTTATCTCACGCTGGTATTTCCAAACTGATCCGGGTGTTATATATTTATAATCCTCGGGTCAGACCGAGTATTTTCCCAGGATGCCTTTGAAGCTTTGGAGACCATTGAGGGGAGTTGAAGATTCACCTATCGTAGTATTTTATATTCCGTTGTATTATGTAGGATACCTATCGGCATTTGTATGGTCGGGATTTTACCACTGTCCAGCCAATAAGGTTTGTTTTTAACTCCGATATACTCTGTATGTTTGAAGTGACGATTTCTACTTTCCTTGTTATATTATATGTTATCGATTCCGCTGTGAAATTCTGTTCCTCTATTCTATGTTCTTTTCTTTTTATTTACCCCTAACAATCTTCTCTTTGTCGATTGGATGCACGACATTTGATCACAGTGGTAGTGTTTGGTGTCAACTTTTGATGCTCAAAAAGGCAGGTCGTTACATTTTTGTATCAGAACGAGGTTAAGCGAGAACTTTTGCTTTGGTAGGGTTTAGCTCATTAGAGATAGGGTAAGCGACACCTTAGAATGAGTTTGAGAGTATAATATATACGAGAGCGTATTTTTTATTGATATAAAAATGTATTCTATTAATTTGTCTACTGCGTTTTTATGAATTCTGGTCGAGACATGGGACGCCACGGTATCGATAGGTATTTCTAAACACTCGACCAAGGCCAAGGACATAGTATTGAAATTTTTGGAAATTTAGCAAATTAAATATTTTGCCTAGGATTATATTTTATATATATAAAGGAATAATTTTCAAAACTCTATATAGTTATGTAGCGTGTTGGTTTAAATGTGATAATATTTATTTATTATCACTATTGTTTGTTCGGTTATGCTTAATTTAATAAGATGTATTAACTATTGTTTGTTGATTATTGAATGGTGCTTGGTTTATCTAGGAGCATTTATAGTTTTGGTTTAAAAATAAACCCTTTGTGAATTAATTCTCACAATTTGACTATAAAGGTATTCGGAATAGCTTGAAATTTCACCTTTTAAATAACGATGGGTTAAGAACTAAACTTTATAAAAAGTATCAAATATGGTCTAAATGGTAAGATAAAACATTTAGGTAATAAAGATTTGAGAAAATTTGATTATCGTAAAGAAAAATTATTATAATATATGAAAAGATATTTATATAAAGGAAATTTTATATAAATTTAGATTGAAAGAGATGTTTAAAAAGAATTTTTGAATCAAATTCCCAGAATTTTTGAAAATAATTTCAAAAGAATTTTTGAGAAATGAAATAGCAATACTTTTGAAAGTATTTAAAGGTCAAAATATATTGGGAAGTAAAATTTTAAATAGAATACATTTTCTTTGAATAATTAAGAGGAAATTGTTTCGACTAGTTTTGTGGTAATATGAATAATCTCCTAAGTGATGATCGGACGTTCGCTTTAGCGAATATTATGGTGTACTTAGTAAATTATTCTCTTTATCATTGTGCGAGCGAAAGGAGTTCAAAATTCGAATAAACCCAAAGTAATGTTTTGATAATAAATTCTTTGAAGTTATTATATATAAAAATATATGTATTATGCTTTCGAAGATGAGTTTTGAAATTTAAAACCGAACATCTAATTTTTAAGTTCCCTTAAATGGGAATTGTTTTCCAAAACAAAAGGTATTAGTAATAAGAGATTTATTTGATAAATATGATTTTCCTTTAGAAAAGTTATGGGATAATTTAACACGGGTTTAAATTGGATTAAATTAAATAGGAAGGTTTGATAAACATTGTTTTATTAAAACCATATAATTGTTTAAAACATCTAAGTAGTATGAACTACTTATTGATTGGGTCAACCCATAAATAATATTCATAATACTCTAAATAAAAGGGGGTCAATAGGTTGACTCGGTTTTAGGAAACCATAATTTAATTTGATCTCCATCCAGATCTTTGAAAAAGTAAAATAAAATTTGTATGTATTCTTAGGAATAGAAGAGTATTATATAAGTAAATAAAGTGGAATAAATTACTATTTGATGTTTTATAAAGAAATAACTTTATAGAATATATTTTTTTAAACTTGGATAAAAGATTTATGAAGTAATTCATAAATAATTTGATATTGAATAAAATACTAAGTGGAAATATAAATGAATTAGATATTTTTTAATATAATTAAAAAACTAATAAAATATAAAGTACAACTTTCCATTTTGTCCGAGTGAGTTTGGATAATCTTCTGAGTAATAATCAAAGGCTAATGAGCAAAACGGTACGCTTAGATAATTATCTATATTTTCAGACAATTAAGAAAGTCTTGAACCTAAGTTAAAAATTTGGTTGTTAGTCATTTGGCATTTTCAAATAATGTTAAGTGATAAGTTTTTCTTTGTGGAATTTGATTGACTGTTAGTGTTAGTTTATTACTTCATGGAATTTGATTTGATTGAATTGAAGTGATTGGTTGTGTGATTTTATAGACCATCATTTATAAAGTTCAAATTAAGGACAGAAGATTTTAAAATTGTTGTTATTAGGACCTAAATCCCGGTGATTTTGAAAAAGGAAATTTTTGAAGATTTTTGAAAAGGAATGATGCTTATCCAGTCTAGTTGATGTTTTTGGAGGAACCAGAATACTACTGGACACTCGATGTTGGTTTGATTCTAGAGTTTCATCATAATTTATTTGGAGGAATCCCTTCCTTATCATTTTGATTTTGATTTTGAGTTTTCTCATCTGGTAAATTTGAAAATAGATTTTCGAATTGAAAAACCCAGGTACTTAGATCTAAATTTGTCATTTGAAATAATTAGATGCATACCATCTATTACAAACTATTCTCTGTATTTTGTTGCATATGGTTGAGATATGGTTGTTGATTGCATGTAGGTTTATATTAGACTAGTTTTGCATGTAAAGTTACATCACATTGCCTTTGCCCGGCCTCATTTTCTTTTAGATTATGTCAGTACAGGTAGGCGAGAGATTGCTATTTGATTCTTATGCAACTGCATTTGCAAAGTGTAACATCCCGATAATTTTCGACTTTCGAAAATTCAACATCGATACTCACTTTATCGACTGCTGAGCCATCGACTGCCGGAAACCCGAAAAGTTATGGTTTTAAGAAAGAAGAAAAAGGTAGAAGAAGAAGATAGAAGAAAAAGAAAGAAGAACAACAACAGAACAAGAGAACAGCAACAGAAACAGAACAATATCAGAATCTTACACATCGCAGCGGAACAATATATAATAGATAAATCAGTAATCTTTAAAAACAAAGAACTATATCATTTTATACATACATCAATCATCAGAGTCAATATACAACAATGGACAGTTATATAACTTGTCCTCATACAGAATACACAGCGGAATAAAATAATATCAGATACAAATACTACGTCTCGAACTCCAGCTTATCTCCAAGCTCTAGAATATCCAGAATATCCTGATAATATAACTCTAGACTGCCCGTGTGGAAATTGGTGGGCACCCAGAGTTTAGAAGGGAACAATAAACTCCGAGTCAGTCATGGTGACTGGTGTGAGATCGTAAAACAGTTATTCTTTAAAATAAACAACAGGAAAATTTTAAAGTCAATTCGAAATGCTTTTGGAAAATGAAACTACCATAAGACCTCCCACCACACACACAATGCAAACGCAGACTTGGAGGAGATTTCTTCTTATGATAGTCAAAGATGCTTACTACGCAAAAATCAAATTCTTTTTGATATTATTATTAGTGCATAGTGTAGAAAACATTTCGAAAGTAGAATATAAATCTTAGCCAGCATAGGTACCATTATAGTATGCTTGCTATAGCTGCCATATTAGATGGCAGGTTCTACAACTAAAACCGTACAAGGCTCGTATTGTTTCTTTGGATTTCCAACAAATGGTCAGGCTAAGGAACTTCCTATCCACGATGGGTACGTCCCTGGAATAGACGACCCGAGAACCTAACCGGATCTCTGCCAACACAAGGCCGGGTTACCTCTGCAAAAATAGGTAACTACTGACACGCGTATGTCATCCCCCGATCGTCACCGATCTTCCCGAGGATCCCCGATTTCCAACAAACCACAAAGTAATAATAACTGTGCAGCAACCACAGAGGTTAAGTATCTGGGCTCCATACCATGATACCACCTTTATCCAGAAGGAATGACATACACTAAGGGGCGCTACTCCCTAGAACCTTGCCGCATTCGTCCTGTTTCGACCATTTCCGGGGTGTGAGGCTCGACGAAGTCTCGTCCACAAAGCTACGCTTTCTCAAAAAGCCCTGCTTCGGGTCAAACAAAATGATCAACCTATGATCACAAAGATATAAGATCAAACAAATGATCATATCACAAATGATCAAACACTGATCATTTCACAGCAACACTCAGTATGCCACGTTACCAAATTGGGATATATCGCTGATAAATTTCAACTACATAGCCTCTGAGCTCGTACGTCTCAGAGAAGGGTGTTAAGCTAAGAGAATAAATTCTCCGCCACCAACAGAAATGTATTTGAAAGAAATCAGCTTTATATCTCAAATTGTAACGTCAGACATACAATCCATACAAGTCTGTTCCGGGATCGAACAGAACCGAAGGCACTTCTCACGAAGCCCTTGCATATCCGGATAAATTTTCAATCACGTCAGGACTTCCCGTCACTAAGGGTGATAAAACCTCTAAATCGAAGATCAGTCGATGTAGAGTAACTCGACGGTAATCCTTCCGTTTTCAAAAATATCTGGTCTTCAACACCGGTCTTCAAATGCAATTCATAACGACGTATCACATATTCGGAATGGGTTATACGACCCCATGGTCCTTTCCCGGCTAACCCGAATAGTGAGCGCTTATTCAAAAATAAGTGTGGCATTCAAATTCATCCAATTCACAACAAATACCTATCTAAAGGTAATTATTGATAGTCGGTTATTTAACTATCAATAAAGATGCGCAACATCATCAGATTCCAAATAATTTTCCAAATTATTTCATCTTCAAAAATATCTTTACTAGATATAAAATTTCCACACTTCAAAAATAAATCAACGTTTATTTTTCTAAACAGTTTCCCTTTCCTTTATAAATTCCATATTGAATTTATATTTCAAAATATCTACTGATATACGATTTTCAAATCGTTTTCAATATTCAATTTCAATTTATCTTTAAGAAGATAAAATCTCAAAAACACTTCATTTCATTTTGGAAAAGCATTTCCATACTTATTTAATAATAAGTAATTCCCAAATCATTTATTTTCAACATTTGAAAATATTCGATATACTTAAATCAATATTAAGTATATATTCATTCTTTAAGGAAATCATACATTTTAACATCTATTTGAGTCAAAACGAATGTTGCGTAAAACATCGTTACGACGACTCAAAATCACTAGTATAGGGATTCGAAATTTAGATAGATATATAAATCCCAATACTACATTAAAAACGTTTCCTTTCGGAAATCATTTACTATAACAACAGTGTTATAGTCCACCATTTCCTTATTTCTCGAAAACGTCTATTTCAACAATAAATGTTGAAACACGTTTTAAAACATCTTTTAAAACAAATAACTTCCTTTATAATATCGCTTTCCCAAACATAACCCTTTTTTTTCAATAATATATTCACTGTCCAAAATCGTGAATATACTTCAATAACCAAATTTCGATCTTTCCTACACATTTATTTCAAGGATTACCCACTGTCCAAAATCGTGGATAAAATCCCCTTTAACTTTTTAATTTATCGAATCCAATTGATTTCGAACTTATAAAACAACGTTTATAAATTCTATTTCTATTTTCTAACGACTTCAATTTAATAAATCTTCTTTATTAATAATTCGATCAATATCCCATTTAAAGGCAACAATCCAAGTTACAAGTAAATTTCTTATCAGTCTTTATTCTACAACTTCATTCATTTTATAACTTCATTCATTTTATAAATCTATAAACTTCAACTTTTATAAATCTATAAACTTCAAATCTTCACAATTTATAATTCTATAAATTTTCTATCTTCCCAGTTTATAATTCTATAAGTTTCATATCTTTACAATTTAACACTTATGAAAACTCGTTTTAAAATTTCAATAATTTCAATTGATAAATATAGATTTTGTACATCTTTTATAATACTTTAAAAATCTCAATTTAACCCATTCTAAAATTAAATCGACTTTCATTTCAAAAGTCACACTTTGGTTATATTTCACAATTTAAAATTTTCATAACTTTAAATTTATAACATTCATTTATTTAAGATAAATAAATTCCAAAATTTAATAAATCGTATACTTTCCAAAAATCACTTCAAAATCCCTTTTAAAGTAAAAATCGTTTATTTTTAAACTTTAAAATTGAACCCGATGATGCAACGCATCAATTAGTCCATCACAACATCAAACACCATATATCATCATATGATGACAGAATATATATCAACATCTGTAAATAAATAAATACAGTTGAGGAATCCAGTTGGATCCCTCCAACCTGTTTCCCTGCATCCAAAGACGTTAGCACAATACCAATTCCGCTCCAGTACGGAATTATCGCGGTATATAGGTTTTTATAAATCCGCTTACTAACGGCGCAATAGGGTCTCATCCGCTATACGAGGCGGGAAATCATCAATCCAATATATACATATGCCAATATGTATATACTGCTATATATATAGATATATCCTATCATATCTAATATCACACAGCAATCATAGCAATCAAACAATAACTGTAAAAAATTCCACATTTTTTTCGAGTGAGAAAAATCTCACCTTAGCTTTTTATTTGCAATCCCCTTTCGATCCAGTTTGTTTTCCCCATTTTAAAACCTTGTAACAACAATTATATAATTTAATTAAATTCGAACAAATCGAATAATAAATTCCCATTTAATAGCTTTATTTAATTTAAACTAAAAATTAAATTCCTTAAACCCAATTTTCTCTTATAAATTTAAGTAACTAACACTTTTGATTCTTAAACTAATACTTTCAAATTTAAAACAAAACTGTTTCGAACTTTAACAAACTTAAATTTTACTGTCTGCAGTTATATTTTTTGCAAACCAGACAATACTCCTGCTTTAAACTCTATATTTTTTTTTTTTAAATTAAAACAAAAGGGCTGTTATACACTCTACTGTAATTTGTAAAAACTAAGGGGAATACCTTACAACCGTGACACCCATCTCTCAAGCACGCTTGAATAGGAGACAACATCATTGCAATGCCCTCATCAACACTGCCGCTCGTAGGAAGATAACCAACCCAGATCGTCGAACTATCTCCACCACACGCTCGCGATCCACAGACGTTCGAGCATCACTCCGCTACAGGCTCGAATCGCCTGCCGCCACTAGCTTCCCCTCCTTCGACGCTGCGCACGTGAACTCGACTTCACCAGAGAAGCCCTAAATCGAACTGCCTCGCGCTCGCCTTCAAACGCGCGACACTATGAAGTCGCCCCATTCCCAACCTGTCGAAGCACTGTCGACCTGCGCGCGACCCACTTCAGTTCGTGCTTCCACCACACCGCGTGCGTCAGTAACCCCAATCGCCATCTTGAACTAGGGTTTCCCCCACCAACGTCGCTACACTCGGGAGCAAATCGAGACCGGCAATCGAACGTGTATGCGCGCGGTCATAAATGGTCGATATCGCGAACCTCCATCTCGAGTTCGATTTCATCTGAAGTTTGAAGGGGGAAAGGTCTCAGATTTTAAAAACGAGGAAAGGAGAACGTTTCTCTTTTGTTTACTTCGGCCATTTATTTTAGCTGAGGGAGAACGAGAGTAAAGGTTTTGATTTTTAAAATAGAGGGAAGCGTGATTTTGCAGAGAGGTATGGGTTTCATGATTTCTCTCGTGTTTTTAGGCTGAAACAAAGGGAACGAGATGATGTTGTTTTGTACGAGAGGAGACAGTTTAGTGGCTGATTGTTGACTAATTTTAAAATTGAAAATTAAATTTGAATTCGATTAAATCTCAACGCGTTTGCTTACCGTATGCTCACGTAACAACTCCGAATAATACGAAATTTGAAATCCGATAATAAAACAATATTACGGACCCAATGGAACTAGTTTCGTCGAATTCCGAGACTGTTTGAAAATTGACTATTTTATAAATATCGGTTCGAGTGATTATTTTCAAAACTGAACAAAACAGTTCGAAATTCAATTCTGAAAGTTCTATTACCTTCAGTGTTATCAATATAAATTTTACCAGCGTTTGAAATATTTTTCTTCAACTTAAAACTGAAGATTCAAATTTTTATTCAGCATTCAATCGATTAAATTTTAAAGTTTAATCGCAAATTTCAAAGTTATATCGGGGATTCAAATTAAATTATCGTTCAAATATTTAAAATTAATTAAATATTTCCAATTTAATTCGTTCGAAATTCTGGGTCGTTACAGACTTCCCTCCTTAAAAGAATTTCGTCCTCGAAATTACAAGTTAGGAAAAAAGGTCCTTAACTCGTCTACTATTTTTCAACATTCAATAGTTTTATCAATTTTCAAAACAAATCTTTCTACTAAAGATTCGTTATCAATTCAACTAAATTTCCAACTTCAATTTTAAGTTTCAAACAACATTGTTTAACTTCTAAATTCAAATTCGAGTTTAAATTCAAATTTTAACTTCAAAATTTTCTCAAAATTTTTCTAACACTCGAAATTTTCGGAAAATTTCGCCAGCGTCTCCTTTGCGCGGCTAATACGGCACGACTACAAAATGTCCCTACGGACCCTCAGATTTCAAAAAGAAAAAGAAAAAGCCAAGCGGCTAGAGAGAAATCATCAAAAACTCATATTATAATTCAAATACATACCTTTTCGAGCAATTCGAATTATCTGTGAAATCAAATTCAATTCCCCTTTATACCTGTATATCTACTAGCCATTATATCTAGTTACAGCATTCAAACTATTTTGCAAATTCTATTACAAAATTTCAAATATAAACTGTTTACACATTTTTAACTTACTATTGAAGTTACATATCTATTCTCATTCAGTTTTACATTTCAAATTCCGTTTGAATTCAATTTCACAATTCCAATCTAATTTGGATTCAATTCACTTTCAATTCTGAAATATTGAATTTTTATCAGATTTCTTCTGTTCACTTCAAACTAATCTCAAACTTTATTTTATTTCACACAATTCAAATTCGTTTCAATATTCAGCTTTAACTCCAGTTTCATTTACTGACAAATTAAAAATGAATTTTTAACATTCAACTTCATTTTCTTGTACTTGCAATTGCAAATTTATTTATTCATTCTCAAATTCTTTCTTTTTCAATTGAATCTCATCTCTATCAAATTTGCAAATATTTATAAGTTATCAACTTATTTACATTTCGATTTATAATCACTTATATATTCATATTACAAATTCATTTCATTAAGGAATTTTAATTTTTTCCAATATTTATCTGGAATTCCATTTTCATTTATAAATCACATTTACACTTCATATTTACCATTTTATTTATATATGAATTCGTTTCCTTATACTTTCAATTCACATTTATAGATTTCACTTGTTAATGAACTTTAATTCCAATCACAATTTCATATTTCACATTAACAATTTCTATTCGTATAAGTTATCAATTCAATAATATTCCGTAAATATTCTTTATAGTATTCCAGAGTCTTTTTCAACCTTTTCAAAACCATTTTGAAAACAAGTCAAATCATCCTTTGAACTTTCAAAACAAAACCCAACTTTTCAAACAACTTCCTTTTAAAATAATTTGGCAGCAATTTCTCTTTTGGAAACCCGAAAATGAACACCGGTGATGTCGCGATCATCATCGGAATTATTTTCCAGCGACCGAAAAGAGTTTAGAGCTTTCAACTCTCCAAAATATTTTTCAAAGCCTTCGAAATTCATTTTCAACTCCAAAAATGATTTAAACTTTCCAAATCTTCAAAATTTTCAAACTCCTTTCAAAACATTTCTAAAAACCTCTCTGGAATTCCATTTCAAATTTCAAATCACATTTATAATTTACATTCTTAAATTTCATTTGCATGTGAATTTATTTCTCTAACTTTGGAGTTACGATTTGAATTTCTTATTCAATTTCATATAAAAATGATAACTTTCAATATTATCACTTTCCTAACATCCATGCAACCATATACTATAGTACTTCATAGAAAAACATTTCTTTTCTATACAAAAATAGTTTTGGGTAAAATTATTTCATTTACCCTATTTAAAATCAATACTGTGTCGGTTTATCTTGTTTAGAGTTTAGAAACCCCTATCGATTTCAGTTAGCTAGACTGCACCGACCAGAATCTATAAACAATCAACCGATAAGTCAACACAATACAAAACAATTTTATATTCAAATAACAAATACGCACTCATATCTATTATTACACTCAAACTCATTCTAGAGTACTACTGACTCTATCTCTAATGAGTAACACCCAACAGAGCAGGGTTGTCGCTTAACCATATGCTCTGATACCAAATGTAACATCCCGATAATTTTCGACTTTCGAAAATTCAACATCGATACTCACTTTATCGACTGCTGAGCCATCGAATGCCGGAAACCCGAAAAGTTATGGTTTTAAGAAAGAAGAAAAAGGTAGAAGAAGAAGATAGAAGAAAAAGAAAGAAGAACAACAACAGAACAAGAGAACAGCAACAGAAACAGAACAATATCAGAATCTTACACATCGCAGCGGAACAATATATAATAGATAAATCAGTAATCTTTAAAAACAAAGAACTATATCATTTTATACATACATCAATCATCAGAGTCAATATACAACAATGGACAGTTATATAACTTGTCCTCATACAGAATACACAGCGGAATAAAATAATATCAGATACAAATACTACGTCTCGAACTCCAGCTTATCTCCAAGCTCCAGAATATCCAGAATATCCTGATAATATAACTCTAGACTGCCCGTGTGGAAATTGGTGGGCACCCAGAGTTTAGAAGGGAACAATAAACTCCGAGTCAGTCATGGTGACTGGTGTGAGATCGTAAAACAGTTATTCTTTAAAATAAACAACAGGAAAATTTTAAAGTCAATTCGAAATGCTTTTGGAAAATGAAACTACCATAAGACCTCCCACCACACACACAATGCAAACGCAGACTTGGAGGAGATTTCTTCTTATGATAGTCAAAGATGCTTACTACGCAAAAATCAAATTCTTTTTGATATTATTATTAGTGCATAGTGTAGAAAACATTTCGAAAGTAGAATATAAATCTTAGCCAGCATAGGTACCATTATAGTATGCTTGCTATAGCTGCCATATTAGATGGCAGGTTCTACAACTAAAACCGTACAAGGCTCGTATTGTTTCTTTGGATTTCCAACAAATGGTCAGGCTAAGGAACTTCCTATCCACGATGGGTACGTCCCTGGAATAGACGACCCGAGAACCTAACCGGATCTCTGCCAACACAAGGCCGGGTTACCTCTGCAAAAATAGGTAACTACTGACACGCGTATGTCATCCCCCGATCGTCACCGATCTTCCCGAGGATCCCCGATTTCCAACAAACCACAAAGTAATAATAACTGTGCAGCAACCACAGAGGTTAAGTATCTGGGCTCCATACCATGATACCACCTTTATCCAGAAGGAATGACATACACTAAGGGGCGCTACTCCCTAGAACCTTGCCGCATTCGTCCTGTTTCGACCATTTCCGGGGTGTGAGGCTCGACGAAGTCTCGTCCACAAAGCTACGCTTTCTCAAAAAGCCCTGCTTCGGGTCAAACAAAATGATCAACCTATGATCACAAAGATATAAGATCAAACAAATGATCATATCACAAATGATCAAACACTGATCATTTCACAGCAACACTCAGTATGCCACGTTACCAAATTGGGATATATCGCTGATAAATTTCAACTACATAGCCTCTGAGCTCGTACGTCTCAGAGAAGGGTGTTAAGCTAAGAGAATAAATTCTCCGCCACCAACAGAAATGTATTTGAAAGAAATCAGCTTTATATCTCAAATTGTAACGTCAGACATACAATCCATACAAGTCTGTTCCGGGATCGAACAGAACCGAAGGCACTTCTCACGAAGCCCTTGCATATCCGGATAAATTTTCAATCACGTCAGGACTTCCCGTCACTAAGGGTGATAAAACCTCTAAATCGAAGATCAGTCGATGTAGAGTAACTCGACGGTAATCCTTCCGTTTTCAAAAATATCTGGTCTTCAACACCGGTCTTCAAATGCAATTCATAACGACGTATCACATATTCGGAATGGGTTATACGACCCCATGGTCCTTTCCCAGCTAACCCGAATAGTGAGCGCTTATTCAAAAATAAGTGTGGCATTCAAATTCATCCAATTCACAACAAATACCTATCTAAAGGTAATTATTGATAGTCGGTTATTTAACTATCAATAAAGATGCGCAACATCATCAGATTCCAAATAATTTTCCAAATTATTTCATCTTCAAAAATATCTTTACTAGATATAAAATTTCCACACTTCAAAAATAAATCAACGTTTATTTTTCTAAACAGTTTCCCTTTCCTTTATAAATTCCATATTGAATTTATATTTCAAAATATCTACTGATATACGATTTTCAAATCGTTTTCAATATTCAATTTCAATTTATCTTTAAGAAGATAAAATCTCAAAAACACTTCATTTCATTTTGGAAAAGCATTTCCATACTTATTTAATAATAAGTAATTCCCAAATCATTTATTTTCAACATTTGAAAATATTCGATATACTTAAATCAATATTAAGTATATATTCATTCTTTAAGGAAATCATACATTTTAACATCTATTTGAGTCAAAACGAATGTTGCGTAAAACATCGTTACGACGACTCAAAATCACTAGTATAGGGATTCGAAATTTAGATAGATATATAAATCCCAATACTACATTAAAAACGTTTCCTTTCGGAAATCATTTACTATAACAACAGTGTTATAGTCCACCATTTCCTTATTTCTCGAAAACGTCTATTTCAACAATAAATGTTGAAACACGTTTTAAAACATCTTTTAAAACAAATAACTTCCTTTATAATATCGCTTTCCCAAACATAACCCTTTTTTTCAATAATATATTCACTGTCCAAAATCGTGAATATACTTCAATAACCAAATTTCGATCTTTCCTACACATTTATTTCAAGGATTACCCACTGTCCAAAATCGTGGATAAAATCCCCTTTAACTTTTTAATTTATCGAATCCAATTGATTTCGAACTTATAAAACAACGTTTATAAATTCTATTTCTATTTTCTAACGACTTCAATTTAATAAATCTTCTTTATTAATAATTCGATCAATATCCCATTTAAAGGCAACAATCCAAGTTACAAGTAAATTTCTTATCAGTCTTTATTCTACAACTTCATTCATTTTATAACTTCATTCATTTTATAAATCTATAAACTTCAACTTTTATAAATCTATAAACTTCAAATCTTCACAATTTATAATTCTATAAATTTTCTATCTTCCCAGTTTATAATTCTATAAGTTTCATATCTTTACAATTTAACACTTATGAAAACTCGTTTTAAAATTTCAATAATTTCAATTGATAAATATAGATTTTGTACATCTTTTATAATACTTTAAAAATCTCAATTTAACCCATTCTAAAATTAAATCGACTTTCATTTCAAAAGTCACACTTTGGTTATATTTCACAATTTAAAATTTTCATAACTTTAAATTTATAACATTCATTTATTTAAGATAAATAAATTCCAAAATTTAATAAATCGTATACTTTCCAAAAATCACTTCAAAATCCCTTTTAAAGTAAAAATCGTTTATTTTTAAACTTTAAAATTGAACCCGATGATGCAACGCATCAATTAGTCCATCACAACATCAAACACCATATATCATCATATGATGACAGAATATATATCAACATCTGTAAATAAATAAATACAGTTGAGGAATCCAGTTGGATCCCTCCAACCTGTTTCCCTGCATCCAAAGACGTTAGCACAATACCAATTCCGCTCCAGTACGGAATTATCGCGGTATATAGGTTTTTATAAATCCGCTTACTAACGGCGCAATAGGGTCTCATCCGCTATACGAGGCGGGAAATCATCAATCCAATATATACATATGCCAATATGTATATACTGCTATATATATAGATATATCCTATCATATCTAATATCACACAGCAATCATAGCAATCAAACAATAACTGTAAAAAATTCCACATTTTTTTCGAGTGAGAAAAATCTCACCTTAGCTTTTTATTTGCAATCCCCTTTCGATCCAGTTTGTTTTCCCCATTTTAAAACCTTGTAACAACAATTATATAATTTAATTAAATTCGAACAAATCGAATAATAAATTCCCATTTAATAGCTTTATTTAATTTAAACTAAAAATTAAATTCCTTAAACCCAATTTTCTCTTATAAATTTAAGTAACTAACACTTTTGATTCTTAAACTAATACTTTCAAATTTAAAACAAAACTGTTTCGAAATTTAACAAACTTAAATTTTACTGTCTGCAGTTATATTTTTTGCAAACCAGACAATACTCCTGCTTTAAACTCTATATTTTTTTTTTTTAAATTAAAACAAAAGGGCTGTTATACACTCTACTGTAATTTGTAAAAACTAAGGGGAATACCTTACAACCGTGACACCCATCTCTCAAGCACGCTTGAATAGGAGACAACATCATTGCAATGCCCTCATCAACACTGCCGCTCGTAGGAAGATAACCAACCCAGATCGTCGAACTATCTCCACCACACGCTCGCGATCCACAGACGTTCGAGCATCACTCCGCTACAGGCTCGAATCGCCTGCCGCCACTAGCTTCCCCTCCTTCGACGCTGCGCACGTGAACTCGACTTCACCAGAGAAGCCCTAAATCGAACTGCCTCGCGCTCGCCTTCAAACGCGCGACACTATGAAGTCGCCCCATTCCCAACCTGTCGAAGCACTGTCGACCTGCGCGCGACCCACTTCAGTTCGTGCTTCCACCACACCGCGTGCGTCAGTAACCCCAATCGCCATCTTGAACTAGGGTTTCCCCCACCAACGTCGCTACACTCGGGAGCAAATCGAGACCGGCAATCGAACGTGTATGCGCGCGGTCATAAATGGTCGATATCGCGAACCTCCATCTCGAGTTCGATTTCATCTGAAGTTTGAAGGGGGAAAGGTCTCAGATTTTAAAAACGAGGAAAGGAGAACGTTTCTCTTTTGTTTACTTCGGCCATTTATTTTAGCTGAGGGAGAACGAGAGTAAAGGTTTTGATTTTTAAAATAGAGGGAAGCGTGATTTTGCAGAGAGGTATGGGTTTCATGATTTCTCTCGTGTTTTTAGGCTGAAACAAAGGGAACGAGATGATGTTGTTTTGTACGAGAGGAGACAGTTTAGTGGCTGATTGTTGACTAATTTTAAAATTGAAAATTAAATTTGAATTCGATTAAATCTCAACGCGTTTGCTTACCGTATGCTCACGTAACAACTCCGAATAATACGAAATTTGAAATCCGATAATAAAACAATATTACGGACCCAATGGAACTAGTTTCGTCGAATTCCGAGACTGTTTGAAAATTGACTATTTTATAAATATCGGTTCGAGTGATTATTTTCAAAACTGAACAAAACAGTTCGAAATTCAATTCTGAAAGTTCTATTACCTTCAGTGTTATCAATATAAATTTTACCAGCGTTTGAAATATTTTTCTTCAACTTAAAACTGAAGATTCAAATTTTTATTCAGCATTCAATCGATTAAATTTTAAAGTTTAATCGCAAATTTCAAAGTTATATCGGGGATTCAAATTTAATTATCGTTCAAATATTTAAAATTAATTAAATATTTCCAATTTAATTCGTTCGAAATTCTGGGTCGTTACACAAAGAGATAATAAATTACTTGCCAAAATATAAATCAAACGCAAAAAGGTACGTAATAAATTTAGAAAATTTAATTTGGTTGATGATTTATGCCCCATATATGGGAGGCCACTTGGTTTTGTTTTCTTTGATTGGTTTGGAGCCCGTAGAGGCAGTTTGTAGTTGTACTGATCGAGCCGCGCAAAGGAGATGTTGGCAAAATTTCTTTTGAAAATTTAAGAGTTAGAAAATTTATAGAGAATTTTGGGAAATTGTTGACAACTAAAATTTGATTTTCTAGGTTATATCTTGGAATAAATGAATGAAATAAGATTAGTTGGTATAGGTGAATGGATTTGAAAGACTTAGAAATTTTAGAATCTATTCCAGCTAATTGGTTTTGAAAAATAAGTTTAATAACTCATTTTAATTAAAAGTTTTAAAATTTAGGGTTTGGAAACATTTTCTACCTTAGGAATTTCGGAGATGAAATTCATTTAAGGGGGGAGAATGTAACAACCAAAATTCTGGTCATTTGATTTTAAATGTTTAATTTATTTTAAATTTTCAAAATAATTGAATTTTGGAATTTAATAACTTATATTCAAATATGCCAATCATTTAAATATTTGAATTGAGAATTAAATCTTAATTAAATGGATTTAATAATTCCATTTAACTTTTTTTAATTAATAAATAATATTGGTGAATCCAATTGGAAATATATTTACAATAATAAAGAGTTCGAATAATAAAACAGAAAATTTATTTTTTAGTTTTATGATTTGGTTTCTATTGACATGTTTTAATTTTAATTTATTTGATTTTTTCCATAATTATTAATTTGGAAAATATTGAAATTATTCGTTTAATGATTTATCGGCAAACGATGGTATTTGGAAAATTTCACAAAATAAAATAATCTGTGTAATTCACTATTGATTTATGATCGTGTCGCATATTAGTACACGATTATACTTTTATTTCGGTCACTCATGGTTCGTACTCGAATGAAATATTGCATAGCTGGGTACCATAAATATTTCATATAAATATTAAAAAAATTCAATTCAAAATTCAATTTTTAAAACGACAATTTGACGTCATGGACATTTTGGGGACTCGAGAAAATTTTTGCTCTGGAAAAGGCGGACATAATCATTTTGTTTCTTAGAAAATTTTATTATAAAATCACACTTCAACACTTTGCCATATTTCTTCATTTTCGTTCACTCCCTCTCTTCTTGTTTATTTCCTATACCTTAGAAATATAGCCGATTGTTTCAAAATTCCAAATCAAACGATTTAATCCACTAAAAATCCCCAAATAATATTCGTTTAAATCGTTGGAGTGCGATCTTTAATTTCATATAGGTCTCATAGCATGCGACGGTGTCAAAGGTCGATCGATTTTGAAGGGCCGATGCTAGGGTTTCATCTCAGTGGCGATGTAGTGGACGATGTGCCACCGTTGGGGTTGCGTGAGGTTTCTCTGGGCAAGACGAAGGTTCAGTGAGGGTTTGGGGAGGTTCGACCCTGTATTGGTGAATGCGACTATTATGATGTTGCTGCTTTTGGCCGTGTCCAGGTCGTTTTCGATGGGCACGTGCGAGCTTAGGTTAGTGGTTTCTGGGGCGATCAAACATGTAGGGTGAATCGATGGCGACGTCGGCTTGGAGTTTCGTCGAGGGGAGGCCAAGATACGACATGCGTGTATAGGGGAAGGTCGCGTGCATATGCCCATGTACAGGCACGAAGTAATTTTGGGGAAGAAGAAGGCTTGCGGTAATGGGTTGGATTTTGTTGGGCTTTGGGCTGTGGTCTTTTTGAGTTAAGGAATAAATGTAAATGAATTAATTAAATTAAGATGGTTAATTAATATTTTTTTTCAGTAATTAATTCAAATCTTGCTCATATTAGGTCCAAATCAAACGTGGTCAATCGTATTGGATCGTAACAACAAGATCTATGTTGTGCAATTAGATTGAAGGAGATTGGAGCTTGTAGAATTTCATGCTAAAATCAAATGCCTGTTCGATTTTAGCTCAGAACGGAACGATTTGACGATAATTGGAAATTTCTGTGAGTTTACTCACCCTTAAAATTGCTATGTAATATCCATGATGCTATAAATTGATTGATGAATGTTTGGTTGATAGATTATATATTGTTGTGGTTGTTTGATTCTCTGTTTTTGTTGAAATTGCCGTTTGGAAAACAGATGACATATTAGCTTAATTGTTGAGAACCTATATGATTATATATATTATCTGTAACCATTGTTTTGCAGAGAATATTTGTAGAGAGACCCTAAGAGGTTTGTCGCCAATAATAATTATTTATTTCTTTATGCTGCTCAAATTGATATTAAGTTGACAATAATTGTGATATTCTGTTTAAATTATTTAAATTTTGTTATAGCAATTTTAGCTATATCGTCATTTATTTAATTTCATCCCCAAAGCCTTGTCATATGAACTTGGGCTTGTGTTTCTGCCAAAACCGAATATTGAAAATTCATTAATCAGTTTGATTAATGATAATTTAAAATAATTAATCGTCTCTACTAATGATTATTTGAGTTCAATTAATTCTTTTGATTTTTGATAATGGAAGTTCAATTAGTTTATTGAACTTAATTAATTATTTGAATTAATGATGATGGAACTAAATAAATTATTTCAGTTAATGATAATTGAAATTAATAATCACTTTAATTAATGATATTTAAAAGTAATTGATCATTTTAAATAATGATACTTGAATTTTATTAATCATTTTAATTAATGATTTTTTAAATTTAATTAATTGTCTTAACTAATGATATATGGAATTTAGTTAAATCATTTTAATCAACAATGTTTTATAATTAAATAAATCATTTTAACGAATGATGTTTTGATTAATCGTTTTAGCTAATGGAGTTGAATTAAATCAATCCAGTTAATTTATGTGAACCGAATTAATTGTTTAATTGATAGAATTTTAAATTTCTTATTAGTTTAATAAATAATGTTAGAGATGACTTATTCATTTTTAACTAATGATTAGTTGAATTTAATAAATCTTTTTAATTAAGGATATTTAAAGTTAATTAATTGATTTAATAAAAATGGTTTAAGTAAATTAACTAACATAATAAAATTGCTTTAATCAACGGATTTAAAGTTAATTTATCAATGTTATAAAAGTGTTTGGGAATAATTATCTATTTTATTATAGATAATGAATTGTTTATTTAAAAGGATTTTAAATGTGATTAATTATCTTTCGGGATAATTAATATTGTTTTTAAAGTTATAAGAAGGAATTGGAACTCGATTATTGGGATGTTAAGTTGGATAATCTTCTGGGTGTTCGGTTTGATGTTGGTTTAGGCCTTCGGGGTGTCGCGCTTGGAAAAATTATTCTCTTAACATTTTAACAGTCGGGAACTAATTCTAAAAGTGTTTTACCAATACAGAAATCAAGAAAATATTCAGCTCATTTTTGAAAGTAAAAGTTTGATTCGTTTATGGAAATGAATTATTTTCGAAAAGCGAATCACTTATATGGAAAGGATTTATTTGTATAATTAGCACTAAACATCGAAGAAGTCGATTTGTCGCTATTTCGAAAGTTAAGAATAATCGTGTGACATGACTTTGAGGTACTACCTTGACTTCTCCGGTATTATTGTTAACCAAGAAATAGTCCAAGTTTGAATTCGATCAGTGGTGGTAAGTATAAAAAACTTAATTTCCATATACGATCATTTTATATCCTCGATATTTGGTATCTCAGTTATCGGTTACTTCAGCTACTTTATTATCGTAATTCTAAGAAGATTTATTGCTCCATTGAGCGTTGCTATCCTTTGTCGGAAACGACTAAACCAAAAGTGTGAGAGGAAAGCCAAGCTATGTGGGGTTGCTTCCATTAAGGTATTTTCACATCTCATCTAGTTTGGATTCGGTTGTGCACTTAGATGCGGAAATATTGGGATACTCGGTAAGGTCTCGTGGGGTTTGGCTTGGTATTGTTCCAGAAGTGTCACAGAGTAAATGAGCTTCTCAAAGGTATATTACTAGAGTTATACTTCAAGGGGGTGCTCCTTCCTAGTCATTTATAGGAAATTTTCCTTTCCTTATTTGATTCGAAACCTACAAATTCGTTTAAGCTTTAAATTGCCACGAGTAGAGCCAACTCCTCAACACATCATTTAAGTGTTTATTTAGTCCATTCTATCAAGTTTGGGTTGTTACCTTATTTATACCATTCTATCAAGTTGAACTGTTACCTTATTTAGTCCATTCTATCAAGTTGGACCGTTTTCCTAGTGCTATCCATTCTGTCCAGTTTGGATTTTACTCGGTTTATTTCCATTCTCTGAAGTCAGGTTTAATTTTATTTATGCTCACTCATATTTGGATTTGTTTTTCTGATATTTATTTCTGCTCTTGCCTGTATGGATGTAATTCTTGTGAGGTAAAAACTCGTTCCGTGTTAGCGACGTGGTCTCATAGAACTTTTATATGATCTTCATTATTCGAGTTATCTCACGCTGGTATTTCCAGACTGATCCGGGTGTTATATATTTATAATCCTCGGGTCAGACCGAGTATTTTCCCAGGTTGTCTTTGAAGCTTTGGAGATCATTGAGGGGAGCTGAAGATTCACTATCGTAGTTTTATATTCCGCTGTATTATGTAGGATACCTATCGGCATTTGTATGGTTAGGATTTTATAACTGTCTAGCCGATTAGGTTTGTTTTTAACTTTGATATACTCTGTATGTTTGAAGTGGCAGTTTCTACTTTCCTTGTTATATTATATGTTATTGATTTCGCTGTGAAATTTTGTTCCTCTATTCTATGTTCTTTTCTTTTTATTTACCCCTAACAATCTTCCCTTTGTCGATTGGATGCACGACATTTGAACATAGTGGTAGTGTTTGGTGTTAACTTTCGATGCTAAAAAAGGTGGGTCGTTACATTTTGGTATCAGAACGAGGTTAAGTGTGAACCTTTGCTTTGGTAGGGTTTAGCTCATTAAAGATAGGGTAAGCGACACCTTAGAATGAGTCTGAGAGTATAATATATACGAGAGCGTATTTGTTATTGATATAAAGCTCGTTCCACGTTAGCGGCATGATCTCTCAAAACTTTTATATGATCTTTATTATTCGAGTTATCTCACGCTGGTATTTCCAGACTGATCCGGGTGTTATTTATTTATAATCCTCGGGTCAGACCGAGTATTTTCCCAGGTTGTCTTTGAGGCTTTGGAGGTCATGGAGGGGAGCTGAAAATTCACCTACTGTAGTATTTTATATATTCTACTGTATTATATAGGATACCTATCGACATTTGTAAGGTCGGAATTTTATAACTGTTCAGCCGATAAGGTTTGTTTTTAACCCTGATATACTCTGTATGTTTGGAGTGACAGTTTCTACTGTCCTCATTATATTATATATATTGTCGATTCCGCTGTGAGATTCTGTTTCTCTGTTCTCTGTTCTTTTCTTTTTATTTACCCCTAACAATCTGCCCTTTTGTCGATTGGATGCGTGACATTTGAACACAATAGTAGCGTTTGGTGTGGACTTTCGATGCTAAAAAAGGCGGTCGTTACAACGCCTGTTTTAATCCGCCAATCCCAAATATATTTTCATCTGCTTCTTCCTCCTTCTACTCCCTGACATCATTATCCCGCATCTCTCAGTTCAATCCACCACCTATGAAGCAGAGCTATATTTCCGGCCGTCCTCTCCGTGGTGCTCCCATTATCTCTATCAAGATATACAATCTCTCTCTCTCTGTTTGTTTAAATCTGCATGAACGATCCATCTTCTGCTTTCTGAAATTATGCATGTTTCTCTCTTGCAAAACAAAATAAATAGTAGCAGTAAAGGCCGCGCAAGCCAGATCTCGAATTTGGTTTTTCTATTTGAATCTGGTAAGCATTTGAATCGCCTCCTCCTCCTTTGATGGCAGAGTGTCAGGTACAAGAACAAAACTTTAATTTCAGCAAACACCATATGAAACTTGTGTAAGAACTTTGAAAATAAATAAATGATGTACTGATTCCTCTTCTTTGTCACATAAAACACATAAACTATCATTGGTTATTCCAAATTGCCAAATCTATCCCGTGTGTTTAATCGATTAATCATAGCTGGATATGATATAAAGGACATCTTTCTGCTATTCTTTGAATGCCAGACCAATTCATACCAATCTCTCTTTGTTCCCTACTCTTGAACCTTTTCCCATGATTTGTGAAATGAGAATTTTCCACCCTCAAACCATTTGTACCGATCTTGATCGTTGTTGCTGTAGATATGTACTTCCCTGATTGCATTCTCCACCTCTTTGGTTGCTGCAAGCATATTTGGCCTTTATTCTCCATCATGTAGTATGTCTGCATTCTTTGTATGGTCCTCACATATCAACTGAAATATGTGCAATCCCAACATGTCTACTAAACATTTACAATTTATCCAGGGTTCAAACCATAGAAAGGTGTCACCTCCATCTGAAGTAGCTTTGTTAAAATATTGTCTTCCATTTGTTCTTAAGTGCATGATATATTTCCATGTACATGAGGCATTATTGTCAATGTGCGTCGACCAGAAGTGTTTATTTTTACAATACCTCTTTTTGATCCATTCAATCCAAAGATTGTTTTTTGTCAGCAGATTCCATAACAATTTAAGGCATGCTTCCCTCTTAAGATCTGAAAATAGCTTGAGTCCTACACCTCCCTCTGCCTTTGGTTTACATAGGACATTCCATGCAACTTTATTGAGCAACTCAGCTCTCCCTTCTAAGCTTAGAAACTTAGTGTCATAAACTCTGGCACTTCGAGTAATGTAAATAAGTAGAGGATAGAGGTACACCTAAATATGTTATAGGTAAGGAATCCACTACAAATTTTAATATATTCATAATGAAAGACCTCCGGGTTGCTACTCTACTAAAATATATTCTACTCTTCATTATATTAACATTAAGTCCGGAGTGGATACCGAGCTTTTGAAAAATTTGCATCAAAGTAGTTGCACTAGTCACACTTGTCTTTCCAAAGACCATCAGGTCATCAGTGTACAGTAGATGGGTAATATATGGTTTGAATCTAAAAACTGGGAGGAAGAGTTTAGATTTAGGAGCTTCATTCATAAGTAAAGTAAAATATTCCATGGTAATAGTAAACAAATATGCGGAGAGTGGATCTCCTTGACGAGTCCCCTATTTCTAGTAATAAAGCCCTTTGGGATACCTTGAAGCAAGAAAGAGTATGCTGGTGTATTGATACATTCGAAAATGATATTTCTAAAGTGTGTAGGAAAACCCATTCTTTCCATAATGATACATATAAAGCCTCTGTCTATCATGGCATATCCTTTTGGATGTCCACTTTAACACAAAATTTATCAGCTCCTTACTTATTGAAGTCACAAAGTTGTTCATGTGCTAATAATATGTTGTCACCAATATACCTCCCATTGATGAACACACACTGATTTTCTGAGATCAGGAAGGGTAGAAAATATTTCAATCTATTGTAAAGTACCTTAATAAAGACCTCATAATACATGTTACAACAGGATATTGGTCTATAGTGTGTGATGTTAGTAGGTCTGTGTCACATCACCTATCTAGAGGCCTAAAAATAAGCGGTACAGATACATGAAACAAAACACATATTTCAAAACAACTTTTTCGTCATTACATTTCAAAACCAGACGTTCCATATTCTCAATACAAAATCCCAATACGTTCTCAGACACAGATCAAATATACTTACCGCAAAATACGCCAAGAGCGGTATATGAAGATACCCCCTTGGATGATCAGAGTCATATAGTCATAATAGACTTAATACAAACACATCGGAAATACAACAAAATATAAAACAAGAACTGCAACTCCTAAATAGCTATCCGATTGCCTCCTGCATGCCTCCGGTAGCCTTATTCGTCATCCTACTTAAACCTAAAAAAGACCTTAACCCCTCAGCCTACTCAAATCAATTTTGAGCACCCGAGAGTTTAAGGGGAAAGCATAAACTTTGAGTCGGACGTAAAGCCTGATGTGAATAATACTATACATCCTTTTAAAATATATCTTTGCAAAACCCTTTCCTGCAACCAAAACTGGTTAAATACTGTAAAGCATCATTATGTAAACTATATCAGGTAATAATGAACTATCTATTCAACACATAAATTTTGTTTAGCTAACTTTTAACCTTTGGCTGACTCGGGCCTACCAGACCATATAAACAAAATTAATCTAACACCTGTTAGATTCTCCTCTTTTCGACAATTTATCCTTAACTATCTGTGAAATACTTCTCTTCTGGACGGTCTGTCCCTAACTTAATAATCTCCCAAGTCTTCCTCATCCTAATGGTTTTTTCAGGCTCACCAATAATCTATCTATATACAAACATATATTCCTTTCGGTGTGTAATCATAATTTTAGTCTACCTGTGACCTAGCTCTACACACAGGAATTTTAAACAACAATTAGCTGGGGCCAATTGATAATGTATAGGGCACGTCCCTATACCAGTCCCATCTGGTATTTTAATATCTGAGTCATTTTCACTTAGGGATTCCCTCACATAATTTTCCTTGAAATCATATTCAAAATGATTTAAAACCTTTAAATAAAACTTACACAAGGAAAATATATAATCTTTATGCTTTACTCAAAATCACATTGCCATGTTCTATATATTCTTTACTCAAACTTTAGTTGATGAAACATTTAAAAATTTAAAAGTATCCCTTTCGATGCTATTTAAAGTACCCCTTTCTAAACCTTTGAAAGCATCTCTTTCGAAACCAAGTAAAACCCTTTTATTTATCTAGGCAAAGAGGCCAAAACATTTCCTTTCGAAACCATCCATACTTCAAACCTTTCGAAATCATACTTCAAACCTTTTGAATCCATTGGAATATTTCCTTTCGAAAGTAATAAAACTTTAGACATCCTACATTAAAACACTTTTAAAACATTGCCTTAGAAACCTTAGGAAAGCCTTCCATTTCAAACCTTTCGAAACCATCAAAATAGGACCTTTCGACCTTGTCGAAAGCTACCTTTCGACCCCTTTGAAAGCTACCATTCGACCCCTTCGAAAGATTGGATTTCGACTCCTTCGAAAGCTTTGTTTCGAACCCATTGAAACCATTCAGAAAATAAAACCTTTCAAAAGCATTCAACCTTTAAAACATAAACCTTTCGAAAGCTCTTTGGATTCAATTTAAAATATGAGGAAAAACTTCTGTTAAAACCTTTTGACTTCATCGGAAGCTTAGATTTCGACCCCTTCGAAAGCTCCGCTTCGAAAGCTTTAAAACATATATTTTTAAAAAAATAGGCTCTAGCCTTTAAAACACCTCCTTCGAAACCTTGGGTTATACTACAATAGAATAAAAAGGGTAAAACATCTAAGTCGAAAGCTTCCTTTCGAAAGCATGGGAGAAGCGGCTGATTTAAAAACAAGTGTACCTTTCGACCTTGTCGAAAGCATGACTTCGTAAGGTAGAAAAGCGGCAGTAACCTTTCGACCTCGTCGAAAGGTTTAAACCTTTGTTTTAAATATTTGACCTAGTCGAAAGCAACCATGTCAAAAGCTTCTTTTCTAAAGCAAAGCAGGCGTTACTTTGGCTTATAAAACAAACACACTCCATCCACCTCGACAACTAAGGTTTCGACCAAGTACCCTTCGACCATATCCAATTTGTTACTTACCAAATTGCTTGATGCCATACACATTGGTTTCGACTTTTTCGAAAGCTTTAATACCTTTCAACCTCGTCGAAAGGTCTGGGTCGGAAGCTTTGATGCCGAGAATGGCTGAAATATGCTAAAAGCATGATTTTCTTGTTTTTAACTTAAAAGAGATAACTTTTCAACTAACCTGCCTTTGTTTGTCAAATTCTTATTGGTTAACTAATATTTTTCATAAAAGTGTTGCCAGTAATTTGAGAAATATACAATGATTTTATTTTATAAAATGCCCCTTCTCCTTAATAAAATATATAAAGCATTTAAGTCCCATATCTTAAATAATTTTATACATTCATCAAAATACTTAGGAAAAATCTGGAGAAATTCCAAAAAATCTATTTTAATATGTTTTTCAACTTGTAAAAATTTCAAATCCAAATAATTATTATTTTAGCTGTAAATAATTTATAACCCAATAAATCATTTTTCTCACTAGAAAATAAATATAAAATCCACATTAATTCAGAAAATTATGAAAATTGAAACTCATCTCTAAAAGATCAATTCTGACTTATATTTATATTTTCAAGGCATTTGGATGTCATTTATTAGGATTTTCATATCAAACATATCATAAAAACTAATGGAACATGTATAATTTATCTACAAATATATATATATAACTTTAATCATCCAAAACATGGCAAAAACTTGGAAAATCATTTCGGATCTAACTTAAAACCGAAAACCATAAGAAAATGGGATGTAGTAATTATTCGCCTTAGCTTTGAGATTAAAAGATGTGAGATTTGATGTTGAATATGTTGATTAACTTCTTTCTCTTGAATCCTAGCTTTATCTTCTCTTGAGAATGGAAATGGTGGCCGACCTTGATGTTTTTAGTTGGATAAAATGAGAATGAACATGTGTTTCATTTCCTAAGGGTTTAGGTTATAAGCCTCTCATATTTTCCATTTTTTTCTTACTCATTTCCTAACACATTTGTTTATGTTATCTCATTTTAATTTACAAATTAGCATGGCACGACTACCCTTTTAGTTAGATCAAATCTCAACCTATTAATCTTCACATTATTATATTTAATTTAGCTAATTAAATATCCTAAATAATGTTACAAAAATATGGGGTGTTACAGACTCTCCTCCTTAAAGAATTTCATCCTCGAAATTATGATAAGGCATACAACAAAACAAATAAAGGTAAAACATATCATCAAACAAATCAGGATAAGTGTCTCTAATCCTACCCTCAGTCTCCCAAGCACAGTCTCTAGCATCGTCACTCCACTGGACCTTTACTAATCTAACCGTCTTGTTCCTCAACTTCTTCTCATCTCTCTCAATTATCCAAATCGGCTTTCTAACTATAGTCAAGTTCGGCTCTACTATTAAATCTTCTAACACTGCAGGTGCTATAGTAGTCTCCGGGTCTCTAACACACTTTCTAAGATGAAAAATATGAAAACATTATGGACTCCTGCCAAACTATCCGGTAACTCCACTCTATAAGCAAATTTCTCGATCCTTTCAACAATACGGAAAGGTCCAACAAATCTAGGTGCTAACTTTCCTTACTTTCCAAATCTAATCACACCTTTCATCGGAGAAACCTTAATAAACACATAGAATCCAACAGAGAATTCCAAATCTTTTCTTCTTCTATCTGCATAACTCTTCTGCCTAGACTGAGCTTCCTTTATCCTAGCTCGGATTAACTCAATCTTCTCTGCGGTTTCTTTTACCAAATCCTGGCCAAAAACCAATCTATCCCCTGTCTCTAACCAACATACAGAAGATTTGCATGGTCTTCCATACAAATCTTCAAACGGTGCCATCCTAATACTAGCCTGATAACTACTGTTATACGAGAACTCGACTAAATGGAGATGGTCTTCCCATGATCCCCTGAAGTCCAATACACAAGCTCTTAACAAATCTTCCAAGACTTTGTTAACTCATTCCGTTTTCCTATCAGTCTGTGGATCGTAAGCAGTACTCATATTGAGCTTGGTTCCTAAAGCTTCCCGTAGACTCTTCCAGAACTCACAAGTAAATAAAGAATCTCTACCACTGATAATACTACTAGGAATTCCATGCTGTCTAACCACATTCTTCATATACAACTTCGCCAAAATAGGTGCCGTCCTAGTTGACTTTGTCGGAATGAAATGGGCACTCTTGGTTAGTCTATCCACTATAACCCATATGCTTTCATTTCCTCTACTCGATCTTGGAACTCATCTATAAAATCCATCGAGATATAATCCCACTTCCACATTGGAACAACCAACGGTTGAAGCAATCCACTTGGCTTCTGGTGTCTAGCCTTTGCCTGCTGGCAATTCAAGCACCCCTTAACACACAAACCAATGTCCCATTTCATACCTTCCTAGAAGAAACTTCTCTTCATATCCGGATACATCTTCGTTCCTCCTAGATGGATAGTGAAATTTGAACGATATGGCATTCATCCAAAACTTCTTTCCTCATGTCTCCTACATTCGGAACACACAACCTTCCTTTCTTTCTCAACCACCCTTTCTGGTCAAGACTAGAATCCTTCGCTCTCCGTTCCTTCCTTTAACCTTCTGATCTGCTCAGCCAAAACTGGATCCTCCTCCTGTTTAGAAGTTATCTTATCAATCATTACCGGTCATACTTCTAAGTAAGACACTACAACATTTCCTTCACTAGAACATACTTCGGATCTATACTGCACTTTACAAGCTGACAACGCTCCCAAATCTTTCCACTCAGCAATCAATTCCAATACTGCATTCTGATGTTTCCTCCTAAGTGCATCCGCTACCTTGTTTCCTTTTCCGGGTGTGTACTTAATCCAAAATCATAAGCAGCAATAAACTCCAACCATCTTTGTTGTCTCATGTTCAGCTCCTTCTGAGAGAACAAGTACTTCAATGACTTATGATCTGTATAAAGCTCAAATCGCTCTCCCAAAAGATAATGCCTCCATACCTTCAAAGGAAATATAACGGCAGCTGACTCCAAATCATGCGTTGGATACCTAACTTCATGTGGTTTGAGCTGTCTAGAAGCATAAGCAATCACTTTACCTCTTTGCATCAACACAGCTCCAAAACCAGTTCCACATGCGTTTGTATAAACAACCAAATCCTGATTCACCTCAGGAACCACCAACACTGGTGCATGGGTCAATAAGTGTTTCAAGCTCTGGAATGCTTCCTCACACTTATCAGTCCATAAAAACTTCACATCTTATCGCGTAAGCTTAGTCATCGGTGCAGCAGTCCATGAAAATCCTTTATAAGCCTTTGGTAATATCCAGCTAATCCAAGAAAGCTTTTTATCTCGGTCACCGTCTCGGGTCTCTTCCAATTATTCACCGCCTCAATCTTAGTCGGATCTACCGACAACCCTTTCTCTGAGACTACATAATCAAGGAACTTCACTTCCTACTTCCAAAAATGGCAATTCGAAAACTTAGCCTTCAACTTATGCTCCCTTAGTGTCTCAAGCACAAATCTAAGATGAACTTCATGCTCCTTCTCGTTTTTATAGTATATCAGAATATCATCTATGAAGACCAACACAAATCTATCCAAATGCTTTCGGAAAATTCGGTTCATCAAATCCACAAAGAATACCGGCGCATTAGTTAGTCCGAACTACTTAACTAGCCACTCGAACGATCCATACCTTATCCTAAACGCCGTCAAAGGAATACTATCCTCTGCCACTCTAAGTTGATGAAACCCGTCGCTAAATCCAGCTGAGAGAATACCTTGGCTCCACTTAACTGATCGAACAAATCGTCAATTCTCGTTAATGCATATCGGTTCTTTATCGTCTTCTCATTCAACTTACGATAATCGATACACAGCCTCAACGATCTGTCCGGCTTCTTTGCACACCGCTGCTGCACCCCAAGGTGAACAACTCGGTCGAATAAAATTCTTGCCTTCCAAATCCACCAACTACACCTTCAACTCTTTCATCTCTATAGGTGTCATTCTGCTTGACGGCCTATTCACCGGTTCTGCTCCAGGCACTAAATCAATCCGAAACTCAATGGCTCGTTTCGATGGCAATCCAACAACCGGTTCAAACACATCAGCAAATTCTCTAACCACGAAGACTCGATGCAACTCATCCTCCAACTCCATGATACCTAATAAAGCATTCACCTCACAACTAGGGTTTTCTACGGTATAAACTATCCGATCACTAGAATCTGGGTGTTTAAGTGATATTTTCCTATCTTGGCAAAATATCCTAGAATCATACTAACTTAACCAATCCATCCCAAGGATAATCCCAACACCCACAAAATCAAATACATGCAAACAGCAATCAAAAGTATGACCTAGCAATTCAAACTCTAAATGGTCACACCTCATCCCAAGTGTCGCATACCCATCTATCGGATTTGCAACCCTTAAGGAAGTTACTAAATATGAGGGTTCTAGGTTAAGCTTATCTACCAACCATCGAGATATAAAAGAATGTAATGCACCAGTATCAAACAGAACACTAATAGACATACCGTGAATCTTCAGCGAACCACCCGGAACAGCCTTCCCTTTCGTGTGCACAACTGGCCTTGATGTTGTGGGCTCTAATGCGTATAACTGCCCCCTTCCATCTCAAGCAGGCTCTTTGCATTGGTTCTCATAATGGTCGAACTGGTTGCAATTAAAACATCTGATGTTCTTCATCCCAACTACTTCTTTCTCTTTTCCTTTTCCAGTCCGACACTCATTAGCATAATGTCCCTTGTTATCACATTTATAACAGACCACTTCAGATTTTCCCTTCTTTTGTGCTCCTCCATTCTGAGCATTCTTCTTATGGAAAAACTTTCTTTTTTGGCCTTGTCCCACCTGGACCTCCTTCACCTTCTTCTTCTCCGAACAAGCTAATGCCTCTTCCTGCCTCAGCGCCATTTCTACCACTACATCACACGGATCTCTTATGTGCGGTAAGGTAGCTCTTGCCAACTCTGACTTCAAACCTCTTATAAACTTCTCATTTCTCTTCATCGCCGTATCAACCATGGCATACCCGTACCGGGCTAACTCTTCAAATCTTCTTGCATACTCTAGAACAGACATCTCTCCTTGTTCTGGTTCAGCGAACTTCCTAACCAACACCGACTACGCCATCACTGACATAATCTTTTCTTGAAACCTTCTCTTAAACTCCGCCCAAGTCATAGTTTCCTCATTGACACCTACTGCAACAGTATTCCACCAAAATAGAGCAGCTCCCTGAAGCTGTCTCGAAGCTCGTCTCATTTTCTGCTCGTTGTTCAATCCTAAGTCAATAAAGATTCTCTTACAATGCAACAGCCAGTTTTCTACCTAAATCGCATCTTCAGTTCTAATGAAAGGCTTTCCTCCAAGCCTAATATAGTTTCTGCTCAAGTTAGCATAGTGGTTGACATCGAAGCTTCCTGAACTCCTCCTCCAGCAGCATTTCCTCCAACAACTCCAGCTGCAATTCTAGCTTGCATCATGTTTATGAAAAATTGGTACATGGCTCCCATATCCACTTGGGGAACCTTAACACAACATTTTCAGCTTGAGCCTGACCTGGACCTCTTCTAGCATTTGGTCGGGCATTTCCATTAGTGGTGGTGCTCTCTCCTCCAAGATTAACTCTGCCTCTTCTTCCATCCATATCTGTATTCAAGCTTCGTGAGATACAGATGAATAGCCTAACTAAGATAGGAGTCTAGAGATATAGCGTATACTTATATATAATAAATACAAGTACGTTACTATAGCGTTATCCCATACCCCGATCTTAACTCTAATTACTAAGGATTATGTTTTTAAAAACCATTTTTAGTTAAAGTATTTCATAAACCATGCTCTGATACCAAGCTGTCACATCCCCTATCTAGAGGCCCAAAACTAAGCGCCACAGTTGCTGCAGTCATCTATATTTTAGCTTCCAGCGACTAAATACGGCCATGTTAACGGTATCTATAATATCAGAAGCACTTGAATATGAAACAAAACACAGATTTCAAAACAACTTTTTCTTCCTTACATTTCAAAACCAGATGTTCCATATTCTCAATATGTAATCCCAATACGTTCCCAAGCACAGATCAAATATACTTATTACAAAATACGCCAAGAGCGGTATATGAAGATACCCCCTTAGATGATCAGAGTCATATAGTCATAATAGACTTAATACAAACACAGCGGAAATACAACAAAACATAAAAGAAGAACAACAACTCCTAAATAGCTATCCATTTACCTCCGGCATGCCTCCGGTAGCCTTATTCGTCATCCTACTTAAACCTAAAACAGACCTTAACCCTTCAGCCTACTCAAATCAATTTTGAGCACCCGAGAGTTTAAAGGGAAAACATAAACTTCGAGTCAGACATAAAGCCTTGTGTGAATAATACTATACATCTTTTTAAAACATATCTTTGCAAAACCCTTTCCTACAACCAAAACTGGTTAAATACTGTAAAGCATCATTATGTAAACATATATATATATATATATATCAGGTAATAATGAACTATCTATTTAACACATATGTTTTGTTTGGCTAACTTTTAACCTTTGGCTGACTCGGGCCTACCACACCATATAAAAAAAATTAATCTAACACTTGTTAGATTCTCCTTTTCTGGACAGTTTGTCCTTAACTATCTGTTAAATACTTCTCTTCTAGACGATTTGTCCCTAACTTAATCGTCTCTTAGGTCTTCCTGATCCTAAAGGTTTTTTAGGCTCACCAATAACCTATCTGTATATAAACATATATTTCTTTCGGTGTGTAATCATAATTTTAGTCTACCTGTGACCAATCTCTACACATTGGAATTTCAGACCACAATTAGCTAGGGCCAATAGGTAATGTATAGGGCACGACCATGTACCAGTCCCATCTGGTATTCTAATATTTGAGCCAGTTTTACTTAGGGATCCCCACCCATAATTTTCCTTGAAAACATTTTCAAAATGATTTGAAACCTTTAAATCAAAGTTACACAAGGAAAATATATAATCTTTATGCTTTACTCAAAATCACATTGCCATGTTATATATATTCTTTACTCAAACTTTAGTTGATGAAAACATTTAAACATTTAAAAGTATCCCTTTCGATTCCATTGAAAGTACCCCTTTCTAAACCTTTGAAAGCATCTCTTTTGAAACCAAGTAAAACCCTTTTGTTTATCTAGGAAAAGAGGCCAAAACATTTCCTTTCGAAACCATACTTCAAACCTTTCGAAATCATACTTCAAACCATTCGAAATCATACTTCAAACCTTTTGAACCCATTGGAATCTTTCCTTTTGAAAGCAATAAAACTTTAGACATTCTACATTAAAATGCTTTTAAAACATTGCTTTAGAAACCTTAGGAAAACCTTCCATTTCAAACCTTTCAAAACAATCAAAACAGGACCTTTCAACCTTGTCGGAAGCTACCTTTCGACCCCTTCGAAAGCAATCCATCGAAAGCTTGGTTTTCGACCTCATTGAAACCATTCAAAAAATAAAACCTTTCGAAACCATTCAACCCTTAAAACATAAACCTTTCGAAAGCTCTTTGGTTCAATTTAAAATATATGGAAAAACTTGTCTTAAAACATTTCGACTTCATCGGAAGCTTAGCTTTCGACCCCATCGAAAGCTCTGCTTCGAAAGCTTTAAAACATATCTTTTTAAAACAATAGGCTCCAGGCTTTAAAACACCTCCTTCGAAAGCTTGGTTTATACTTCAATAGAATAAAAAGGGTAAAACATCTAAGTCGAAAGCTTCCTTTCAAAAGCATGGGAGAAGCGGTTGATTTAAAAACAAGTATACGTTTCGACCTTGTCGAAAGCACGACTTCGAAAGGTAGAAAAGCAGCAGTAACTGATGTGAACGTAAATGTGCATATTTTTACCACCATATTTAACCTCTTTAAATTAAATAAATGATCATATCGGGTATTTTAACTTGTTTAAACCAAATTTTTTTTTTCAAATTGTCACATATTCATCTTCATATAGGGGCAAAATGGTCATTTTTATGCATTTATTGAATTGTGAAAATTTACTTGGAACTTTTTATGTTGTTTTGTAGGAAATTTAGTGAATTTTACAAGTGGTTTCATGATGATATATGCATGCACAAGAGTGAAGAGAACAAATGAAGATGGAAATAATTCAAAGTGATGATCATGGAGGACCCCACTTACCCACCTACCTTAATGTACACTTAGGAGCTAATGCACATGCTAAAAGGCCATTAAATCTTCATGCACACTTAATGGATGATTAGTGGATGCTAATGGTTACTTGGCCACCACACTTCCTAAGGGGTAGTTTGAGCATTCCCCAAAAATATAGATTAGGGTTTCTAACTTATATAAATACCCCTTATGCTTCATGTAACCTCCTCTTCCTCTTAGTTAGTTTTAGGCTCAGGATAAAACACAAGCTCTCTTCTTTCTTTTCATGGCTACTTAGCCATTTCTTTCATGTAACTTTCATTTTTTTATGCAATGTTAATTAGTGCTTTCTTTTCATTCACATGCTTCTCTTCTTATGTTAGTAGTGTAGTTTATTATTCATGCAAGTAGATTAGTTTTTACTTCTTTTTACTTAGCTTTTCTTTTCATTTTCTCTCTCTTTTTACTCTTGTTTTATTTCAAGTTGCAAGCTACAACTGTTGATATGATAACACAAATGAGAGGCTAATCCCTTCAATTTAGGGGTAATGAAGCCTCTAATCATGTAGCTTCAACATTTTGATAATTATTGCTCTCTTTTGTGCTTAAATGAATGTTTATGTGATTTAATGTTCATGATGAATTTGATAGTCTATGTTGTTCATAACAAATTGGCTGTGCTTAAACAATCACAAACAAAAATTGCCTCTTCATCTAAATATGATTATGGCAAAGAAGTGAATGTTGAAATTGAAATTTGATGGTCTAAATTTCTAAGTAATAGTTAATAGACCATACTTAAAATAGATTTTGCTTTCAACTTGTTGTCATTTTTCATGAGAGTTGAAAAATAGTTTAAATGGCCTGTTATAGTTTGATGGCTTATGTTGAGCTAATTAATAGAACAAATGGGCTATACTTATGATAAGCACATCAATTAAACTTACTAATGACTAAAAAGGAGAGATAATAATTTCATGTTTTGTTGAACTATATGATAGAGAGAGTGGAATTATCTCTAAATTGTCATTTATTCTCATATTTTCTCACTTTCTTTTTGACATTTTTCTACATTTTTAGCTTCACACTATTCAAATTCTTGGTTAAATTTGATTGAATAGAAATTTAAAATCTACAATTCCCTGCAGATCGACCCGTACTCACTACGTACTATGACAGTACGCTGTGCGCTTGCGATATAAATTTAATTCATTTATCGGCGGGTTTCTAATTCAATAGAAATTGCCGTTAAACAAGTTTTTGGCGCCGTTGCCGGGGAGTTACTTCAATTTTAATTTTTATTCTTCGAATTATTTTTGTTTGATTTTTATTGTGTGTTTGTTTGTGTGTGTTTGCGTATATAATTTTTTTTGTTTGTGTGATTTTTTGTTTGCATTTTGTTTGTGTGTTCTTTTGCATTTGCATATTTATAAAAAAAACTTCATTTCGAAAACAAATATATTTTATTGCATTGCATTTTCATTTACAATTACATTTGTTTTCTAGACTTTACATTTCATTTACACTTTACAATTTACAATAAAAACAGACTGCATCTTTTTTGTGCACAGTGCACTGCATACTGCACAAGCTCCTCCACTGCCTCATTCATATATTCTACACTTCTGCCACCAACCATCCTCTCCCACCTTCCTTTTTCCATCAAACATCTACCATCATCTCTGTTCACTTCAACACCAGGAAAACCCTCTTCCATATACCCAAACTACTGTCACTACCCCCTCTGCTTCTGTTCATTGTACATCAGTGCAACAGCCACCAACATACGAATTTCAACATTCTACTGCTCTACATCACTTCTTTTCACAGACTCCAACTCTACATCACTTTAACATTACAACCTCCTCTACTTTAAACAACTTCCTGCCTCGGCCAAATTCAAACGCACCTCCTATGAACAGTGCATACAACTGTACAGCCTTCATCGTATACAAAACAAAAAACTATTGCAATACCACACTGTTAACATTTGCTTCCCTTCACAACTTGCTACCATTCTCTACCTCACTGTTCATAGTATGCACATCAGTGTGCACACAGCAGCCTACTGCCCTAGAATCACAGCCTGTTCTTCCCAACCTCATTACACTGCAACCATTCTTGCCTTCACCATTCACCCAATCATCAAAACTGTTTGCTCAAAACTGTTTCCACTTCGTCAATTTCCCTCGTGCATATCATCATTTCAAACCTTCCCCTGCTACAAACATTGTATACACTTCTATACATCTGGACATACATCAGTGCCACCCCCTTCTCTTTGATCAACATATTTCACTACTACATGCTTAACAACCAACCTGACCACTTTATACAACCCAAAGTCCTCCATCTCTTTACCCCACTGCCATCATTTTATTGCTTCAATCATACATACCTCCTCCTTTGTTTCCACTTCATATCCACTAACCACTTCACTACTTCAACAGGCACTATGCATGTGCCTTCATACTTCAACAAAATGCCTTCAACCTGTGCCACATCCCACAAAACTGTCACAACCTTTCTCACAAAACAATTCCAACCTGCATTACACTTCCATATCAACATACTACTGGCAAACCACAACTACTTCCCATTGTCAACCCCTCCCTTGCCATACAGTTGCAACCGGCCACCAAAATCACCACAAACAAATCACTATTGCCTCTGCCATACTTCATACAAACAAGTCTGCACAAACATTCCCTATCACCTCTGCAAACATTCCCCTTAACTACTTCACCAACATCATCGCAGTACCTTCTATCCACCTTGCCTTCAACAACACTGTCCACAGTCTTGAAACACCTCTGCAGTCCCCAACCAAAACTCCACTGCAGCCATCACTGCTGTGCCTCCAACCACACAACCCTATCACAGTGACACTGCATCGTAATCAAACCATCACCTTGCATACAGTCGCTTCCTCCTCCAAAACTTCTCTGTCATCATCAGAAGCCAACCACTACCCACATCACCAACTCCTACAGCCCCTGTCACAAACAATACAAACCGACCGTACGACTTCGCCTATATCACTACTGTCTGACTCCATTAACCTCCATTGCAACATTCACATCACCTGAAACATCACTCCAGACCATTAAAATACAGCAACCTCCCTGTCAACGTTCCTGTCAACTACCACATACATATACCTAACTTCATCACAGCCTTATCACAAGCAAACCTTTCCACCTCCCTCTACAATACATCATCTCCTCACCTCAGTCACACTGACCAGCAAATCACCCACAAAACCAAAAAACATCACCACATAACCCATCAATTCACAACAACACTGTTCAACCACCGAACCATAACATTTCAACCTCCATCAACACTTTCGAAAATTTTTGCCCAACCATTGCCATATTACCCTACTGCTCTTCAGATCACCAATTCCACTTCAACTTTATCCGAATTTCCATCACCGCAACCTCATCACCCAACATCTAACAGCAGCGCGAATCTTACTCCTTCAATTCATTCTCGACTCCCCTGAAAGCAACCCCAATCACCACCCAAAATCACCACCTGAAATGCAATCGAACTCGCATCGACCTTCCAAACCCTAAACCCGCGACCAGAAACGCGAAACATCCCTACCGTATGATTTCTCCTTTTGATTTCTGTTATTACATAGATCAATTTGGGAATTGAAACTTAATGAGATTTTGTCGCCAAAAGAATAAGTTTTGATTTCTGTTTTAGAGTTAAATATATCGCATTTTAAACAGACAAAAGGGATCAATGGGAAGAAATATTTGTATATTGGAAGTTGCGTGTTTTTATTTTTTCTAGTGGGATTTGTTTGTTTTCGCTCTGGGTTGTTAGTTCATTGAGCTTGTTTGGTTTCTTCTATAAAAAGAGTTTATTTTTTGTTCTCATTCTATTCTCTAAGAAAAAAATTAGTTGCCTTGTAAAAAAACAAAAAAAAATTTTGCTTTCATTTTCAGTAAAAATACCTTGCTTTTGTTTTGTTTTATCTTTAAAAAATGAAGTATTTTAAATTTTGTATTGTTTTAATTTGTTTTATCCATCCTTGACATATATATATATATATATATAAAATATAAAAACTTTTATATATTTCTTTTCAGGTTGCAGAAGCAGATAAGGAAGAATGAACTACTTGCTTTGCTTATCTCGCCAAAATAAATAACTGCTTGCTTGCTTATAAAATTTTTGCTGCTTTTTAGTCCTATCTATCGTTTTTATTTGCCTTGCATTGTTGTTTGCTTGCATTTTTTTAAAAAAATTTAAAAAAAAAATTCATTCGTAGTTGCATTGTTAATACACGTTTAATTCGTACTTTGCATTTCATCTTAGAATTTTGATTAATAATAACGGTTAGACATCGATAGCACTTAATTGTATATTGACAAATTGTCTTCTTTGAACAATTTACTTTCTTGGTGTCTAGGCTACGGCAAAGTAATAACCATTTATAAATATTACGGTGATTCATAAATATTATAATGGTTGTTCCTCTGAAGGTACTTAAACCTTCGGCTGTATTGCTACGGTGATTCGTGGTGCACCGATAAATCATGTCCGTTACTAGGCTAAGAACTATCTTGTTGATTTAAGACAGAGTGTGATTACACAATTTTGGGTTAACTTAGGATAAATAAGTTGTAATTAACCCTTGCATTCATTTAGTTGCATTAGTTCATGCATATATAAAAAAAATTCAAAATCCAAAACTAAAAAAATTGTAAATATTCCTCTTCTTTTCTTTGAAATTTTTAAATCCTTTTCCTTTGAAATTTCAAAAATTAAAAAAAAGTTAGAAAAACAAAAATCCAAATTTTCAAAAACAAAGAAATTTTTTTAAAAAAAATCAAAAACAAAAACAAAAATCAATTTCCCTTTTGAAAAATAAATTCTATTTGTAAATATTTTTGTTTTATAAAAAATATTCTTGAAAATGTCAGAATTTCTTTACTCACATGAATTTTACGATAGTTGCAAAAATCAATATAATCCATATAATTTCACTTAAAATTCTTATGGATATTTTAATAACGACTATTGTACAAACAATTCGAATTTCGAACCACAAAATTTTCAAAATGATGAACAACCCTCGACTCTTGAAAATAGCATTTCATCTTTACTTGAACTCTCTACACAACAAAATCAAAGTATAAATGATTTGTGTAATTCATATTTGTGTAACTCGAGTCAAGGATTTCGAAATTTGAATTCAATTCAAAATTCAAACGATTTTGATTATAACCCATGCCAATTCAACTTCGAACTCCAAAATGAATTTTAAACTCAAAATGAAAATGGAAACAACTTTTCAAACGAATTAGGCAATGGGAATAACCTTAGCCACATTACGATTGAAAATCTTTGTTCCCAACAATTTCAAAGTGAAAATCCTCATGTTAATAACTATAAATTGGATTTTGTTGAGCAAATGGACGAAATTTACAATGATCGCACAGATTTGTTGATTGAAACATATATGAAACAACGTGGTAAACAAAATCAAATCCCAATGTGTGATGAGTCAAGTGATAATCCACCTTTTACCCAAATCGATGATTTTCAAATAACAACTTTTGAAATTGAAAACAAAAATCTTAACGAAGTAGTTGAAAACATGGTAATTGAGTTGGATTTCAATTCTTTTGAGGGTGTGGAACCAAATTTAAAATTTGACTTTCCTTTTCTCGATCTCAAAAAAAGAAATGCAACGACTTTGGATTTTGAACTTGAGATACACAATGAAGTTGTTGATGATCCAACAAAGGGAGACAAATTTAACGAGCACGATTTCTTTGGACTTTTTGAAAATGAGTTGTCGAATTCTGAAGGGGAAGATTTAAAACACCATTTTGAATTTGAAATCGATAATTCTGAAGAAGTTTTCAATGATAAGCTTGAATTTCAATTTGGTGAAAATAAACTTGAACTTCAACCAATTGTTTTATCGATGCCAAAAATCATCGAAATTAAAAAACTCGTACGATTTTTAATAAAACTACATTCGTTTTTCCAAATCAACGTTCAACTTCAAAATCTTTTACGATTTGGTTTTCCGAGCTTAAGCTGTGTCTTGCATACTTGACGAGACAAATGAATCTGTCTTTGGAAGACCATTTCATTTACTTTTTGATGATATACTTTCTGATCTCGTGTAAATACCGTTCATTTTCATATAAATAAAGGCCAATTTAATTTTTATTTTTCTCCTTTCACTTGGGTTGACTGTGGGGACAAAGTCAAAATCAAGTGTTGGGGGAGACTCATTTTCTTTTTGATTTTTAATGATTAATATTTCATTTTTCCTCCAAAACTCAAATATATATATATATATATATATAATTTAAAAAATAATTGTTTTTAAGCATTTTGATTTAATTTGAAAGAAACACTATAAGATAAATATATGGTTTTAGTTTATTAAATTGAAATTTTTGAAAACTTATTCGTCTTAACAAAAATAAAAATAAAGTTTGATTACAAATAACAATGGTTTAACTAGTATATAGGAAGATTCATAGGTGTTAATTATGAAATACATCCTAATTGAAAATCTTTGTTTTAAAAAGCGGTGAATTTAAAGTAAAAGATATAACATGTTTTTTGTCTTCTAAGTTAAAGGGTGCTAAGATGATTTTGCGAAACTCTCTCTCTAAAAAAACAACAAAAAATATATTTCTTGTATATATGTATATTTTTAATAAATACCTAGAGTCATGTGTTCACACTTGTGTGTTCACTCACCATGTTATGTACCCTTCTCACGTAAGCCCTAAAGGCAGTGCACGATCGGTATATCTGGCCTCAGTTTATCTAGTTAGGTGTGTGTATATATAAATTATTTTACTAATAACGCCTACAGTCAATAAGTGTTCACATTTGTGTGTTCACTAGCCACGCTCTATATTCCCCTCACATCAGTCCGCAAGGCAGTGCATGGGTAATATATCTTGCCTCAGTTTATCTGAGTTAGGAATATGTAAATATTGTTAATATAAATAAAATTTTCAAATAAAAAATTAGAGAGAGTAAGCAATTGAAATCCAAGCACTATATTAACTTGTTTGATTTGACTTGTTATTGAAAAGAAATGAAAATACCACTTTGGTAAACTTTGATAATCAACTAAGGATCCATTTCATAGTTACACTGTATTATCGACCGAAACAACGAGTTAAACTATAGCCCATTTGTTACGATAACTTCGTTTTTATTGGAAATTTTGACGAGTAAATGACTTAAATTTCAAGATAATAACCAAAGCCTATATTTAACTTATTCATGTTAATTTGAAAGTAAATCCTTCATTTGTAAATACTTTTAAAAACTCGCATTCATCTCTTTGTAAATAAATCTTGCATTTTGTAAATATTTTCATTCTGCATTTGGATTTTGTGGGTAGTATCCACTGAAAACCCTCACGAGACAACACTCGTCCTACTGGGGACACTCAGAGGTTTAACGGCTTGTTGCATACGCTCAATGCAATCATGCTCCTTAAGAAAACGGATTCATCTTAAGTTTTCTTTATTCGAGGACGAATAAAAAGATAAGTATGGGGGTATTTGATGTGCACGTAAATGTGCATATTTTTACCACCATATTTAATCCATTTAAATTAAATAAATGATCATATTGGGTAAACTTGTTTAAACCAAAAAATCAAATTATTTTCAAATTGTCACATATTCATCTTCATATAGGGACAAAATGGTCATTTTTATGCATTTATTGAATTGTGAAAATTTACTTAGAATTTTTTATGTTGTTTTGTAGGAAATTTAGTGAATTTTACAAGTGGTTTCATGATGATATATGCATGCACAAGAGTGAAGAGAACAAATGAAGATGGAAATAATTCAAAGTGATGATCATGGAGGACCCCACTTATCCACTTACCTTAATGTACACTTAGGAGCTAATGCACATGCTAAAAGGCCATTAAATCTTCATGCACACCGATGATTAGTGGATGCTAATGGTTACTTGGTCACCACACTTCCTAAGGGGTAGTTTGGGCATTCCCCAAAAGTATGGATTAGGGTTTCTAACTTGTATAAATACCCCTTATGCTTCATGTAACCTCCTCTTGCTCTTAGTTAGTTTTAGGCTCAAAATAAAACAAAAGCTCTCTTCTTTCTTTTCATGGCTACTTAGCCATTTCTTTTATGTAACTTTCATTTTTTTATGCAATGTTAATTAGTGCTTTCTTTTCATTCACATGCTTCTCTTCTTATGTTAGTACTGTAGTTTATTATTCATGGAAGTAGATTAGTGTTTACTTCTTTTTACATAGATTTTCTTTTCATTTTTGCTCTCTTTTTACTCTTGCTTTATTTCAAGTTGCAAGCTACAACTGTTGATATGATAACACAAATGAGAGGCTAATCCCTTCAATTTAGGGGTAATGAAGCCTCTAATCATGTAGCTTCAACATTTTGATAATTATTACTCTCTTTTGTGCTTAAATGGATGTTGATGTGATTTATTGTTTCATGATGAATTTGATAGTCTATGTTGTTCATAACAAATAGGCTATGCTTAAACAATCACAAACACAAATTGCCTCTTCATCTAAATATGATTATGGCAAAGAAGTGAATGTTGAAATTGAAATTTGATGGTCTATATTTCTAATTAATAGTTAATAGACCATACTTAAAATAGATTTTTCTTTCAACTTGTTGTCATTTTTCGTGAGAGTTGAAAAATAGTTTAAATGGTGTGTTATAGTTTGATGGCTTATGTTGAGCTAATTAATAGCACAAATGGGCTATACTTATGATAAGCACATCAATTAAACTTACTAATGACTAAAAAAGAGAGATAACAATTTCATGTTTTGTTCAACTATATGATAGAGAGAGTGGAATTATCACTAAATAGTCATTTATTCTCATATTTTTCTTACTTTCTTTTTGACATTTTTCAACATTTTTAGCTTCACACTTTTCAAATTCTTGGTTTAATTTGATTAAATAGAAATTTAAAAGTAACCTTTCGACCTCGTCAAAAGGTGTAAACCATTATTTAAAATATTTGACCTGGTCAAAAGCAACCAAGTCGAAAGCTTTTTTTCGAAAGCAAATCATGCGTTACTTTGGCTTATAAAACAAACACACTCCATCCTCTTCGGCAACTAAGGTTTCGACCAAGTACCCTTCGACCTTGTCCATTTTGTTACGTACCAAATTGCTTGATACCATACACATTGGTTTCGACTTTGTCGAAAGCTTTAATACTTTTCGACCTCGTCGAAAGTCTAGGTCAGAAGCTTTGATGCCGAGAATGGCTTAAACATGCTAAAAATATGATTTTCTTGTTTTTAACTTAAAAGATATAACTTTTCAACTAGCCCGCCTTTGTTTGTCAAATTCTTATTGGTTAACAAATACTTTTTAGAAAAGTGCTGCCAATAATTTTAGAAATAAACAATGATTTTATTTTATAAAATGCCGCTTCTCCTTAATAAAATATATAAAACATTTAAGTCTCGTACCTTAAATAATTTTATATATTCATCAAAACACTTAGGAAAAATCTGTAAAAATTCTTGAAAATCTATTTTAATATGCTTTCCAATATATAAAAATTTCAAACCCAAATAATAAATATTTTAGCCGTAAATAATTTATAACCCAATAAATTATTTTCTTTACTAGAAAATTAATATAAAATCCACATTACTTCATAAAATTATGAAAATTGAAACCCATCTCTAAAATATCAATTCAGAATTATATTTAAATTTTCAAGGCATTTGGATGTTATGTAATAGGGTTTTCATATCAAACATATCATAAAAACTAATATGAACATGTATAATTTATCAACAAACACACACACACACACATATATATATATATATATATAACTTTAATCATCCAAGACATGGCATAAACTTGCAAAATCATTCCGGATCTAACTTAAAATCAAAAACCATAAGAAATATGAGATGTAGTAATTATTCACCTTAGCTTTGAGATTAAAAGATATGAGATTTGATGTTGAATATTTTGATTAACTTCTTTCTCTTGAATCCTAGCTTTATCTTCTCTTGAGAATGGAAATGGTGGCCAGCCTTGATGTTTTTAGTTGGATAAAATGAGAATGAACGTGTGTTTCATTTCCTAAGGGTTTAGGGTATAAGCCTGTCCTATTTCCCATTTTGCCCTTACTCATTTCCTAACACGTTTGTTTATGTCATCTAATTTTAATTTACATATTAACATGGCACGGCTACCCTTAGTTAGATCAAATCTCAACCAATTAATATTGACATTATTTTACTTGATTTAGCTAATTAAATATCCTAAATAATGCTATAAAAATATGGGGTGTTACAGTTTGTCTAACTTAGGTATCTAGTAATAAATGTACGGCTGATGCCCTTAGGTAACTTCTCTACATGAAACATATCATTGAGTGTTGCCAGTAAGTCTTCTTTTATTTCCTTCCAGTGCAATTTTATAAATTTGGAATTAATACCATCTGGCTAGGGCTCTTATCATCATGTATTGAAAATACTGATTTTTTAGCTTCTACTATGGTAATGCCTTGTAGCAAATATTGATGGCCTTTTGGGTTTATAGTAGCAATAGGTTGAAAATCTAGAAATTCTATAGATTGTATACCATTGAACAAATTAGTATAATATGTATGTGCTTCTTGTTCGATATCCTCAAGTTTATATAACAAGTCACCCTGATCATCTATGAAGGCCTGAACATTGTTGACTTGTCTTTTATATGACATTTTAGAATGGAAGAAACTAGAGTTTGTATCACCTTGTTGTAGCCATAATACCTTTGTTTTTTGCCCTGAGCTCCAAAAATTGATATTTTGATATGTTTGAAATTTATGTCTTGCTTATAGCATATCTTCATATAATTGCAAATTGCTTGGATCATTATCCACTGCAAGTTCGTGGGCCGCTACTTCCTTTTCAGCTTCTTCCAGATGAATATCTTCCCTCGGTCTTTGCTTGATCCATTTCTTAAGCTCTTCCCTACAAGCCTATAATTTATGTTAAAATACATAATTTGGAAATCCCCATGTTGAAGTATTTTGTCCCCTGGTAATGCATGCTGAATAGCCATCTTTAAAGCACCACTAATTATCATATTAGAAGGGAAAGCCTTTCTGATGTATTAATGGGACGAAATGCAGCAATAAAGGGTTATGGTCACTTGATAATAATGGTAATGCCAACGCCTTCATATATGAAAATTTATGCAAGCAATTGGAGTTTACAAAAAGTTTGTCAACATTATTAGCAATACCCTTTTTCCTCTATGTATAATTGTATCCAAGAGCTTTTATTTCTGTTAACCCTGACTGAAGTATGCAGTTGTAGAAAGCTCTGAGTTGAGTGAATGGGATAGGTAGGCCACCATGCTTATCTAAGGGAGAGGAAGCATTATTGTAATCACCCATTAGAACCCAAGCATCTGTAATAGATTCTTATTAACAAGAAAACTTGTCAACACCCCAAAGTTGTTTTTAGGACGAGGTTTGTCCTTTTTGATATCTTTTGGTTCAGTTGAAGAAGGTAAGATGTGGATAATCCTTTCAGTCATCCTTTCGAGTAGGTTCTTGTTATAATAGTTTTCTCCTATTAACCTTTCGACCCAGTCGAAACGCTCAAATTTCTTTCTTTTTGATCTTTCGAACTGAATGAAGTAACTTGATTACCCCTTCGAAATAGTCCTTTCGAAGCTGTTGCGGAAGCCTAATGGATAGCTCTAAGATTCAAGGTTATGATCAATTTTGAATGGTTTTGACCTTGTGGAAAGCTAGAGCCTTAAGTATCTTTTGTTTGGATTGGGAATTAAAGGTAAAACTGGATTGGGATAAGGTTGCAAACCACTCGAAAGTAGAAGTTCAATGAAAGGTGGCCTGGAGTCTATAACCGAAATTACATGAAAATGCAGGGGTTTCGACCAAGTCGGAAGAGGCCTTTCGATTTGGTCGACACATGTAAAATATGATTGTATCTAATGAAAGCTTGTGAAATAGCTAGTTAATCAAAAATATTGAAGGCTTCCCTTTCGTAACTCGATAAAGAATTTATTGCTCAATTTCTCTAATTCTATTTACAAATTAGGGTTACAACTTTTAGAATTAAGAAAATACAAGTATAAAATCATTGGGTTTGGATCCCCAAAACCAGACTTCTTGTGTCTTATTTATATATGCGGATTAGCACCTTTCGACCCAATGCTTTTGACCTGGTCAAAAGGTGGCTTCAGAATTGTCTTTAGAATGCTTCCACCTTTGTCGAAAGGGACAGTTGCGCCTTTCTTCTCTATGTTGCTTTGTAGGAGCTTTCGACTTTGCCGATAGGCTGTATCCAGGGGTTTCGAAGGTGTTTTAATACTGATGGTTTCGACTCTGTTAGTTGCTTCTGAACTTTTGCTTGTGACTTAATGCAGAACCTTCCTATATATTAATGGCTTCGACCGGTTCGAAAGGCTTGGTTAGGCTTTCGAAAGGGTTGTTCTGACCAATGCATGTTTCTGAGTGGTTTGAGTGGATGCGAAACTTTCTGTTTCAAAAGGTTTGATGCGTAAATGAAGAGTTGTCATTCGTTGTCTTCAAAAGGTGTTGCTTTAACTCATTTGAAAGTTCTTCATGCATGTGGAATCATTTGCCACGAATGTTGGTCACTGAAGCGGAATGGTGCTTTCGAACCTTTCGACCCCTTCGAAAGGTTGTGAATCTTCTAGACTTTGGCTGTAGCATCCCTTCGACTCCTTCGAAAGGTCTTGCTGGAGCTTCTTCCTCTTGTTCTTCTTTGTCTTCTATTCAAAGTGGTTTCGACAAGGTCGAAAGGATATTTGGTAGTAACATTTGGCCCCCCTTGCAAAGGGATTCCCTTGACTTTCCAAGTCAATCATTTCGAAACCTTGAATGTTTGTTTCCCGCCTTTTGGTATTCCATCGTGAATCTGGACCTTTCATTTAAATCTGATCGAATGATTGCCGTCTTTGCTGACTTTTCTTATAAATCACGCTCTCCTCTCTTCTCTTTCACTCATCTATAATTGAAACAAACTTCATGCACAAGTAAACATTCTCAAACCTCAAATCATTTTTTCTCAATCAAAAAAGAATCCAGCTCTAAAGTAAGTCAAAATTATTTCGCTTTTCAAATCTCTTTCTCTCCTTTTATTTTACGGTGGATTTCAACTTCTCAAATTTTTACAATCGGGATTTCGAATTTCCGTTTCAATTTTCTTTGAAACTGTTTATGTTTTTATTTGCCTGAAAGCATCTTTTGACACAGTTTCAAGGTTCAATTCGATTTTTTTTCTTGTCAATCTTCATTTTGATCTTTCCCAATTTCAGCTCCTATGGTTATTGATGTTTTGAGGATCAAATATTTTACCTCAAAGATTTTGAAATTTATATAGTTAATTTATGTTTAAATCTGCTTGTTTAATGGTTTTTAAATTTTTTGATTGAAATCCGATTTGGGAAGAAGGAAGCTTCGATTAACTTCGCCGGAAAGTTTTGAGATGTATGATCCAAAAATTTGGCGCTAGTATTTTACTCTTCTACCACTTCGAAAGGGATTGAGGCAGCATTTTACTATTTTGATTTTTCAGTCCTTTTTGATGGGGTCGAATGGTAATCTAGCGCCTTATTTTATTGACCTTGTCGAAAGTTTATTTAGTTCATACGAAACCGACCTCTTCGAAGGCATTATTGTGCTTTCGGCTCCAATACCTTTCGAAGATGTTGGTTATTGCATAGTAACTCACATTTTCCAAAACATAGATTTTGTTCCATGGGTTTCGCCACCATTCATATAAACTTTAATTTTTTTTAAGTTTAAGATAGATATATTTTATAAACCGGGTCGAAGAAAGCATACTTTGTAAAATTCATAAATCAAGCCAAACGTTTCAACTTAGTCGAAACCTGTTGTATTGATTGAAATTTAGTTGTCAGTATGCTTTCGAAATCATGAATCCCTTTCGATTCTATCGAAGCATCTTGTTACTAATGTGTCAAAACCTTCAATAAATATCTGGGACTTAATCATCATCTTTCTCTAATATCGTGGAAACGTCCCAAGTCTTATTATTATTTTTTATCAATATGACTTTAACTTAGAACTTTTCGACTCAATTGGTATATAAGGTTTCGACAGCGTCGAATGGTTTTGTTATCTTGTTTATTGAATATTGGTAGCGTATAGTTTGTTTAAATTTTTATGTTGGTTTTAACTATTCCCTTCTAATAATGAAGTTCCTATTGAGCTTTCGACATTGTTGAAGAGTGCCGGTCGGACATATACTTCAGCCCTCCCTTTTGACCATGTCAAAAGCTCAATAGATGCTTATATTTGGGCTTTCGACATTGCTGAGAGGTGTTTGTTAAGTGTTACTTTTTCTTTCCTTTCAACTCTGTCGAAAGTTCAATAAATCTCATTTTCAACTTTAACATTCTTTCAAAAATTTGAAGTTTCATGATTTGTTTGATGTTTAAATTGTTGTAGTAGGTTCCTACTAATCCTTGAAAGAATGTTGACTTCATAACAAACTGTAATTTCTAACTGAAATGTTTTCACCTGGCAGAATCATGAGTTCTTCAAAGAAAGTCGAAGCTACTTCAAAGCATTCTTTGACATCCACTCAAGATGAAGTGGATGTAATCCTCAACAACTTTGGAATCACCAAGGTTGAAGCCATTCCACCTACTGAAAATGACACTATCAACAGCCCTCCTGAAGGGTTCTTCGCTTACACTGCTATATACATATGGCACAGAGGGTTTCTTCCATTTCTAGAATTCTTGTCTAGGTTCCTAGCTTATCTTGGGATTGCTATGATTTGGCTATCTCCAAACGTGTACACCTATCACTTGTCTTTGTTGTTGATGGCACTAGAGTCCGACATCCCTTCTTTGAATACTGAAGTATTGAATCACCTCGTCTGATTGGTTAAACTCAGCAACCTTAACAACCAAATCTAATAATGAAGTTCCTATTGACCAAGAAACTGGGAGAATCAGTTCTTCTTCGTCAAATGCTTAACAAATGGTAGCGGGACTTTCTCTACTCCACGTAAGCTCAAATTTCATTATTTCCCTTCCATCTAGTTACTTTTCATTGCTGATCTATGCTTTCTATCAGGTATTCCTGCTAAAGAACTAAACGAAGAAGATAAGAGGACGGTGGAGTCTTTAGGTGCAGCTTCGAGCAGGATTGGGAACCGATTGATGTTGCTAAATCCTACAAATTTACAGAAGTATTCTCTCCTACCGATCGATCAAAGGATTCTCAGCCAACCTCCTTTGATTCAACACACATCTAGAAGCAAATGCTTCCTTTCCCCGGGGGATCCTACAAATTTCACCCATATGTCTCCCATCTGCCCTGACCACTCCGGTAAGCTATAAATGCTGCTCTTGTTATCTATTGCTGTATTGCTTCTCAAATTATTTTGCTAACTTATAATCTGTTTGAATTCTCTAAGCTGCTCCTCAAGTTGAAAAGCCTACTAGTGGTCTGGCTCCTCCTTCTCCTCCTTCGACTTCTTATGCGCGGCCCTTTTCTCAATCTCTCGCTAAGATGAAGATGGCCGTTAAGAGAAAATTGGTCAAATCAACTGTGGTGGAACCACCTTTAAAGATAGCAAAATAGTTGAAGTTCCCAATTCTGAGGAGGATGAGTCATTAACTCTGGATAAAGCTTTGGAGAGTCCAATTGTTGAAGCTCCTCATGACCAATCCAAGAAGATTCCTACCGCAGTTGATCCTCTCTACCACTTCGTTGTTTCAAGCTCTCCAAGTACGATTGAGTAGATGCAGAAGGCTTTAGAGATGACCCCTTCTCAAAAGCACGCTCCTCCTAGGCCATCATCTCCTACATCGTCCAATAATTTTGAAGAGATAGTTCGGTCTATCTTAAGTTCTACATTCTTTTGCCTCCATCCACCTGCCTACCTCTGTTTCTGACTTGGCGGGTCACCGTCGTTCTCTAATAGAACAACAACTCTTGGTAAGTTTCCCTTCACTTGACTTTATTGTTACTATTCTTCTTTAAGTTTTTGATTTATGCTGTACTTTTTCTTTCAGATTTCCGAGAGTCGATTATCTTTACAAGAACATGCATCTAGATCTTCTGCTGAACCCTCCAAGCTTTAGGAGGAAATTTCTAGATTAAAGAATCAAGTGTCCTCTTTGTCTACAAAAAAGATGAAGCTATGTCCGAACTGGAGCGATTGAGAGCTCCTCTCACCCAGTCGGAATCCATTATCTCAGAGGAAAGGGAAGTCCACCAACTCCTCGCCGACGAAAATTTGGCAATGCAAATGTGACCCTTAAAAGAATTCGACGAGGAGAAGATCCGAATGGCGGCAAAACAAGGCTCTTTGAAGGAAAATCTAAAGAAGAACAAAGCTTTTTTGAAACTGGCAGTCGACACAATCTCTGATACAAAATGGTGAGTGTCACAATTTCTTGACACCACTCTTGATGAGATTATGATGAAATCTTTCGAAGACGCTTTGATGCTCGCTTACTCCGACCACATCGACAAATGCCCTGAATTAAGCTTTCCTTCGCTCTACCCTAATCTTGTCGGTAAGATTACGGGCAAGGTCAAACTGATGGATCATGGAATTGAAGCTGCTGAAAAGGAGGAGATTCATGCCTCCAAAATTATTTCCTTTGAAGTTCCTTCCTTCGAAGTCGAATCTGACTCCGAAGAAGAAGGCGATAAAGATGAGGCCATCAAAAAAGAGGGTGACGATGATAATGATGACAATGACGATGATAATGATGATAACATCAACGACGGACAAGGTTCAGGTGGCAATAGAGGTGGCCACACCGAGGCTTTTGATAAAGATGAGGACGACAATGCAAGGGCTTCTAAAAAGAATCCATCTCCTCATGAGGCAGTCCCGCCTGAATCTTGCACACCCTCCGACCCTAAAGAAGAGCCTGATTTGTTGATGTGCCAAAAGAAAAATAACAAGCTTCCCAAGCATTAGTCCTGGTATCTCAGGTATGAGATTCTCTGTTTCAATATCTTTTGCTTCTAAGATAATAACAGTGTAAGCAACTTATTATAGAAAAGGAAGAAATCTGTCCACCTCTATAAAACAAAGCTTGAAAGGAAACAAGCAGAGATAAATAGTGTATGTAGGTAGTTAGATAAGAAACTGAGGGTGCACGATATACTTTCAGATAAATATCATAGGCTGAATAGAAGTGCTGTAGCATTGGCATCCTTTAAACACCAAGAAGCTGCCCCACAACTAAGGAGAGCGCGCCTTCGATACGACGCTCTTTTGAAAGAAAGTTGATTACCCTATTCCAGATGTTGATTGAGGAGAGGGACATTTTGGTTAATTTCTTATACAAGGCCTATTATAGCAACCCAACCGTTGACTTTTCATATTTAGGTGAATTTAGTGGGGGTCTTTTTAGGCGCTTACACAAAAGATACTTGGACGAATTCAGATCTGACCCGCATCCCGGAGCTTGTTGGAACTTGCCACAAGTCAGATCAATTCTCCAACATCTACCCTCAAAAATCTCAAGTATTATAGGGACAAATTTATTTCAAAGTGTCCGCAGGCTTGGTCAGGTGGTGGGGTGATACGCCTCCCATATGGGAGGTTTGAGGTTCGATTCCCACGTGGGAGGAGTGGGGGATACGCCTTTCACATAGGAGGTTTGAGGTTCATCTCTCGCCTCCTGCACCATGCCAACCGAAAGGTCTGACTTACTTGGAATAGTGGTTGTGGTAGGTCAGCCATCTATTCCCTAGGTTTGCTGTTCAGTAATCACATGTCGGTAATGATTGAACAGATTTCCCTGGTTTCAAAAAAAAATTGTTTTAGAATTATTTACTAATTCAATTTTATATGAACTAGATGAATGATTGTGAACATGTAATAATATATTTATTTGTAAATATTAGTTTTAGTCTTGCTTTTTATGCTTAGCCACATTTCATTATGTTTTCACGGAGTGATTGTTCCTCAGGCAATCTTGTTTCTAGAGATCACCTAAGCCAATATGTTAAATTGAGAAGATTTTATCTTGAAAAGGCAACAATTTAAAAATCCTCAAAATTAGCAAGATACTGTTTTCTTAGTATTTACAAAACTTTACATGGAACATCCTCGTCTCTGCTTCGATTTCCTTCACCTAAGCCAATATGTTAAATTGAGAAGATTTTATCTTGAAAAGGCATCAATTTGAAAATCCTCAAAATTAGCAAGATACTGTTTTCTTAGATATTTACAAAACTTTACATGGAACATCTTCGTCTCTGATTCGATTTCCTCGGTGATGTGAAAGAAAAAAACTTAAGGACATCAGGTCATACCATACTAAACTAATTTGTGGTCATAATAGTCCTCCAGTCGGGGAATAAGACTATAGCAAATATCCCCCGGTGATTATCCTGGAAGGGCTAAACGTTCTTTTTGACTCTACAATTATTCTTTCTGCTAATTCATTAAATAAAGTTAGAGATGTTGTTTCTCATCTTTAAATATAAAACAAATGTCTATTGTATCTGTTAGTTTCATTGTCACTTAAGTTGTAATCTTTTATCAAAATAATAAAGAGATTGAACATTTTGGTTTTGACTCCATTCGATTTCTTTTTTATTTAAATAGGAGTTACAGTTATCAGCAGCACCCCTCTCACTTGATTCAGCGTCTCGCTTTATTAATCTTAAAGATAAGAAGTTAACGGTACTTGAAAAGAGTAAACTCCTCGAAGATACTTTACTTGCTCGCTTTCATGGCAATACAAAAGCTTTAAGATAGCATAAAAGACTCTTACTTGAGAAAAGAATTGTCGGGAATCTTAAGGATCAAATTTCCAGTTTGGAAGCTGATGTCAGTAGCAAGAAAGAAACAATTTCCATGCTAAAGCGACAAGTTAGGTCGAATCCTTCAATCGACTTCGATCACAGAATGTTAGAACTTTTCCAATAGACTAGTGATTTGGAGATGAAATTGAAGGATAGTCAATCTCAGTGTGAGTCGTTGGAATTTATTATGGGGGATAATATTCCGAGTATCGATTTACCAGCTCCTCGTGCTACTCCTTCTGTTGCTAAATCTACAAGGTCCACTTCCCTCGCTATCAAGAAATTCCCCATAATGACTAATCCTCCTCCTAGCTTAGATAAGAAGGTGGTGGGTGAATGGTGCAAGAAAGTTAAATTCGAAGTGGCAAAGTATTTTGATGAACATCAAAAAGTTAAATACTCATAGAGCATATATGAGTATGTCGCTAGAATTCAAGAACTCGAATGCGACAACTACTTTCTTTTAAAGCGCATCGTTGAATTGGAAAGGGAAAATAAAACCCTTAGAGGTGCAAATAGAGCTTTCAATCGTGCTTTGAAAACTAATATTGATGCAATCGACGATGCTGATAGGATAAGGAAGAAAGACAAGAAACTCAAAGAGGACCTTTACATCGCTATCTGTCATGTTGTAGATCCTTCAATCGCAGAGAACCTAAACAATACTGCTCAAGATTTATGATAGATTCATATTCATGAAATGCATATACCCGTTCTATACACTTGTAAATAATTTCATAAGTTATGTAAATCATGTAAACTTTGTAAATATCATCTGGTTTGTGATCCTTTCCTGTAATGTTTCTCTAAAACATTTGTTTGATAGCTTATAACACAATTTCTGTATTTGCTAGATCTTTCATTCTTCTTTGTTGTTTCGATTTCCCTAAAAAGTATGAAGCAAAAAATATTTCTTATTGTTAGCTTGAAATTTATGTATATGTCTATGTATATCATTCGCGAATATTAAAAAATCATCATGTTAATCATATGGTAATAAATGAAAAGTTTTTATATTTGGTGAAATGTCTGAAACCATTCTTTGGTCATGATGAGAAATAGTTAATAATTTAACTTTAACCATATTGCTGGACTATATAAAGTATGTTGGTGGAATATCCCGTTCTGCAGCAGGGGTAAAAATATTTTAGAGAATCATCCTCTGGAGATAGTAAATAAAGAGCTAAATACGAAAATGTCTAGAAATCATTGTCTGAAAATTGTAGTAGAAATCTAATGAAATCTCAAAGTTTAGAAGCCTGAAACCCATATTGGGTATTAGTGGATGATGTTTAGAAGTTAAGAAACTTGATATTCGGATTAACGTATTTGTTGATGATGACTGGAAATTCATAATAACGATCTTTTTGACAGAAGTCTTTGACCCAGATTCGGGCATTAATAGTGGATAATCAAAAAATCATAATAGAAATCTCAAGCCAAGAATAGGGCAGTAATAAGTAATAGTCTCGAAAACCAGATTCGGGTATGATAAAGACTGTAAGTGATTGATAAAGATCCGACACCCAGATTCGAGTATTAATCAACGGAGTTCTGCTTTATTCCTTAGATTTTATCTTCTTCGACATGCATAGACCCTTTAGGCTTTGTACGTGGTTGTAGTTTGATTAGCAGCTTCTTGAGCTTGGACGTCTTAGTCCATAATCTGATATGCCGCTTCTTGGTCCTGACAGCTTAGTCCTTTGGAGATATGTTGTTTCTTAGGCTTGGACGTCTTAGTCCATTGTTAGATGAGCCTCTTCTTGGGTTTGATGTCTTAGTTCGTTATTTGGAGAGCCTATTCTTGGGCTTGGACGTCTTAGTCCATTTTTTTTGGTGCGCTTGGTTAGCTCATTCTTAGAGGCTGGAACCAAGGACTTACCCAACCTCCCTCCAGGAGGCACCTTGACTTGACCATAGGTGCGGCCAAGGGCTTGTCGATGCTTTAACCTGACCATAGCATTGCGTGAATAAAAGCTTACACTCCTCCCTCCATAAGGTGCCCTGTCCTGGCCATAGAGTGGCGCTGACATGGGCTTGTCGATGCTTTAACCTGGCCATAGCATGGCGTGGATAAAGGCTTACATTGCTCCCTCCAAGAGGTGCCTTGACCTGACCAGAGGCGCGGCCAAGGGCCTGTCGATGCTTTGACCTAGCCATAGCATGGCGCGGTTAAAGGCTTACACTCCTCCCTCCAGGAGGTGCTCTGCCCTGGCCAACTCGATGCAGACAGAGGCTTTGAACGTTAAAGGTAGTGTCCAAATGCAAGGAGTATTTCACTCCCAACCATGTAGATCTTTCTTAGAAAAGTAATTCTTTGTTGACTTTATTCATGATCTCTTTACAAATGTGTTGATTTTGCCTTGACGGAAAAAGCTTATTATCATTCCTTTCAAGGCTCTGCAATGGTTAGTCTCATGTCCGTTCATCATGTGGAAATGGCAGTAGGATCTCCTCAAATTTCTTTCATATTTTGGCTTCTTTTTCAACGATAGCCAATAACTGAGTTCATCCTTAGTTAACAAGTAGACATTCTATGGATGTTGTTAAGTTGCATTCTTTAGGAAGCCTGGACTTGAAACTCGTTTCTTGAGGATGGCTTCTAAATCTTTTAGTACTTGGATCCGGTTTCCCTTTTGATAACTGGTTTCTCTTCAAAACTCTTTAGGTTCTGGTGTAGGCATTGTCCCACTTGCAACTTGACCCCATTTGTGTGCAAAGGCATTGTAATCAACCATTATTCCTTCTTCAAAGATTGTGCCTTTGGTGTAATGCTGAATTGTTTTTCTCATTTGGTTAAATAAATTGTCACTCCTTTTTCTTTTCTTCCAAGGCAAAGATTGGAGTGGGGCCAATATGGAAATGGTTTGAACTCCATTTAAGTGGATCATAGGCTTCAACTTTCTTTTTCTTATGATTCTTAAAGCCATCATTCTTAACAGTTGTTCTTCTTGGAGATTCTTATCATTAGCTGTCTCTAGGGAGAATCCATTTAAGTATGGTTTGGAAGATCTTTGCTCAGACCATTCAACTTTGTTAGCCATGATGAAGTTAAACTAAAAGTAGATAGGCTTGAAATTGAGTTAATTTAGAGACAAGTGGTGTTCGATGTTACAGCAGACGGTCGGCCCTCCTTTTAGCGCCAAAATGTTAACAAGAAAATTTGTTAACACAAAAGGTTGTATTTAGGACAAGGTTAGTCCTTTTTGATATCTTTTGGTTAAGTAGAAGAAGGTAAGATGTGGATAATCCTTTTAGTTCACCCTTCGAATAGGTTCTTGTTATAATAGCTTTCTCTTATTAACCTTTCGACCCAGTCGAAACGCTTAAATTCCTTTTGTTATCATCTTTCAAACTGAATGAAGTAGCTTAATTACCCCTTTGAAACAGTCCTTTTGAAGCTGTTGCGGAAGCCTAATGGATAGCTCTAAGGTTCAAGGTTATGATCAGCTTTGAATGGTTTCGACCTTGTCGAAAGCTGGAGCCTTAAGTATCTTTTATTTGGATTGGGAATTAAAGATAAAACTGGATTGGGGTAAGGTTTCGAACCACTCGAAAGTAGAAGTTCAATAAAAGGTGGCCTGGAGTCTATAACTGGAATTACCTGAAAATGCAGGAGTTTCGACCAAGTTGGAAGAGGCCTTTCGATGTGGTTGACACTTGTAAAGTATGATTAGATCTAATGAAAGCTTGTGAAATAGCTAAGTAATCAAAAATATTGAAGGCTTCCCTTCGTAACTCAACAAAGCCTTTATTGCTTAATTTCCCCAATTCAATTTACAAATTAGGGTTTATAAATTTTAGAATTAAGAAAATACAACTATAGAATGACTGAGTTCGGATCCCCAAAACCAAACCCTTTGGGTCTTATTTATAGATGCGGGTCAGCACCTTTCGACCCAATGCTTTCGACCTAGTCGAAAGATGGCTCCAGAATTGTCTTTAGAATGCTTCTGTCTTTGTCGAAAGGGATAGTTTCACCTTTCTTCTCTATGTTGCTTCGTAGGAGCTTTCGACTCTGTCGATAGGCTGTATCCAGGGGTTTTAAAGGTGTTGCAATACTGATGGTTTCGACACTGTTAGTTGCTTCTGAACTTTTTCTTGTGACTTGATGCGGAACCTCCCTGGATATTAATGGCTTCGACCGGTTTGAAAGGTTTGGTTAGGCTTTCGAAAGGGTTTTTCTGACCAATGTATGTTTCTGAGTAGTCTGAGTGAAGGCGAAACCTTTGGTTTTGAAAGGTTTGGCGCGCATACGAAGAGTTGTCATTCCTTATCTTCGAAAGATGTTGCTTTAACTCATTTGAAAGGTCGTCTTGCATGTGGAATCATCTGCCTCAAAAGGTGGTCACTGAAGCGGAAGGGCGCTTTCGACCGTTTCGACCCCTTCGAAAGGTTGTGAATCTTCTGGACTTTGGCTGTAGCATCCCTTCGACTCCTTCGAAAGGTCTTGCTGGACCTTCTTCCTCTTGATCTTCTTTGTCTTTTGTTCAAAGTGGTTTCGACAAGGTCGAAAGGATATTTGATAATAATAATTTTGATTCTTGAATGATGTGTTGCCATAGAATCCATCTTTTAGTGGAACTATTACTTGCATATACCACAGTTTGTACAAGTTGAAATTCTCCAGAGTTTAATGCAGATAGATTAATGTGTTGTGTAGAGGTAGATAGAATTGAAATGCTCCAAACAGAAGTTTCCCATATCACCAAGATTCTGCCTGTACAATGGGCAGAATTATTAGTTACCAGACCCCAATTTCTTTGGAGTTTTTTCTCAAGCATAGTTAAGTTATAACTATTTAATTTATTCTCTACTAAGCCAACAATTGTGGGCTTAATTTAGGAGTTTGAATACATCACAAATACGTCGCGGTGTATTCATACCCCTAACATTCCATGGGATCAAACTCGTTTAAATAAGGAATTGCTCCTCAGATTTCTTTTAGGTGGAGCATGAAAAGGTGCAACTTTTTTACCATTACCTTTCTGCAAATAATTTGGATTCTTTGTAATAAAGCTTTCAACATCCACTGTCTCATCTATTTGTGCTTTTACCTCTATAGCATCAATGACATGTTGCAAATTATACTTATATATAGAATGGAAGATCTTGGTCCAAAAATTCAAGGTGATCAATTAAAACATTTTCTGGTGGCTGCTCAGTTACAAACTGGTTTTCATTGTCATGCTGGTTCTCTGTATGCTCTGTGTTTTAAACTTTAAAGTCTACCTCTAGATCATCATCAGTTTGCCCAGTGGTGGTAGATGGACCAGGCTTATCCTTAGGAATCCACTTTGGCTCTGATGTTGTTATGTGAACAGAGCTTTTTTGACCAAAGATATTTTATCACAATATAAGGAATATACTCATACTCAGCCAAGATTTATTTTTTATTGCCATTATGTAATAACACAGGGATTTTATAACCAGGTTAGACTTAATATTAATCATAACCTGGACACGTGCAAATTTTGTATATCTTTTAAGTGTTGTGTTATCATCAATTTGTAGTGGAATCCCTATATTACTGCTATCATTGATAAGGCAGAAGATGTCCATATTTCCATATCAAGATTGAACAGTTTAATCCAAATCTGAACTTCGTAACATCTCAAGTCATAAAATCATATCTTGCATGCCATGAATTAATAGTTAAAAGTTTACTAATATGAATATGTGTTTCCAAACCTTCTGAATTTATTCAAGTAGTTTAGGATACGTGATCTTATATCCAACGAGATGTAGAACGATAGTGTTGGTCCAATAGTTCTTTGATTCTTGATTTGTACCTTCTGGAATATAAACATAACCTTCAGGATGCCTTACATACATCAACTTCTTTTCATCTATGCATCGAGATTCTGTTCTTTTCTTTTCCCTCTAAGAAGGTTTACATATTTAGGCCAAGATTTGATAGTCGGTTATTTAACTATCAAATAAAAAAACGTTCAAAACAAAGATTACATTTTCCATAGAAATCACCAAGCCTCTTAATTAATCTTTCATTAATTTAAAATCACATTTCAAATACTTGGAAATCACTTTCATATACTTATCTCAACAGGATAAGTATATTCACAAACCACAATATTTTCGATACTTAGAAAATATAACCATATACTTATCTCCATGGTATAAGTATATTCACAAACCATTTTGTTTCCAAAACTTAGAAACTTGAAAGCTCTTAAAAATAGATATGGAAAGTACAGTTCCATATTGACTATGGATCGCAGCTTACACAATGGTCACGTCGCTATCCCAGCAAATCCAAAGTAAACTATGGGCAATCCCCGCCCCTCGAATTACTCCACGAAAATCAATCATATCTTTCCAAAATTTCTTTATTTCATAAATATCTCCGAATTTATTTATAAATTTCTTTATAAATTTCCAATCTCTTTATAAAACATTCTTAATAAATCCCAAACCCCATTTATAAACTTCTCCTTCTCTACTCTTTAAAACTCATTTATAAATTCTTTTGTAAATATTTAAAACCATTTATAAAACTCTTCCCATATTTTAAAAAGCCTCTTTAGTAAACTCTTTAAGTCAATAAGGTTCCCTTGTTGAACCATACATTATTTAAAATAACTTAAAATAATAAGTTATTAGTTAAACATCCTTTTATTCCGTTCAATTTAAATCTCATTTAAAATAATAACTTAAAATCTCATTAATAATATATTAAATTAATTCTAAACGCTATTATTGTATAAATAAGTTAATTTCAAAACAATATTAATATAATAATTAATTAACTTTAAAGCGTTATTAAAAAATATAATTAATCAACTTCAAACTAATATTAATATGATAATTAATTATCCTTTAAATATAATTAAATAACTTAAATCAATATAATTTATTAACTTTAATTAAAAATTAAAGTATTGATAATTATTTAAATAATGAATTAAAATGTAATTAAAACATTTCTAAACCATTACTAAATAACTTTTAAATAGTAATTAAACATTCTTAAATAACTTTAAGAATCATATTAATAAATAATTAACATTAAGTCTTATTTTAAACAATATAAATTATCTTTAAAACATTATTAATAAATAATTATTGCTTTTTAAAAACTTATTACTAAATAATAATTGTCTTTAAACATTATAATAAAAATAATTATTTTTAAATAACTTTCAAATCTATAATTAGCTTTTCAAATTTTGAAGGAGGCTTAACGACTAGGTAACAACAAATATTTACATAATCCACGACTAGGTAAATAAATCAAACACTTAACCATCATTGGTTAATATATCACTTATTCAAGGCAGCATATCAGTTTACGATATATAATCAAATGTTTAAACTATAAAATAGCAGAACGGGGATTTATTCTGCTAATTAATTATTAAATTAATTTAATCGGTAGAATGGTTTTTATTCCACTAAACCAATATCCAATTACCATATTCGATCCAGTTTAACTCAACGATAATTTATTTGGCCAAATAAACATCAATAAATAAGGTATATAAATTTAAACTTACTTTATGATTTAAAATAACGAGATTTAAAACCTGTCTATTTCCATATGTCATAAATTTTTGTATGTCCAAAACTACCAACAAGTTACACTACGATGTTGTATTCGTTCATACGAACCCAACGCAAAAATTCGCAGGTTAAACGGGTATCATAAGAACCATATATGAATTTTCAAAAGTTAACATGTTAATATCTATAAATAATTAAAACAAACAATACATGTTAACACTCACCATCACAGCAACGGGCCGAGCCCATTTTCCCAAACACATGGCAAGCAACAAAAGAACGTCTCCCTCTTTATGCAATTGAACACATTGTTATGGACCAAAGTGCAAAATGCTTTGAAATGAACAGTAAAACATTATAACTTCTTGCCTATGCCTGCAAATCCCACTCATGTTGTTTCCCATCTCCAGGCATACGCGCCTCTCATGGCAACCGTCTGCTTGCCCATACCTTCACGCAATAGAGCCTCCTCCTTTTTTTTTTCTTTTTCTCCTCAAAAACGCGTGCACATGCAAAGACGCTCGGCCACCCTTCATGTTGCCACCAACACTATAGCCACTGTACACGCAACCCCTCCTCTCCCTAGCTCCACCGCCTCGGCCACCACGCAAGGCCACCTCCTTCACACGCAAACCCATCACGCTACAGCCCATTACATGCACGTGCACCCCATGCAGCGACTATTTTCCGACCCTGCTCCACCTACTTCACACAGTCGGATCTTCTTTCCCTCATAACTCCCTCTTTGCTCCACTAAATTGAGTGCAACTAGAAAGGAAAATGTAGATCTCCAAGCCCTTAGCAACTTTCATGTTGGTGACATTTGCTAAAAGTGAGTGTGTTGTGAGTTATTTGAATAATTAAGAGGAAAGGGAATGAGAAAAATGTTTTTGTTGTCCCTTGCCCGATCATTTTGGAATGTGAAATGGAGTATATTAAAAAAATGAACGTGCGTCTTCTTTTTCCAACATGAATGCGTTCACACCTCTCTCTCTATCTATCTATATATATATATATATATATATTCCCAATTTTCTTAATAGTTAAGCAAACAAAGCAAAAGTGGACAAGTCCACGTGGAAGTTGCAAGGGAAATTGAGACAGGGTAGACAAAATGTTGGATGTATGGTTTGTTTTTAAATGAAAAATTTGCAGTCCCTCCCCATTCAATATCCCGTTCGCGTACGAGCCGAGAGCGACAAAAAAAAGAAGATCATACTCAACAATGTGAGACGGTCATAAACCATCAATAAAATAGACATGTTAACTTTTTCTGTAAAATTTCAAAAGTACCGATGTTTGCCGCAAAAAGCGTCAAACGAAAATTTACATATTTTCCAAATTAAAAATTATCGAAAAATTCTAAAAATTAAAGTAAAAAGACGTCTTAAAAATCAGCTCTTAATTTGAAATGGATATTTTATTATAATTTAAATTCAAATCCGAATATTAAAATAAATTAAATATTCAAATTTGAAGACTCAAAAATACGGATCGTTACACTCTCTCCCTCTTAAAAAGAATTCCATCCTCGATATTTCACTACATGAATATCCAATATTATTTATAAGCCCGCATGATGTTCATAGATCATTTATATGCAGAATCTGACTCAATCACTACTCGAATACGTGACTCCACTTCCAAACCAGTATCGTTCACCCGATTTACTAGTGCGGATTCTGATCAGGCTCTTTTATTAGGAACCTCTGCTCTCCTTACATAGCTATAGATATGATAGAAAATCTTAGTTACATATCAAGAACCCTCATCAAGTGCTCGCCATCAAAAATCGAGTAATAAATCCTTATTTGGAACAGTCTAAAACACCTCAAAGCCTTGTACTCGAATATTAGATCAAAACCATACGAAGAGAAAAATGATCTACATCCATTCCACGTATTTATTTAAATTGGTTATTCCTAATACCAATTATATTACTAGTAAATTATTTATGAAAATCATTTACTTAAGTTTTAAAAACTAGTATAACTCCCTAATACATTCTGAGGGTATGCACCATTATTTGATTCAAATTTTATTTTGAATTCACTTAAGAATTTAAAACACCCGGGTTTTGATCAAAACACCTTTATGAAAAGATACTAAAATTTTAATCCATAGATAATATATATATTTAGCCCGAGTAACCTCAAAATTATACCAAGGAACTGGGTACTACCAAACAGTATCATACATTTCCTTACTAGAAGGATAATACTCAAGAGAAACGTTTACCATCCGAACGTATCTCTTACCCATTTTTAGTTATTTTTGAACCACTCGAACTAGTTAACTAAAAATCACTTCTTACTTTTCAAACCTATTTTTGAAACAAAACCATAAATATATTTCCAGCGAAATATTTCAACAAAATATTCAATTAAAATTTGCTTTGGATTCGCTCGGATACGAACTCGTTCGACTGTACAATGACAAAGAGAATAATTTACTAAGTGCATAATACCGTTCGCTTAAGCAAACATCCGATCGTCACTTAGAAGATTATTCTGATCACCAAAAAACAAATCGGGACTTATTTCCCGAACAAAATCCAAAGGAATACACATATCTTTTAAATTCTCCTTTTCAAAGAATTTATACTTTAAATATATTTTAGTAAACTATTATTACCATTTCCAACATCATTTATACTCTAAAACTATCTCAAATAAAACTATTATTTCTTTTCTCCAAAATAAATTGAAATAGTAATATACCCATTTACTTTATAGTAAATCGAACCATACATTTGGAATCAAATCAAATTTATTTTATCAACATAATTATAAGCGAGATCCTAACAGTAGCAATCCCATACTTATAAATGTTTCTATCCCAAGAACCTTTTCAATTACTATTATTAACCTGCAAACCATGAAAACCATTTTTCCAAAATCATCGAGATTTTAACTCTCGAATTCCTTTTATTTATAAGGCACGTTTTAATAAATCAAATTTATAAAATATTCCATTTTAAAGGAAATCATTCTTCAAATATTTATTTCAAAAATATTTAGCTTTCTTATATAAATCATTTTTCAAGTTTAAGTTTTCTTTTAATAGACTTCTTTTATAGCCCAATTAATTACAACCAACTTTTATATTCAATCATTTCCAAAATATTTATTTCAAAATATTCCAAATTCCTTCCAATAAAACAACCTTTATTAAAACTTAATTTTTATCAAATCAATCCTTTATATAAAATTATTTCTAAAATATTCATTTTAAAATATTTAAATTTTTGTTCTAAATAAACATCTTCAGAAACCAAATTCTAACCCAACATTATCAATGAAAAGCCTTATATTCAAATTGTGAAACTTAATTCACAAGGTATTCATTTCAATGTTTCCAAATTCCTATCCACCCAATCCAGGTTTCAAAAAAGGAAGATCCAAGATAGATTAATGAAAAATAGTCAATGCTCAGAAATGGGCGAGTATGACTAACCAAATTCTAGAAGATAATGATAAAATATTATCATTTCCTAGCAAATAAGCACAACCAAGAACAATTATATTAAATTTTCGAAAATTTATCCTTATATATATATATAATATATTTTCAGGTAAAATTATTTCATTTACCCATTTTCAAATAAATATTGTGTCAATTGGTCTTGTTCAAGTGTTTAGGAAATCCTTATCAATAACGTTGGCCAAACGCATCGACCAGAATTTTTAAGCCACTCAATAGATCAAACAACATAATATAAAACATTTTTGTATCACTAACAAATGTGCTATCTCATATACTCTCAAACTCATCCTAGGGTCTCATTTACCCTATCTCAAATGAGTCGAGCCCACCACAGCCTAGGTGTTCGCTCAACCTAAGCTCTGATACCAACTGTAACGACCCACTTTTCCATACAGTTTAGGCTGACAATAAACCACACATGTTCAATCCAAATTGAACGGGAAAGCGGATAGTTAGGGAAAAAGAAAGAAGAAAGAAGACAAGAAGAACTAACAACAAAGAATCTCACAGCGGAACGAATAATTTATAATAGATAACAAATCTTTACATAAAACAAAACTGTAATATATGTATATACGGACATCAATCGGAGCATACTAACCTATTCAGCACGGACATCAATCGGAGCATACTAACCTGTTCACTGTGCACATCACTGTGCAGTGCAACACTTCCACTGTCTCATACATTACACTTGACAAAACTTCTCTGGCCACTTCTGTCATAACTGCCTTACTCTCTCTTTTGTTACTCTATCAAAACCATTGCCCACTGTGCCATTAGTTCTTCCTCACCTTTGCACAGCAATCCCTGCTTACTGCCATTTCATTTACAATCTCCACACCTCATTTCTGTCAAAGCCACTTCTGCCTCACACAACTGCCACTCTCTCATTTCTTCCTACAACAAGACTTCATTATACCACAACAACACAAACGACTTCATTCACTTCTCTACAACCCCCACAACAACTTGATACAACCATTCACTGTATCACCATCTTCTTGCACTTTCAACTACACCCCTAAAACTCTGTGCACAAACCACAATCTACTGTTATCATTCAATACTGTCATTCAACCTTCTACTGACAGCAACCTCATTGCCACTCCATCATTTCTTGCAACCGCAACCCCACATTACCCAACTCGAACATCTCCCTACCTCAAATCGAATTCCTCCTCCATCCACATAAACATCACTGCAATAGTCTGCAACTTCTCCCGCCTTTATCAAAATCCAATTCACGAACGCCATACACCCATACTGCCATAACTGCAGTTCAACAAGACAGCCATTGCTTGCAAAGTGCACTAACCCGATCACCATCCCCATCATCATCTAGAACCACCACCACAAATCGAACCACATCTCCTCTGTCAAACTACTCCTTTCCAACCTTTACTAACCCACTGTGCTGCCAACAAACTCCTAACACCCACTTTTATCCGCCATATCATCATAACAAACATCACAGAATTTCCTCCTTACTGAAACACAACCTGCCGAACTACATCATTTTCATCCACAGCTACCACTCTACGACAACAGTCTCAATCTTCACACAACATTCCTCAGCATACAAAACTCCTACGCAAACATAAAACTCTTCCAATTTCACTCATCACAACCATGCTTCAACCCCACGACAAAACTGCTGCATCTCCTAGCCAAAACTGCTCCCATCAAACAACGACCATTGCATTAATCTCCACTTCAAACTGCTCATCGCCCGCACAACCACTATCTTTTCCAAACCATTGCAACCACCACTACAGCACATCAGAGACATCACAACCAGAAACTACTTACACCACCCAATACAAAAAACATCCTCATCCGCCTGTCGCCAGTACAACTAGTATCAACAGCACCAATACGACAATACCCATCCCCTACTACAAACATCGTTACTGCCTGATATTTCTGCCTGCCATCTCCTCGTCCAATCTCTCATCCACAACTTCATACCCGTCACAGCAATTGGTTTGCAACCAGAGCATAGATTTCCAAATCATCTACTACCAAAGCACATCACTCAACTGCGACCAACCACCATTCACACTACTTATTTTCATATCCATATATGCATTTCCCTTTTAACTTCGTCACAATCATCCATACTTTATTTCACTTCAACTACCCTTAAACTATCCTCCACTACTGCCAACTTCAAACTACCTGTCACATACCACACTTGCCTACAACAGCTGATGCCAAACCAAGCTACTGCTCCACCTTCAATTGTCACCGGTTCATCTCTGTAAACTGCTACAGCCCCTCTAACCGCTGAATCGACTGCTTCATAGTGATCATCCAGAGTCCAAACCATCTATCCAAACCGACCTCCTTCATCACCACGCTTCCTACAGACAATCACAAATTCATTACCACTTCCAACCTACAGCAGTATCAACTATCACCTACATCAGTATCTCTTCCAAGTCACACAGCACCACCACTTTATTTCTGCCCACCAGTACACCCGTCGAACTGCTGCGATTCAGACCAAACAACAATAGCCTACATCAGTTATAATGCACATACCTTGTCAACCACCCTCAACTGCCACTTCTTCACCATCCACCAAACAATTTCCAGCAAGTCGAATCAATATTAGAACCACCACAATCCCCTCGCGAGCACAACCGCTACTTCCCTGCCTGAATCGCCTTCGCGACCCCTCACCGAACTTCACGACAGTCGCCTGCATCCATTCGTGAACCATTAACGAATCGCCTTCAACCGAAAATAAAAATATGAAACCAACCTAAATCCACGACCTAATCTTACTTTGAAATCGAGTTTCAGTAGTTGTTGATGGTGGAATTTTTGGGTTCGGGGAAGTTGGAATTGTATTTTTCTAAATTCAATATAAAACCGCATTTCATAACAAAGCCGCGTGTTGAGTTAAAGAAGTCTGGAATTAGGATTGTGTAAGTGGGCCAGGTAAAGTTGTTTGGGCTTGGGTTTCATTTTTTTTATTTCCTTTTGTTTGTTTCTACTTGAAAAAAGGGTCAAATCATCTTCATTTTTTTGTGTTTTGCTTTGACAAGTTTCAATTTCTTTGAAAAAAAAAGTTTGAATTTATTTTAGTTTGTTTCTTTTTTGTTTTAATTTGTTTTTAAATTCCATCCTTATATATTAAAAAATTGTATATATCTTGTTTTATTTCAGGTTGTCAAAGTAGATTAGGAGAAGGAGCCGCTTGCCAAAAAATAATAATAATAATAAACCAGCTTGCTTGCTTTTATCCTTTGTTTTTTATTGCATTGTTGCTTGCTTGCATTTGCATTTATATATATATATATATATATATAATTTCAAAAAAAAAACAAAAAATTCATTTGTTGTTTCATTGTTAATACATGTTTAAATTCTGCTTTTCATTTCATTCTAGATTTTGATTAATAATAATGGTTAGAAATCGATAACACTTAATTGTATATTGACAAATTGTCTTCTTTGAACAATTTAAATTCTCGGTGTCTACGCTACGGTAGAGCAATAATCAGTATAAATATTATGGTGATTCATAAATATTATACTGAATTGTTCCTCTGAAGGTACTTAAACCTTCGGCTGCATTACTACGATGATTCGTGGTGCACCGATAAATCCTGTCCGTTACCTGGCTAAGAACTATCTTGTTGATTGAAGACAAAGTGTGATTATACAATTTTAGGTTAACTTAGGATAAATCATTTGTAATTAACCACTGCATTCATTTAGCTGCATTAGTTCATGCATATTTAAAAAAATTCAAAATTCAAAACTAAAAAATTATAAATATTCCTTTTCTTTGAAATTGTTAAATCCTTTTTCTTTGAAATTTCAAAAACCCAAAAAAAAATTTAGAAAAACAAAAATCCAAAAAAAGATATTATAAAACATTTTCAAAAACAAAGAAAAAATTTGAAAACCCAAAAACAAAACAAAAATCAATTTCCCTTTTGAAAAATAAATTGGTAAATATTTTTCCTTTATAAAAAAACCAAAAAAAATTTCTTGAAAATGTCTGAGTTTCCTTTTCCTTACTCACTTGAATATAGTTGTGAAAATCAATATAATCCATATAACTTCACTCCAAATTTGTATGGATATTTTAACAACAACTATTTTTCAAACGATTCGGATTTTGCACCATAAAGTTTTCAAAATAACGAGCAACCCTCAAATCTTGAAAATAGCATTTTGTCTTTACTTGAAATCTCCACACAACAAAATCAAATGATAAATGATTTGTGTAACTCATATTTGTGTAATAACTCGAGTCAAGGATTTCAAAATCTGAATTCAATTCAAAATGCAAACAATTTCGAGTATAACCCATGCCAATTCAATTTTGAACTCCAAAATGAATTTCAAAATCAAAACAAAAATGTGATCCACTTTTCAAATAATTTTGGCAATGGTAATAATCTCGACTACGATACGAGTGAAAAATTTTGTTCTCAACAAATCCAAATCGATAACCTCAAGCTAATAATTATAAATTGGATTTTGTTGAACAAATGAACGAAATTTACGATGATCACACGGATTCGTTGTTTGAAACTTATATGAAACAACATGAAAAACAAAATCAAATGCCAACATGTGACGAGTCAAACGATAATCCATCTTTTACCAAAATCGACGATTTTCAAATAACAACTTTTGAAATTGAAAATGATGATCTTAATGAAGTTGTTGAAAAGACGGTAATTGAGCTGGATTTCAATTCTTCTGAGGGTGAGACACTCGATTTGAAATTCGATCTTCCTTTTTCCGATTTTGAAAATTTGAACACAACAACCTTCAATTTTGAACTTGACATATGTAATGAAGTTGTTGATAATCCAACAAAGAAAGACGAATTTAATGAACACAATTTCTATGAACTTTTTGAAGATGAGTTGTTAAATTTCGAAGGGGAAGATTTAAATTGCCATTTTGATTTTGAAATCGATAATTTTGAAAATTTTGTTGATGATGAACTTGACTTTCAATTTGGTGAAAATAAACTTGAATTTCAATCAATTGTTTTATCAATCCCAAAAATCATCGAAAACAAAACAACTTGTACGATTTTTAATAAAACGACATTCGTTTTTTCCAAATCAGCATTCAACTTTGAAATCTTTCATGGTTTGGTTTTCCGAGCTTAAGCCGTGTCTTGCATACTTGACGAGACAAATGAATCGGTCTTTGGAAGACCGTTTCATTTACTTTTTGACGATATACTTTCTGATCTCGTGTAAATACCATTAATTTTCAATAAAAGTCATGTTTTTATTTTTACTTTTTTTTTCTTTTCTCCTTCCACTTGGGTTGACTATGGGGACACAGTTAAAATCAAGTGTAGTGAGGAGACTCATCATTATTTTTGATTTTTTTATTTTTTCTTTCCAAAATTAAAAAAAATCTCAAAAACAAAAAAAAAACAATTTTTTTTAAAAGCATTTCAATTTATTTTTAAAGAAACACTATAGGATAAATATATGGTTTTGGTTTACTAAATTGAAATTTTTGAAAATTTATTTGTCTCAACAAAAATAAAAATAAAGTTCGATTACAAATAACAATGGTTTAACTAGTATATAGGAAGATTCATACGTGTTAATTGTTAAATACATCCTAATTGAAAATCTTTGTTTTATAAAGTGGTTGATTTAAAGTAAAGATATAACATTTTTTTGTCTTCTAAGTTAAATGGTGCTAAGATGATTTTGCGAAACTCCCTCTCTAAAAAAACAAAAACAAAAAAACAATTTTTTTTGTATATATGTATATTTTTAATAAACACCTAGAGTCATGTGTTCACACTCGTGTGTTCACTCGCCATGCTCCGTACCCTTCTCACGTAAGTCCGAAAGGTAGTGAACGATCGATATATATGGTCTCAGTTTATCTGAGTTAGGTGTGTGTGTATAAAAATTATTTTACTAATAACGCCTACAGTCAATAAGTGTTTACATTTGTGTGTTCACTCGCCACGCTCTATATTCCCCTCACATCAGTCCGCAAGGCAGTGCATGGGTAATATATCTAGCCTCGGTTTATCTGAGTTAGGAATATGTAAATATTGTTAATATAAATAAAATTTTTAAATAAAAAATTAGAGAGAGTAAGCAATTGAAATCCAAGCACTATTTTAACTTGTTTGATTTGACTTGTTATTGAAAAGAAATAAAAATACCACTTTGATAAACTTTGATAATCAACTAAGGATCCATTTCATAGTTACACGGTATTATCGACCGAAACAACGAGTTAAACTATAGCCCATTTGTTACGATAACTTCGTTTTTATTGGAAATTTTGATGAGTAAATGACTTAAATTTCAAGATAATGACCAAAGCCTATATTTAACTTATTCATGTTAATTTGAAAGTAAATCCTTCATTTGTAAATACTTTCAAAAACTCGCATTCATCTCTTTGTAAACAAATATTGCATTTTGTAAATATTTCATTCTGCATTTGGATTTTGTGGGTAGTATCCACTGAAAACCCTCATGAGACAACACTCGTCCTACTGGGGACACCCAAAGGTTTAACGGCTTGTTGTATATGCTCACTGCAATCGTGCTCCTTACGAAAACGGATTTATCTTAAGTTTTCTTTATTCGAGGACGAATAAAAAGATAAGTGTGTGGGTATTTGATGTGCACGTAAATGTGCATATTTTTACCACCATATTTAATCCATTTAAATTAAATAAATGATCATATTGGGTATTTTAACTTGTTTAAACCAAAAAAATCAAATTATTTTCAAATTGTCACATATTCATCTTCATATAGGGGCAAAATGGTCACTTTTATGCATTTATTGAATTGTGAAATTTTACTTGGAATTTTTTTTGTTGTTTTGTAGGAAATTTAGTGAATTTTACAAGTGGTTTCATGATGATATATGCATGCATAAGAGTGAAGAAGACAAATGAAGATGGAAATAATTCAAAGTGATGATCATGGAGGACCCCACTTATCCACCTACCTTAATGTACACATAGGAGCTAATAAACATGCTAAAAGGCCATTAAATCTTCATGCACACTTAATGGATGATTAGTGTTCACAGTTGTGCGTTCGCTCGCCACGCTCTATATTCCCCTCACATCAGTCCGCAAGGCAGTGCATGGGTAATATATCTGGCCTCAGTTTATCTGAGTTAGGCATATGTAAATATTGTTAATATAAATAAAATTTTCAAATAAAAAAATTAGAGAGAGTAAGCAATTGAAATCCAAGCACTATTTTAACTTATTTGATTTGACTTGTAATTTGAAAAGAAATGAAAATACCACTTTGATAAACTTTGATAATCAACTAAGGATCCATTTTATAATTACGCTTTGTTATCAACCGAAACAACGAGTTAAACTATAGTATATTTGCTTTGACAACCTTGTTTTTATTGGAAATTTTGATGAGTAAATGGCTTAAATTTTCAAGATAATGAAAAAAACCTATATTTAAGTTATTTGTGTCTATTTAAAAATAAATCCTTCATTTGTAAATATTTCAAAAACTCGCATTCATCTCTTTGTAAATAAATCTTGCATTTTGTAATGATGTTCATCTTGCATTTGGATTTTGTGGGTAGTATCCGTTGAAAACCCTCACGAGACAACACTCGTCCTACTGGGGACACCCAGAGGTTTAAGGACTTGTTGCATACGCTCAATGCAATGGCGCTCCCTACGATAACAGATTTATCTTAGTTTTCCTTTATTCGAGGACGAATAAAAAAATAAGTGTGGGGTATTTGATGTGCACGTAAATATGCATATTTTTACCACCATATTTAATATATTTAAATTAAATAAATGATCATATCGGGTATTTTAACTTGTTTAAACCAAAATTCATATTATTTTCAAATCGTCACATATTCATCTTCATCCAAGGGCAAAATGGTCATTTTTGTGCATAGATTAATTTGAGAAAATTTAGTTAGAAATTTCTATATTATTTTATAGGAATTTGGCTTCATATACAAGTGGTTTCATGAAGATATATGCATGCACAAAGAAGATACAAAGGAATGGAGATGGAAATAATTCAAAGGCATGATAATGGAGGACCCCACTTACCCACCTACCTTAATGTACACTTAGGAGCTAATGCACATGCTAAAAGGCCATCAAATCTTCATGCACACTTAATGGATGATTAGGGGATGCTAATGATTACTTGGCCACCACACTACCTCAAGGGCAATTTGGGCATTCCCCAAAAATATGAATTAGGGTTTCATACATGTATAAAGACCCCTTATGTTTCATGTAACCCTCTTCTTCTTACTTCCTTTTAGTTAGTTTTTAGCTTAGAAAATAAATCAAAGCTCTCTTTCTTTTCATGGCTACTTAGTCATTTCTTCTCTTATGTAATTCCTTTTTTTCTATATGCAATTTAATACATGTTCGTTTTCTTTCCTTATTTATTTCCTTTCATGTTGTAGTGTAGATTTATTTATTTATGCAAGTAGTGTAGATTTTCTTTTATGCAATTAGATTAGTTCTCTTTTTCATTATCTTTCATTTTCCTTTCTTTTTGCTTTCATGTTGCTAGCTACATTTGTTAATCAAATGAAAAATATGAGAGGCTAAACCCCTTCAATTTAGGGGTAATGAAGCTCTCTAATTATGTAGCTTCAACTATTTGTTAATTCATGCTCTCTTTTTGTGCTTAATGATGATGATAGAAATGGTTTACTAGTTGTTTTTGCTTTGAATTTGATAGCCTATATTGTTGACACCAAATAGGCTATGCTTAAACAATCACTAACACTAATTGCCTCTTCATCAAAATATGATTATGACAAAAGAAAGTGATTTGAAATTAAAATTTGATGGTCTATATTTCTAATCAATAGTTAATAGGTCATACTTAAAATATATTTCATTTTCATTTTCATTGTCAAGTTTCATGAAAGTTAGTAAGTGGTTTAAGGGGTGTGTTAAAGTTTGATGGCTTATGTTGGCTAACTAATAGCACAAATATGCCATACTTATGATAAGCACATCAATTAAAACACTAATGACCATAAAAGATAGATCATGATTTCATGTGTTGAACTATGTGATCTAGAGAGTGGATTTATTCTCTAAATTGTCATTTAACTCTTATATTTGCATCTCTTTTCTTTTAGTTAGTTAGCTAATTTTCTAATTCTCTAGCTTAACGTTCATACCAAATTGGTTTAATTTGATTGAATAGCATTTTTAAAATCTTCAATTCCCTGCGGATCGACCCGTACTCACCACGTACTTCAATAGTACGTCGTGCGCTTGCGGTATAAATTTTAATTAAAAATTTATCGATAGTTTTCTAACTCGATAGAAATTCCGCCGTTAAACAAGTTTTTGGCACCGTTGCCGAGGGAGTTGTTTTGATTTTATTTTCCTATTCTTCGAATTAGTTTGTTTGATTTTGTGTTTTTTTGTTTTGTGTGTGGCAGTTAAAACAAAAAAAAGCGTGTTTGTGTGATTTTAGTTTGCATTTGTTTGTGTGCATGTTGTTCTAGTTGTTTTGTTTATTTGCATTCCCATAATTAAAAAAAAACACAATTTCTAAAAAATATTTATTCACAATTTCATTTTAAGTTTTACATTTACATCTTTCTTTTTTCTCTTCTTTTTTTTATATATACATTCATAAAAAAAAGCGCACAGTGCATTTTGTATTCACTGTGCACATCACTGTGCAGTGCAACACTTCCACTCTCTCATACATAACACTTGACAAAACTTCTCTGGCCACTTCTGTCATTACTGCCTTACTCTCTCTTTCGTTACTCCATCACAACCATTACCCACTGTGCCATCAGTTCTTCCTCACCTTTGCATAGCAATCCCTGCTTACTGCCATTTCATTTACAATCTCCACACCTCATTTCTGTCAAAGCCACTTCTGCCTCACACAACTGCCGCTGTCTCATTTCTTCCTACAATAAGACTTCATTATACCACAACAACACAAACCACTTCATTCACTTCTCTACAACCCCCACAACCACTTGATACAACCATTCACTATATCACCATCTTCTTGCACTTTCAACTACACCCCTGAAACTCTGTGCACAAACCACAATCCACTGTTATCATTCAATACTGTCATTCAACCTTCTACTGACAGCAACCTCATTGCCACTCCATCATTTCTTGCAACCGCAACCCCATATCACCCTACTCGAACATCTGCCTACCTCAAATCGAATTCCTCCTCCATCCACATAAACATCACTGCAATAGTCTGTAACTTCTCCCGCCTTCATAAAAATCTAAATCACGAACGCCATACACCCATACTGCCATAACTGCAGTTCAACAAGACAGCCATTGCTTGAAAAGTGCACTAACCCGATCACCATCCCCATCATCATCCAGAACCACCACCACAATTCGAACCACATCTCTTCTGTCAAACTACTCCTTTCCAACCTTTACCAACCTACTGTGCTGCCAACAAACTCCTAACACCCACTGCTATCTGCCCTATCATCATAACAAACATCACATAATTTCTTCCTTACTGAACCACAACCTGCCGAACCACATCATTTTCATCCACAACTACCACTCTACGACAACATTCTCACTCTTCACACAACATTCCTCAGCATACAAAACTCCTACGCAAACATACAACTCTTCCAGTTTGTGGGGTTTAATGTTGGATGTTGGATCTATATATTGTACATTGATGTTGGATGTAAATATTGTAGTCGGATGGGTAAGACTGATGATGGAAGGTTTGTTTTGTATTGACTGAATATGTTTGCGTTTGATATGATGATGTTTGAGTTTTATATTAATATTGATATTGATTTTAGCTTATATATCTGATTTATATGTTGTGTTATATATTGTTATGGAAGTAATTTTCGGCTGCAGAAAAAAAATTACCCAGATTTCCGACGGCTTTCGATGGCTTCCGGTGGCTTACAAGCCAAAATTTTCGACGGCTAGCGACAGCGAGTGACGACTTTCTGGACGAAATTTCCGATGGCTAGCGACGGCGTTCGACAAAAATTTTCGATGGCTAGCGAAGGTGTACGACGATTAACTGGGAAATTTTCATGCCACGTGGACGTCAGCGTCGTCGGAAGAACCGTCGGTAGCCATCGCAAGTACTTCGTCGAAGCCGTCGGAAATGGATGAAATTCATGGTCCGTATTCCAACGGCGTTTTCGACGACTCGCGACGGCCGCTGCGGCCGTGAGCCATCTTGAAATCATTGTTTCTTTTGTAGTGATTATTCATGTTGTAATTACTCATCATTTTCACTATTTGACTGATTCAAGGCTTTATGTGACCTTCCATTTACACCTTTAAAATCAACTCGATACCAACCTTGTTATGATTGATACCGACTTGATTAGCATTTGCCAAAACAGCTCCACCTCCTATAACTTGTTTCTTTTATACTTCTGAACTCTTCCTTTTCATTTTATATGCTTGTTATCTCTTCTATTTTAATTTGATGAAGATGAACTTTCTTTCTCGAAACTTAAAAAGATGAATCCATGTGGCTTGGGCCTTTGAGGTTGCTGGGATAATATAACTACGCGCTTTTCCATTCTTTCAAAGATAGCATTTTAGTTATCCAATGTCTTCTTATTCATTTCAACCATCATCCTATATAACTCAGTCTCTGTCACCATCTCCGGTAGGAAAAAGATCCTGACAATGCACCCATAGGCTGATTAGCCTCTTCATTATACTAAGAAGCTTATTCTTCTCCAGTAGCAACTCCAGATCTTGAAGGAGGTTTCCTAGGTGTTATTTCTTTTTGCTATGATGTAAATGCTTCTTCTGGTCTAAGTAACTTCAGATCTACTTCAATCAACTCCTAGATCTAACTTCTGGATGCTTGAAATCCAAAATTCTAAGTTGAATCTTCACCTAAGAATCTCGTTTCTCGATGAAAGCATAAAAAATGTCAAGTCCAAAAATGTCACAACACACTTAACGAATCCAGAAATGAAAATAACAAAGATGAAATTGAAAGTATACAGTAGGAATACATTAACTTTTGCAATGATTTGGCCTCAAATTGCTGCCTACGTCCACTTTAGTTTTATTTCAAGAGTTTTTGCACAACTACAAACAAGTTACAAGGTTTCAAGTCTAGGAAACCATGATACCAAGTTTGATAGCAATTCATGGCAAAGTAAGAGCTATAGGAAAGAGAGTGAAGATCAAGAGTTCAAAAGTCCTTTTTATGTCGCTTTAACACTCATACGTATAGGCAAAATCATCCATTAGAGTCGCTGGATCGCGGAAGACTAGGTAAGAATTAGATTCATGCAATAATGAAGGAAGAACACGTAATTTTTATGACATAAATCTTGTCGGTACCAACCATAATCATATCGGTACTGACTATAACTTTCTCGGTGCCACATCACTTTTTTATCATACTTGTTCATATCTTCAATTTCCAAGATTTGTTCCCAAAAATTGCTCCATCTTACCACAAGTTTTAGTGCCACATCTTGGAGAGAATCATTTTGGGTAGATCGGATCTAGCTTAGATTTAAGCATGTTTGGATGTGCTTATTGCTTGGAAGGAGGATCTACGTAAGTTGGAAACTATTTTGAATTGTATTATGGTCTTTATTTATGTACATGCTTATTTATGCGAATTAACCTTAGGGATATTGCTAGATCAACACTTTAAAAAAAATTATACATTGATCAAATGTCAGGCCATGATTAACTATGACCGAAAAACCATAAAGATACAATTAGATCCAATAAATGTGTGGTGTAATGAAAAATTATATGATAGGGCTTAGGGAATGCACTTATAGATACCTTGACTCAATTAAAATGCTAGATAGAGATTGAAAGTTTAAATGCTTGTATTTTTGCCTATAGCGTATGCTTTTGTATTTGCATTTGATGATTGATGATTTTGAGATTTCAACTAGCGAATTAGTCACTTTGGATAGTATCTTAAAGGTTTTTGATGAAATGCCTAAAAGCGATGGAATCAATAGTATGGATGTTAGAACGTGCAATAAGGTCTGAATTTCTATTGCGTTAGAACATGCAATAAGGTCTGAATTTCTACTGAAGTGAATATAAAAATAAGTGCAAAAGTGTAGTAGGATGAACGGATGAAATCGAGGCAAAACAACATTGGGCCAAAATGCTGTGTATGGATTGATCGATCAAGATTACTTAGATTAGCATGGACATATGCATGGCGACAAATGAAAAATAAAGTAGAATGGATCGGTATCATGGAATACTCAGGATAGAATTAGGGCAGACTTAGGGATTTGTTAAGTAAATCCCAAAGTAACCTTAATGGTGGCAGGTATCTATACTAGACGGATCAATACTTAGGATTTCAAGTCAAAACTCAGGATTTTCAAGAGAAACGCCAAAGTAGATATGGATCGATATTAAAGTATGGATTAGTACTCGTGGAAACTTCAGTTCAAACATGAGACTTTTCAAGGAAAAGCCTGGAGTAGACATGGATACTAAGAGAAACTTCAAGCCAGACTCGTGATTTTGCAAGGGAAAGCTTTAAGTAGACATGTATCGATATTGGGTATGGATCAGTATTTGATCATGGATCAACACTCACTAACACTTTGGGTCATACTTGAGGATTTTCTAAAGAAAGCCCGAAGTTGACTCAGAGGTAGTGGTAATCTATCTTCAAAGTAGAATACCTCCCTCATGCCAAGTCCAATTTCAATGAAACATTGAGCCATGTTCTTAAGACATAGCGGCATCTATTGTGTGAATTTTGGGAAATAATATGAATACTTTGGTTTTTGAATCAGGGTTTAGAGATCTACCCTCAGACAATGAATCTTCGACCGATGGATGGTTGAGTCGTATGATAATGGTCGACATGTGCAAATGAAAGGAATTGAGATATAAGATTATCAACATCAAGCCCACATCCATACAAATCCAATGTGGCTATAGGGTAACTATCACAGAGACATGGAGCAAATAAGTCTCGTGATCCTTAAGTTGATTTTAAGTTTGTACCTTGGAGTTAATGGCATTAATGTGAGAATGGAATGGCCACTAGAAGAATAGCTCTCATCTTAGGCAAATAGTGGGCTTTAGGTTCTTAGCAAACAGATTCCCATGTAATCTTATATGTGATGTTATGTGTGTGAATGCAAGACATTAAAGGGCTCTTGGACATTATGCTAATGACCCTTACCATACACTAGCGGTTAATAGACAAAAGGGGAAATGTAAATCCTCAGTAAGATATCAAAGGTAAACAATACCTAGCCACATATTAATGGTGATAATGACCCATTTTCCTTATAGTATAGGGCTCCATTATATTTTCTATGATTGGTAATCCATCGAAATGATAAATGGGTCCAGGAAATGTATGGTTGTCAGGGTAATACTCTTCACACATAGCATTCGGGATTGATAAATTAAGGTGTCGATTCCGTATATACACCCTGGTTAGATGATGACCACACTTTTCCCAGTGACGTAGTATTGGAGACCACATACTTTATTATGCATTTACAATCGAACATATTGTTATTGTTGTTGTTGTTTTTATAACTTCTTAAATGTAGGTGAGACGGGTTGAGGATTTGTTACATGTACGCATATGTCTTTTACCAAATATTTCATATATTCAGTATATGAACATTTATGTACCTGTTATCTTGGGCTAGTTTCCTCCTCACACCAATATTTATATGACCTTCATTGTGTCTTTAGTTGTTTATTTGATAGCTCCTAATTACTCTCACGAGCAAGATGAGAGTCCAGCATTGAGGAGTGCTTTCTAGTAGGTCTTGGAGTAGCTAGAGAAGCTTGGAGATGTTGTTAGCTATTATCCAATTTAGGTTTTTATTTTATGCAGCAATAAGCAGTATGTATGTATATATATATAAGAGATAAACTGCTATCTCTTAAGTACTCTAATATATCCCATATACTATTTCTTACATGGTGTACTACACTATTTACTATTATATGTTTTTCCTTCTGCTTTGAGTTTGCAGATCATGCTGCATGATGAATAGTTTAAGTTTATTACCTGAAGGAATGTTATGTTCTACTATTTGCGAATTGAACTCTTAAATAGTTTTAGATTCGAGGTGTAAGGGATGGTTGGCCTTCACATCACATTCCTTTATCATCAATCCCTCTATCATACTTTTCCAAATTTTTCTTAGGACCTATTAAATTTGATCTCCAGTTAACTTGGATCCAAAAAAATTTAGAGATCGAACCCTAGATCTTTAATTCTAAGTGAAAATACCAAAAAAAAACCCATACGGAGGTTATAAATAACCAACGGCTTGGAATGTAGTTGTTGATTGTAATTTTAGGTGGATTTTAGCCTGTGATCTATATTATATGTGAGTTCAAACTCGATAAAGCTTAGATATTAATCTAAAGAATAACCATTTTATACAAGAAAAAGCATGGAGAAGAGCCAACAGGTTGGCTCATTTGGTTGGTAGTTCTATTATGAGACCAAAAGTCACAAATTCGATTCCCAAGATCGATACTTGTTGGCACCAATGAACCTTGTTCAAAAAAGCATGGAAAAGAAAGATAACTATTATATATTGGTTCGATTATGCCTACAACCACTTTAATATAATTTTGTTGTTATTATTTTTTTACAAAATTCCGAGTAAATTATAATTTTAATCTCGATAATTAGCTTAAGCTCGGACTAAAAATGGCAACATATTTCTTCAATAAAAGCTCGATCATTTACTAGGTGCATGTATCCCTATATATATATACTAGTATACAACGCAGGTATGTGCATATAATATCCAAAGATGTTTACCTTGGATTGATGTGTGTTTTAAGTGCAAATGTTTTTGTTGTCACAACACATTTCAAATTGTTTTGTTGGCGATATCGATGACAAATTGATAGTAAAGTTCCGTTGATGGGTAGACGGAAAAGATGGTGAGATTCCATTAACGAATGAGAGTAATTTTGGAATTTCAAAATGACACCGTGTAAATCATGTTGATTGAATTCTCATTAATGGTAGAGAGTAGAGATGTGATCTCTTCATTCTTACTGATAATTTTGTTGATGATAATTTTAGTATTATTATTCTTTTATGACTTATTATTGAAACTTATTAGCAACTTGCTTACTGGAAAGGCCCAAGCTGAATGCTTACTTCTTACATTCATCACTAATTTGTTATTTTTTACATAATGTACTCTGTATATCAAAGAGATTTCCTTTTTCTTTGCAGGGCTTTTGGAATGGGCCTACTAAATTATGTACTGACCCAATCCTGCTAGATTCGATACATTTCTAAGAGGATTCTCACTTGTTTTCTTGTTTTAACAATGAACTATGATTGTGTAGGCCACAACATTAGGCCCATCAAAGTAAGAGATGGTATGAATTAAAGCTGAAGAGTAGATTACGTAAATGTCTTATATTTCACCCTCGGTATCACTTTGCGTTGTAGGTGTGCATGTAAATATTTGATGCAAATGAATACATGTACAGGACTGTCTATTCAATTTACAAAACAATAATGTTGTGTCTTTCGCAATTTTATTCATCTGCTCTTTCTTCAGCATAAAGGAGCATAACGCCTTATATAACCCAAGCTATTGTAAGAAAATAGTTGTAATATATTAAACACATTCTAATTGTTTTAATTTGTCTCACATCGTCAAAAATACATAAATTATTGCTGTATATAAGCTAAGGGATGAAGAAAGAAGTTGTTCCAATGACATCTAATTGAGTTAAGATGGCGCCGTGAAGTTTAATAATACATCCCACGAACAATTGACATGCAAATTGAGAAACAAATAATTTTAGTCACTTTGGAGATGTAAAGGGTATTTTAGGAAATTCAAAAAGACACGGTTGAATCCCATTTATCGAAATATCATTATTAATAGTAGAGATATGCATTTAGGCCTTTACGTCTCGGGTCTTCTTTAAGAAAAATCATCTGGATTATCTCATTCTAGATCTGAATTCCTAAAATAAATATTAAGGGAGTATTTGAATACACATATAATCGATGTTGATCCATCTACCAATTGATACCGATCGATAGACTTTTGAATAATCTTCTCTGTCTTGCACCATTTTATCCATTGATCCGCTTCTACTTCAAGTTTCAACTAGGACCTTTCCCGAACCATTTTATAACATTAATTCATCGAGAATCAGAGTTTTTATTGATCATTACTAATCCATCTATGAAAAGATACTAATCCATACAGATGGTCAATTTTATTCCTACTTTATTTTGACTACCTCATAGTTGTCTAAGAGCTTACAATCCATTCCATCATCATTCAGAGCTCAAGTATCATTGACTCGTTACTTATGCAGAATCACACATAAAAATAAATATACATATATTATGTTTATTTCTCAAATAGATTAGATGTTCATACCATAAATAAATAACTAATTACCATAGAATTTTTCTAAAGACCCATAGAACCAAGCTTTCCTTGTAAACTCCGAGGAAGTATGCATCAAACCTACAACACATACTTTAGATAACACAAGAATATGTAGTTGATGAGAATTGGACCTTCAAGGTGAGCGTCGCAAGTCCTAATCATAAATTTTATGGTTGCAACAATAATATAAAAAATATTTATTGTTAACATGAAGTGGTAACTATTTAATTTTATTATGTTTAGTCGCAATAACATCAAGTGCATTGGAGTGTTAATATTAGAAACATGAGTTGTACTTAATCTTCTTTCATCACATAAGCTTCATTCTCCTCTTTCTAATCTCTCTTTAAAGATGTAATAAAAAATTTATTCGATATTGATAATCCCATTATTATTTGCATTTGTTTAAACAATGGACATAAATAGTGGGTCTCTTACTTGATTAAAATAATGTACATTCTAAAGGGATGGACTTTCGTTATATAGTTTAAAGCGATAAACTACAGACAAAATAAAAACTTAACTCATGTAACTTGACCTAAAGGCTCCCCTCCTTTACTTTTCAACATATAAAGAAATAGGAAATTTTAGGGATGAAAAATTCCAACCAATATTTTGGTTGAATAGTTCACAAATCATAGTTTGAAAATATTCCTAATACAAAAAATCTAATAAAAAACCTTAACATGCAAACTTAACATAACACATTCGGGAGAATTAACCAAAATTAAAAATATTAAAACAAAATAATATAGGACACATGTTCAAAAATTTAGTCACGAGAACAAAAAAATTCCTTATATTAACTTCTACCGCCTTAAATTTCGATTAACAATTCCAATCTCGAATTTTTTATTGCCGCGCAACTGCCTACCACCAGCCAAGCACCTACACACCCTCTCTATCCTACCGATTACTAGCCAAAACCACCATCGCCAACACCAATTTCAATACCGACACCTCCATTGTACAAATCTTGCTATCACCACCACTACAAAATCTCGCCACTACACTGCATCACCATACTACACAACCTTATCATGACTCTAGTCAACCTCTATAATCAACCATAACTTGCAAAAAAATAGTAACAAACTAAAAAAAATTCTAATTTAAATTACCATTTATATGACGCTAAAAAACAATACCAAATGAAAGTTTGCTAGTTTAAAGTATACTCATATGAATAGAAGGCTAAAAGCGACATCAAATAGAAAAATGCTAATTTAAACTAACATAGTATGAAAATAATGCTATATATGTAATTCAGAAATTGCTAAATTTGATTAGCATTACTAGGTAGAAACTTCATAAAAAAAGCTATCACCATGACCATCACATATAATCGGTCAGGTTACTGCCGCCTCCATCACCTTGCCGTCGCTTTTGGTCATTACCCTTGAAAACCGTAACCTTTAATTGCATCACCATTTGTTTTTTTGATTGTTTATCCTTAAGGCCAAAAATGAAACTTTACATCCTTGAAACCTAAAAAATTCACAAGTTTTTGGTTATGCCTATTTTTAACTATGAGCCCCATATGGAAGTCCAAAATTCTTATTTATTTTTTGAAATCAAATCACATTTTTTCATTTAGGAAAATTGGAAACTCAGTTAAGAAAATCATTGAGAAATTTACAATTTAAGAAAAATAATGATAAGAATTAATTTTTTTTAAATAGTTATATGTGAAATGAAATAGTTCCTAGATTATTCTACGTACTTTACTTTGGGTTTGTTATCCCGACTTTCGGCAAAGCCGAGATACCCAAAGATTAACTGAAAATCAATGATTATTAGTCATGAACATCGATTGTGCATCGCAGGTTCACCATGGATATCGATGAATTTTGTCCGAGTCCGGATCGGGCTGCAATTGATGAGTCATGTCAAGCAAGGCCAGATGAAACAACGTTCCAAGTTTCGAGTCAATCCGAGTTCGTATGCTCAAGATATCGCCAAAAGAAGATGGATAAGGTGGTATAAGGTCGGATCCATCAAACATGTGTTGCCTCGAATCCATGAGAAGTCAGCTTACTTCGAATCCATCGATCAAGCCTTTGCCTCGAATGGATCACGACGAGCCTTGCCTCGAACCCATCGGAATACGCCTTGCTTCGACTCCATTGAGCAAGCATTAGTTCGACTCCGATAGTTCGAGTCCATCCTCACATTCCCACCTTCGAATCCGTCAATGAGAAACCCTTCGATTCCATACAGTTGAAGGAACTTCGACTCCAGCATCTTCGAACCTACATATTGAGATAACTTCGAATCGATCCGTAATGGCATATCTGGATCGATTCGACCAAGCACCAATTCCATCGATTCGAAGAAACGTGTCTTCGAATCGATTGCCTTAAATCCACCTAGTCTACACAGCTAAAACCCCGGGTACGACTCAGTAAAACTCGGAGATAAAAGAGGGTTGGCCCGAAGCACGCGCACCACGTCATTGCCTTCACGTGCAAGGAGATGGAGTCGACCCTATGGATTCGAAGGTATCGATTCGAACGACTCCAGGAAGCGAAAATCTTCAACTTGAATCGATCATAACTTGAGATCTACACATCCAAATGCTATGAAATTTTCACAGAAGCTTGAGCACATGTTGAAGAATGTCCACACCAAATTTCAGCTTGATTGGACAATTTCTTGATCGATTCGAACCAAGGGTCGAATCGATCCCAAAGTGGGCCCGGATCTCCAGATCTCGGCCATGTGGGCTCCCTCATGTGCCAGAACTGGTCTCCCCTCAATTTAGGCGAAATATCAGCCTCCTACACCTATAAATAGAGCCCCTGGTCATTCAGAAAGGGGGTGGGACAATTTTGAGAGATAAAGAGCGCCCAGACTCTGCCATATTTACTCCAGATCACCATTGCTGCCTTAGATTCAGATTATAATCATAAAATACGTTGCACTACGCGATAGGAAATTGTAATCTTCAAGCATCGATCAATAAAAGATAAAAACTTTGAAGTGGACGTAGGCCGGAGATAGCCGAACCACTATAAATTGCGTGTCACTGTTCTTTATTTCTGGATTGTTGCTTGCTATTTGCTTAGATCTGTGATTTGTGTGTGAATACTGTTGATTTGTATTCATACGCTGGTGCTTTCACTACACTTGGGGTTTGTGACCATTTTTGGTGCAAACACTTTGGTGCTTTCACTGAGAACTGAATAGCACCCGCTACACCAGATTCAAAGTTTAGATTTAAGATTTTATGGATTCAGATTTGACTCTACAATGACTCGACAAACAAGTAAAAAACAAAGAGCTGAGAGGAGCCAACAAGGAGGAAGTCAAGAAGCATCCTCTGGCGCTGGAGAAGGACAAGCTTCGATCTACATTACTAGAGAAGAGATGGAGGCTATGAATAACCAAATGCAGGAAAGAATGATGAAAAGCCAACAAGAGATGCTACAGAATTTCTTTGAACAAATGAGAGCTGCAGGAACACAAAACCCAGGACCAGCTACAGCGGCTGTGAATGTGGAACAAGGAGCTAGGGCTATGGAACCCAACGTAGGACAGAATACAGAACCAGAAGGCAATCAACAAGGGCTTGGGGGCAGGCCCGTAGGATCCAACGCAGAAGGACCTTTGGATGGAGCTCAACCGGCTAGGGCCAACACAAATGCTAATGAGCCGCCCGAAGAGTACGTACCAGAATTCCCTACAAGACTTGGAGGGCAAGACAGAGACATGACAAGGGGGCAACCCCTAGATGGAGATGAGAGAATGATTGGCCTAGTGAGGCGACTCATGAGAGGAGGGTTGTCAGGAGGAGAATTGGAAGAAGTTAGTCGGAGTCCGTTCGCTCCGAATATCAGGAATGCACGGAACCCTCCAAAGTTCAAACTACCAATGCTGGATTTGTATGACGGGAAGTCGGATCCAACCATGCATATTACCAAATACATTAGACACATGGAAGTACTTGGAGCATCCGAGGAAGTGATGGCACGATGTTTCCCATTATTCTTATCAGATTTGGCTGCGCTTTGGTTTAGACAGCTAGAGACAGGATCAATCAGGACATGGGGCGAGCTTGTGGATTGTTTCATGAAGCAGTTTAGGGTTCACATAACGCGACCCAAGAGCGTGATGACTCTAGCTTAATAAAGCAAAGGATCGGAGAGTCCATAAAAGATTTTCTACTGCGATTCAATGCAACGGTGGCTTCTGTAGATCACCCGGATCCATCAATGATTCTGATGGCGGTAGTGGCAGGAGTTGGGGAAGGCACCGAATTCAAAGACTCTTTGACTAAAGATCCACTGCGAGATCTCGGAGAGTTTTTCCATGAAGCTGAAAAATTCATTCGGTTAGAAGAATCACGGGCCAAGAGGCAGGAAATAAATGTTGCACAAGGCGAAGGAACTGCCACGGAACAGTCCACGGCAGACAAAGGAAAGAGGAAGCAGGATGACACACATGATGGTCCTGACAAACGGAAGAAATTCCAAGAGCCTAGATTCAGGCAATACACAGACTTGGTGGCAGGACTGGAACGAATTTACACCGAAACTCGGGGGCAACTCCCCTATCGAAAGCCACCAAGGAGACATCCCACAGAGCGGGAACGCAGGACTGGAAAATACTGCCTATTCCATGAGCTAGATTGGCACACTACCGATGAATGCCGCCACCTGAAGGATGAGGTGGAAGAACATGCCAGGAGTGGTAGATTGCCACAGTATGTCCGAGAACGTACAACGGCGGTTAGGCCCGAACAACTACCGCCTCAACCTAACAGGAATGATCCTGGATCGGGATCACGACTCGTCATCAACTGATTATGATGGCAAGGGCCAAGTTCAAGATTTGGACTCTGGTCAATTAGTTTTCTTAGATTTGATTTCCAAAATAAAACGGCTATCCCACTTACTCATGTACGGGAACCAGAGAGATCCCTAGGCATGCTCTAAGACGGAAATAGACCGCTCCGCCCGGAGAGGCATTGTCTTGTTTTTCCTGGTGTTTGAGATTGAACATCTAGGATTCGAATTTAATAAAGAAACACTTATTAAAATAAACCTTTTAACCGGAGAGTTAAAGGATGAACATTAAATATCAATATAATCATGATTGCTTTATGACCTTACCCGGAGAGGCGGGGTCCAGAGTTCAAGAAGTGAGTTGCTTCGCCGGAGAGCGACAGGATCGACTCACTTAAGCATCGTTTCCCATTCACCGGAGAGTGATTGGATCGGGATTCGATAAGAGCCCGGAGAGGCTATGATCGGCCCACGATTTGGGCCATGACATCGCTTAATGTTCAGATACACTGAACCGGAATGCAAGAAGTGAGTCGCTTCGCCAGAGAGCGATAGAATTGACTCACTTAACGTTGTTTCCTCTTCACCGAAGAGTGACAGGATGGGATCCAGCAAGAGCCCGAAGAGGCTATGATCGGCCTAAAGATTTAGGTCATGACATCGCTTAATGTTCAAAAACACTGAACCGGAGTGCAGGGGGTGTAGCCGCTTTGCCGGAGAGCGACAGGATCGGCTCACTCATCGTTGTTTCCCCTTCACCGGAGAGTGACAGGATGGGATCCAATAAGAGCCCAGAGAGGCTACGATCGGTCCAGAATGACCAAGACATCGCTATACGCCCTAGCTGGGGCCAGAGTGCAAGGGATAGAAAGCAACGCCGGAGTGCAATAGGATCTTTCTATTCGATCGCTAAGTCTGGAATGGGCTTGGCAAGGGTCCGGAGTGACCACCGATAGTATGGAGAGACTGTAGAACTTCATTCTTAACTTCCACTGGAAAAAATTGATAACAATTCGGCTTCGAACAGCTATGGGCTTGATTGAAAATGCTATAAGCTATGACAAAACACATGAACTCACTGCATTTAACTTGAGACTGATCAAAACACGCCTTTTAAACAAAAGGCATGTTTTGGGGGGCAAAATGTTATCCCGACTTTCGGCAATGCCGAGATACCCAAAGATTAACTGAAAATCAATGATTATTAGTCATGAACATCGATTGTGCATCGCAGGTTCACCATGGATATCGATGAATTTTGTCCGAGTCCGGATCGGGCTGCAATTGATGAGACATGTCAAGCAAGGCCAGATGAAACAAAGTTCCAAGTTTCGAGTCAATCCGAGTTCGTATGCTCAAGATATCGCCAAAAGAAGATGGATAAGGTGGTATAAGGTCGGATCCATCAAACATGTGTTGCCTCGAATCCATGAGAAGTCAGCTTACTTCGAATCCATCGATCAAGCCTTTGCCTCGAATCGATCACGACGAGCCTTGCCTCGAACCCATCGGAATACGCCTTGCTTCGACTCCATTGAGCAAGCATTAGTTCGACTCCGATAGTTCGAGTCCATCCTCACATTCCCACCTTCGAATCCGTCAATGAGAAACCCTTCGATTCCATACAGTTGAAGGAACTTCGACTCCAGCATCTTCGAACCCACATATTGAGATAACTTCGAATCGATCCGCAATGGCATATCTGGATTGATTCGACCAAGAACCAATTCCATCGATTCGAAGAAACGTGTCTTCGAATCGATTGCCTTAAATCCACCTAGTCCACACAGCTAAAACCCCGGGTACGACTCAGTAAAACTCGGAGATAAAAGAGGGTTGGCCCGAAGCACGCGCACCACGTCATTGCCTTCACGTGCAAGGAGATGGAGTCGACCCTATGGATTCGAAGGTATCGATTCGAACGACTCCAGGAAGCGAAAATCTTCAACTTGAATCGATCATAACTTGAGATCTACACATCCAAATGCTATGAAATTTTCACAGAAGCTTGAGCACATGCTGAAGAATGTCCACACCAAATTTCAGCTTGATTGGACAATTTCTTGATCGATTCGAACCAAGGGTCGAATCGATCCCAAAGTGGGCCCGGGTCTCCAGATCTCGGCCATGTGGGCTCCCTCACGTGCCAGAACTGGTCTCCCCTCAATTTAGGCGAAATATCAGCCTCCTACACCTATAAATAGAGCCCCTGGTCATTCATAAAGGGGGTGGGACAATTTTGAGAGATAAAGAGCGCCCAGACTCTGCCAGATTTACTCCAGATCACCATTGCTGCCTTAGATTCAGATTATAATCATAAAATACGTTGCACTACGCGATAGGAAATTGTAATCTTCAAGCATCGATCAATAAAAGATAAAAACTTTGAAGTGGACGTAGGCCGGAGATAGCCGAACCACTATAAATTGCGTGTCACTGTTCATTATTTCTGGATTGTTGCTTGCTATTTGCTTAGATCTGTGATTTGTGTGTGAATACTGTTGATTTGTATTCATACGCTGGTGCTTTCACTACACTTGGGGTTTGTGACCATTTTTGGTGCAAACAGGGTTGACAGTTAGTTGGATATCAATTGGGAAGTGAAATACATAATTTATTGGACAAACCCATATATGTTATTTTAAAGTCACACTCCTAATGATAAATATAATTATTATGAAATAAAAAACGAAAGTAAATTTAAGATGGGCATTCTATTCGTACACAACAAATTACTTTACATACACCAAGAAAATTGTCAAAATCATATACACCATATTTTATTCATTATACACCATCCATATTACAAAATTAACCTTACTTTAGATTAAAATAAGACATTAAATCCATCTCTCTCCCTCCTCTTTCTCTTCCTCTCTCTCTCCAATCAATCAAACCCATAAATTCAAAATTTCTTAAATTTAAATTTCCAGGTTCTAATTTTTTTTTGAACAACTATCTTATAAAAACACATTCTCTATAATCCAACCAATTAGTAGGGAACTTTCGTATGTAGATTAAAATTTTGAATTTAGGTATGAATGTGATTTAAAATTTAGGAATTATGGTATATCAATATATTTTAAGGAGAGATGAATTTGATTATAAATCAAAACTACATGTACAAGTTTTGCATTTAAATCTTTAGTTTTAAAATTAGTTTTAAACTTTTAATTAAAATATAATTCTAAGCCGAGATAAATTATGATTTTAAATGAAGATAACGTCTTATGTTAAATTTCTAATTTTGACTTGAAATATAATTTTAATTTAGAACTTTGAATTTAAATTGTAGAAGTTTAATATTATAAAAATGATATTTAAAATAGTTTGAATGTGTAATTTTGAATTAAAAACCTAACGTAGAAACTTAAAAATAAAAAAATTGAAATAAAATGGTATTATTGTCCTTACTTTTTTCCAAAATTTGATGGTGTATGTAAAGTAATTTTACGATGTAGAATAGAATTAGCCTTTAAGATATTTTTATTATATTGGTTATTAGCCAAGTATGTGTAGTGAAATATCTTCTAAGGTAACAAATATTGTACATACGCTAGCTCATCCACATAATGATCACCTTGACGTGGTTGTAAAGTATTTTAAAAGAGTAATGATATGATATAAGATAACAAGTAAGCCGGAGTCCTAAATCTAACACCGAAGTTGCAAAAATTCATAATTTCCAATGTTTACATATTTTCTAAATCTATGTATGTGTGGGTAGATATAATATATGAGTAAAGAAAGAAAATTATTGGAGTTAAATAATGAAAAAAGAAGAGAAAGGAGCATTGGAATTGGTAGCAATTATTTTTATTTATCTTATCTACTTTTCAGTCAATTTGAATTCTCCTAGAATTTATAAGAATTAATATAAACTCAAGGTAGAAATGTAACTTTTAAAAGAATCCATTCCATGTCACTATATCCAAATTCAACTTTCTTTTTATTATAGCGGAGTGCAAACTTTGCACACGAAGGATCACATAATTTTGGTTTGACTTAATATCAATAAAGGCTTCAAAAATTATTTACGTTTATGTGAATTGGCATTTTGAAAATATCTGTTAAAGAAGTCAAAAGGTACAAATATAGTATTTGGATAAAAAATAATCAGTTTTCTCCTCCCTTTCTAATTTCAAACAAAATAACTAAAATTCTCCATCTAATTTCTTCACATCCGATCTTTGTTTCATATAATATTTCATTAATATATGTACATCCAATAAATTTTGTTGCAACTAAGTTATTATCCACTATAATAATAAGTATCCAATTATGATTGCTCTTGTTGTTGTATCAACAAGGAAACCAAAAAAGAATGATGAAACTAATTATAATAAAAAAATAATGTAATATCTGCTTAATAAAATTTTCTTCATAATAGATAACACTTTCGTGATAATAAAGAAGTTTACTATATACACCAACTAATACACTCCCTAATGCCATTTAAAGAGATAACAAAAAATTAAGAAAAAACACTTTAAACATCCACCATTGTAGTTAACTCAAAAGACTTAAATTTCTAAAAACTTTACAGAGAATCTCAATTCAAATTTATTTATCAACTTTATAATTGCTTCTTTGTAGGTCGTCCTTTTCGTATTTTAATTTTTATCACTTGGAATATTTCAAATGGAATTTGTCTAACATCTTAATTTATTAATTTTTAAAAATTATGAAATTAACTACAGTTTTCTATTAAAATGTTGAATTGCTAGAAATTTGTAGGAAAAACGTTTGGAGTTGATGAAATTGAGTTGATGTTCGTTATTTATAGTTACATTTTTAAGAAGGTGAAAGAATGAATGCTTTCTATTAAAAATAAAGAAAACAAGAGGTTTGTGCAATTGGATGATGAAAATACTTTATAAGTGTGTTGCTAAGGGCACTCAGTTCCTCCTTCCTAATACCATATAAAAATGATAAGCGCAATAAAGTTTTATCTTACTGATACCAAAGTCATTTCACATGGCAATCAACCATCGTGTAAAATCATTTGTATGGCAAACAACCGCATACCAACACCATTTCCCATGGCCATCCACCACCAAACTATTATGATTTGGTGGTTGATCCCCATGGAAAATGGTGTTGGTCGGCGATTGTCCCGTACAAAATAGAGTTGAAAATGATGTCTTTGGTAGCCCCTTAAAAAATCTGGTATTATAAAGAGTATAATATAAAATTTTATGGTATTTTTTAGCAAAGGTATTAAAAAGATAAAAATGAGATTCCCTCGGCAACACACTTTTATTAAATATAGGTGGCTGAGAAAAGAGGTGGGTGAGAGAAGGAGAAAAGTGGGTGTATATAGTAACACCCATAATAAATAGAATTCCTTTTATAAATTATACCATATTAATTTCTTATTTATGTTTGTTCAATATTTATTATTTCTCTTTAAACATGCAACAAATTTATATTTAAGCAAAAAGAAATATCCATATAAAGACTTATAAATCTCTCAATTAATTTACATTTAAAAGGTCCTAAATTAGTTATAAAATCTCATTTGGTTCAACCATTATAGTATTATTTACAAGATGAAAAACTCACGGCCAATGATAGTTCCAACAGCTCATCGCAACCGTCCACATCAACAACATGTCAATATGATGACAAAATATATTGCTTTGTATTCAACTTTGAATTTTTCATGGAAACAATAAAATCACAAACCCCTTAACTAGATGTAGGTTCAGCTATAACCAAACTGGTATAAATCTTGTGTCCCTTTACTATTGTCATATGTTTTATTTAGTATTCCTAATACCATTCACAAAGAACAAATCTTGGATTTGACCACTCAATTTTAGATCTTCAAAAATACATTATAATTTTGAGGTTGACAAAAAATATCATCAACAAAGCCACTTCTCAACAAACAAACGACTGCACATTGCTGATAGCAAAGATAATCTCCATAAGCATTAAGGGTCCATCTAAGTGATAAAATAAGGTAACTTTATTTCATTCTTATCAGTTTTGACTAGGTTTAGTATTTTATTCTTCCAATTTTAATGATAGTATTGGATGTTGATTTTCTTATTGGAAAATATTGTTTGTACACCAAAAATCGCTTAACATACATTATTTGCTAAGAAAATCTGTTACTAAATTACTCTTCATCTTGATTGCATTTTTATTATTTTTCTTATAGACCATCAAACTAAAACATTAAAACTAGTGATATTTGTTCAAATCTAAATGACTTAACAAAGACGATAATGAATTTTTTTATCATGAGACCTAAAAGTTCATTTAAGACAACTTTCATAAGTATTTAATTTTTTTTCCTAAAATTAAAGTTGATTTGTAGAAATTAATAAAATTAAAATAGAATTCAATATTTGGGCCAAAAATTAATGTTTATTTTTTTTGAATTTTATCTTAATTTAGTACTAGAAATTTCTAGTTTTTCGCTAAAAATTCACTTTTTAAAGAGGGAAAGTAACGAAGATGAAAGCAAGGATAATGTTGTAAAAGAAATGACATGTGTTGAGTAATTTTCGGCATATTGTAGTTTATTATATTATATGATATATGTTATGTGATTATTAGTGTTTGAATATAATAAAACTTGCTTATTATTATTTAAGGTTGAATGGAGTACTTTATTATTATTCTTTATTGTAATTAGGGTTAAAGTTAAGCGAAAATCTATTAGCCCCTCTTTTTTCTTTTCCACCTCAGGTGTAGCTAAAAAAAAGTAAAAATGCCTTATTTGCCCTCATATATTGCCGATAGTATATTCCAATCATGTTTATTTCCTTCTTTACTATCTGAGGCCTCATTGAAAATATTATCTAAATTTCCATGTTTATATCTAATTTCATTTAATGAATCCACGATGACAAAAATTTTGATTCAATTCCGCAAACTTCAAATATCATTTAATCATTTGAAAAAATCAAATATATTATAAATTTCAACCTAAGAAGAAGAGGAACAACTATTTTTTTCTATTGATTCAATTTTAACTTTTTTAAAGATGAAAGAAAATAAGGATAAGTCTTCATTATAACTTTCATGAATTAAGAATGGTGTGCATAGAAGAAGGTGAGAAGATAGGGAGGAGAAATCTAATCTAAGAGATGGAAAAAGAAAAAATAGGAGAAGAAGAATGATATACTGGTAAAGATGAGGTAAGAAAAAAAAAACTAGAATGTAATTCTTTTAACTAAATACTGGGGGTGTGAAAGGATCATTAAAGGTGTTAATAAATGTAACCAAAATTTTATTTCTAATTTGATGATTTGTTAATGAATATTCAACTTCATTGTAAGATTAGTTTGAATATATAGCTCGATTCCTTTTTGGTTCTTACATTTTGACAAAAAAAAGATTAGTAAGAGCATCAGTCAAATTATATCACATTTGAAAGAATAAATAAAAACTAAAGCATATTGAGTACCATATTAGTTTTTGCTCATTATTTTTTTACATTTATTGTAGTGAAAAAATTCTTGAGGTAGTGTATAGCTTTTCATAATGTGTTTAACTTTTATCATAATTGAATATAGATAAGAAAATAAACAAAATATTAAATATTTCACAAAAGATCTTTGAAAATATGATGCAACTTTCTTACAAAACTAGAAATGTAATATTTGGATTCTGAATTGAAAAGGCAAAGCAAAAAACAAGAAAAACATGCAAATTAATGAAGTAGATGCGAGTATGTGTGTGGAGTAATTGGTTAGGTGAGAGGATAAAGGGGTAAGGGGTGTTAGTTTGGTGTGTGTAAGCAGTAGCACCTTTCGTTAATGGTTGATAGAATTTAAAAAATAATTATGTTTGAGCATTAGATTTCATTCTACTTTTATGTTGCTCAATTATGCATAACCGTTGGCATTTATTTTCAGATATTTTTTTCTATGTTTATGATGATTTTTTTGGAAGCATTTTTCATGATTTAATTTTATAAAAAATTTAAATAACATTAGTAAGTGTTTAGATGGGTGTAAGTATCGTCCTTGGTTTATTAACAACTTATTTTATTCTTCGGTCAAATTTAGATGCCGTTGTTTATATCTGAGGCATTTTGTAGTTAGTAAGCAATTTTCTATTGAAATATTAAAAATATTCTCTTGCTATTTGTCCTACACTAAATTTGGACAAAAGAAGATAGAGATCATATATACATAATTTATCAAGCGTAAAATTCTGAGTTATTCTTAAATAAATTGTGTGATTTCAAATTTATTTGACTAGTACATTTGATGCAGGTCATTCAAATTTAGCAGTGTGTTTGCCAAATATTATGTATTTGTTGACCAAAGTTGCTCTTAAGAAAAACAAGTGATAAGAGTTCTATTTCCTACTATATAGTCTACGAGTAATGAAAGTGAACAAATCAGTTATAAAGAGTTTGCTTAATCTTGAGTAGAATTAGCAAAATGACGGGAAATAAGAACCCATGGTTCTTTTTATTGATTTTTCCATTCTATTTGGTTATAGATTCTATCGTTATAAAGTTTTATTGGATTATTTGTGGTTTAATGATTCAATCTTGCTACAAATGGAGAAGCAACTACAATCAATTACTACATATAAGGCTATTCGTCCGTGGGATAGATGAATATGTTGGCATCACATGCTTAAGCATGAGAATTTATTCTTAATTTTAATTTCTGACTTTTTAATTTTATTTCTTCTGGATTTGGTGACGTTAGCGAGTTTATTTATTGATGAACACAAGGAAAATGAGTTCTTTATCGAACTTTGTAATTGTAAATAAACAGATGTGTTATCATTGGCTAATATATCAAAAATCAAATTTCTATGGTGTTTCTCTCAATTCAAAGCTCATTTTCAAAAAAAATTCAAGAGTAAATAACTTGTAGTTATTATGTGCAAAGTGTCGCCTTTTGCAAAACTTTGATTCATATAACTAACGTTTAGGAGTTTTCACTAGCAAAAGGTTTGCACTTGTAATGACACTAATTCTTTTCTTTAAATCCAAATTCACCATCTATTTAAAATTATGATAGAAAGCCATTTAGCGGTAACTTTTTCAAATACAATTCAAAACAGATTAGTTAACTTTTATGAATTATTTTTATTAGATACTTATAATAAAAATCAAAGTCTTTTCATTACTTGACTTTGTGCATTATTTATTAATGAGAAAACAGTTTCTATTTATGGAATGCTTGTTTATTATGATCGATGAGCTCAAGTAAAGAAATTTGTACGCTTTGTTCTCTCATTTTTTCTCTTCCTTAAAAGAGGAATACAAAATTTATCGAAAGTAAAATTGTCTTCTTCATCTCCTCTATCTATAGTTTCATCTGAAATAAAATCTATCTTTTGAATATACATAAAATTTTCAAACAGTGACTTTTACAAATCTCCAAATCCTTCAACCACAAGTGCACAAGTTTGAAGGGTCTTTTATGTTAACCTTGGGGAGCGATTGACAATTACCGATTGCCTCATAATCATGCAAAATCCCTTTCAATGTAGTGGCCTCACCACAACACAACTCTCGTCACTTTCTTTTTATTATTCATATCCATCAGCTTCTAACAATTTTTGTATTCTTATTTTTAATATTGAGAGATGCAAAATTAAGTTTAGTTACATTTAACCTACTTTAAGCAGTGCAAAATTTTTCTTCAAACTATTTATCTTCAAATATTTACTTTAGGAAATTTTTGATGTAATCATCATCATTTCTATAAAATTAACACTGCTTTATTCTTTTGATTATTTTTAAAACTTCATTGATGCATATATTTAAGATTTAGTACATTGTACTAATTAACTCCAATATAACGAATAATAACCATCAAGTTAAATAGCTAATTACCACAAATATCTTTCATAAATAGTACTTGATTCCTCCATCTATAATCTATTATTATGTTGTGATTCTATAGTAGTAAATTTGTGTTTGATTATAATAAAGGAATTTCATTACTAAATTAGAATTCAATTCGGTGAGAGAACAAATTACGTACTATTTCTCTTTGGTTCTACTTGATTAAAAAAATAATTACAATATTCTATTTAATTGGAATTTAATAAAATGTGACAATTATACCAGTTTATGTCCGTTAAATTGGAATGTAATATTCAGTTCACTGAGAGAACAAATTATAAATCAATTATCCTTAGTTATAATTGGTTACATGATTTATTGTACATTTATTTAAGTCGCATTAATCCATTGAAACGACTAATCTCATAATAATTCCTATTAATGATAATAAGATGTATAGAATAAATTGTCATTTTTGAAAAAGTTTGCATAAGTCGGTATATGTTTCTATTTAGAAAATTAAGGACACAATTTCCATATTTATTGACACATAATAGTATGCTAAAGAAATTACAACTTTATGAATGGAACGTTATCTGAACAATTGGAGCTATTAAATTTATTTGTCCTTATTTTCTCCATGACATCTAACTTTCAAACTTAATGTCTGAATTAAATAACCTTCGAAGCAACCAAAATGTTGATTTCTCCATCAGCATTAAGGCAGTTAGGCATCTAAAATTGCTGCGGAAATGGTCGATGGCGGTGTAGATCAGATTCCTTTTTACAACATGGATAAAAAAACAATTGAAAATGTTATCAATTTTTGTAATAACCTTTCGCGATTGGATTCTTTTTATCAATTAACTCCAATTGCGACTGCTTATTACAAAAATAGAAAACTCTTTCAAGTGTTTTTGTATCCATATTGTAAAGAGGAATCTGATCCATTCCACTGTCGGTCATTTTCACAATAATTTTGAGCTACCTGGTTGCCTCGATGCTGATGGGGAAATCAACATTTTGGTTGCTCTGAAATGTAATGAATTCAGACACTAAGTTTGAAAGTAAAATGTCATGGAGAAAATAAGGACAATTTAATTTAATAGCTTCAATTGTTCATATAATATTCCATACATAAAGTTGAACTTTCATTACCATACTTTTATGTGTCAGTAAATATAGAAATTGCATCCTTAATTTTCTAAATAGAAACGTATACTAACTTATGGAAATTTTTGCAAAATGAAAATTTATTCTATATAGATTAATGTCCTTGATAGGAGTCAATATGAGATTAGCTATTTCAATGAATTAATACCACTTACATAAATTTACAATAAATCATGTAACCAATTATAACTAAAGATAATTGGTTTATAATTTGTTCTCTCAGTGAATTGAATATTGCATTCCAATTAAAGAGATATAACCTGGCGTAATTGTCACATTTTATTAAATTCCAATTTAATGGAGTATTGTAATTAATTCTGTAATCAAATACGACCAAAGAGAAATGTTATGCAATTTGTTCTCTCAATAAATTGAATTCTAATTTAGTAGTGAAATTCCTTTATTATAATCAAATACCGAATTACTAATATAAAACATAGTAATAGATTATAGATGGAGGATTTAAGTACTTCGTCTAATTCTATTATACACCAATAGTTACTTTAAATACACAAAAAATGAGCTAACTTGGTATACACCAAAAACTACTATACATACACCATTTTCTTTTAAAAATTAACATTTTATTATCTTCCCCCGTTCAAAATTAAACTCATTTACAGTAAACTAGAAATTTCTAACACTAAACTAATTTAACATTTAATATAGTGAACTTTGATTTTTGGAACTAATATTGTAACTTTCTTTAAAATTTTTTAAAATTCACCATTTCAGCAAAACTAACTCTCATTCTAAGACAAATGAATACTTTTATATTACAGTAATTAGTTGTAAATTTTTTATAGTTGATATTTTAGGTTTCATGATAACAAAATTCATTAACTTCTACATCAAAATATATAGATTTGACTGATTTTCATTTATTTTAAGTTTTTAATTTGATGGATTATGTGAGTGATAAATTTTGCAACAGAGAAAATGGGTATCTTAGAAACAAATTATTTTAGGAAAAATTATCATGTATGTTTGGTGATTTTCGATGTATGGATAGTGTTGGAACTGGGCCAGCCGACAGCCGAAAACATGGGTAAATTAATTTTTTTTTTACCATATTGGATCTTAATTGGGCCTATGAAGTCTAATTTATTTAGAATATTTCTAAATTTCTTTATAAATAAAATCTTTATTTTATTTAAATTTATAATGTAATATAGTATTATTTAATTTATGTTATATATTACATACATAAGTGTATCATATACACATATATATGTGTGTGCATGTGTAACATATCAATCCGTGCAAGGTATGACATTCCCATGTATAGATGCTAGGACTTACATCGCAATGGATACGTTAGCTCATCCTATATACAACTATATATTGTCCAAATATGTGTATATACATTTTACTTATAGATATAATATATTACAATTATATACATACATATATGTATGTATATATTATGATTTTATATAAATAATTTTATAAACATACATATGAAATATAAACACTATATATGTATATATACATAAAATGAATTTAAATCATTTATGATATACATATATATATATATATATATAAATTTTTATGAAGTTGAAAATAATATATGCAAACGTATTAATTTTTTTAATTTATATATATATATGCAGATATATTAAGTATATTTATATATATAAGTATTTTTTTTGAAAATTGGTACACTTTATTAAATGCTATCAAATAAGTACATTTTGGGCATGTAAAGCATTATATTATAAAAATTACATAAAATTCAAATGTTATAGCATGCCTATAACAACCCAAAATTCTGGTCATTTGATTTTAAATGTTTAATTTATTTTAAATATTCAAAATAATTGAATTTTGGAATTTAATAACTTATATTCAAATTTGGTGGTCATTTAAATATTTGAATTGAGAATTAAATCTTAATTAAATGGATTTAATAATTCCATTTAATTTTTTTAATTAATAAATAATATTGGTGAATCCAATTATAAATTTATTTACAATAATAAAGAGTTCGAATAATAAAACAGAAAATTTATTTTTTAGTTTTATGATACAATTTCTATTGGTGTATTTTAAATTTTATTTATTTGATTTTTTTCCATAATTTTTAATTTGGAAAATATTGAAATTATTCGTTTGACTGATTTAAGTAAATTAACTAACATAATAAAATTGCTTTAATCAACCGATTTAAATTTAATTTATCAATGTTATAAATGTGTTTGGGAATAATTATCTATTTTATTATAGATAATGAATTGTTTATTTAAAAGGATTTTAAATGTGATTAATTATCTTTTGGGATAATTAATATTATTTTTAAAGTTATAAGAAGGAATTGGAAATCGATTATTGGGATGATAATTTGGATGATCTTCTGGGTGTTCGGTCTGATGTTGGTTTAGGCCTTCGGGGTCGCACACTTGGAAAAATTATTCTCTTTACATTTTAACAATCAGGAACTAATTCTGAAAGTGTTTTACCATTACAGAAATTAAGTAAAAAGTTCAGTTCGGTTTTGAAAGTAAAAGTTTGATTCGTTTATGGAAATGAATTATTTTCGAAAAGCGAATCACTTATATGGAAAGGATTTATCAGTATAATTTGCACTAAACATTGAAGAAGTCGATTTGTCGCTATTTCGAAAGTTGAGAATAATCGTGTGACATGACTTTGAGGTAACACTACCTTGACTTCTCCGGTATTATTTTTAACTAAGAAATAGTCCAAGTTTGAATTCGATGAGTGGTGATAAGTATAAAAAATTTAATTTCCATATACGATTATTTTATATCCTCAATATTTGGTATCTCAGCTATCGGTTACTTCAGGTACTTTATTATCGTAATTCTAAGAAGATTTATTGCTCCATTGAGCGTTGCTATCCTTTGTCGAAAATGACTAAACCAAAAGCGTGAGAGGAAAGCCAATCTATGTGGGGTTGCTCCCATTAAGGTATTTTCACATCTCATCTAGTTTGGATTCGGTTGTGCACTTAGATGCGGAAATATTCGGATACTCGGTAAGGTCTCGTGGGGTTTGGCTTGGTATTGTTCGAGAAGTGTCACAGAGTAAATGAGCTTCTCAAAAGTATATTACTAGAGGTATACTTCAAGGGGATGCTCCTTCCTAGTCATTTGTTGGAAATTTTCCTTTCCTTTTTTGATTTGAAACCCCCGAATCCGTTTTAGCTTTAAATTTCCACGAGTAGAGCCAACTCCTCACTACGGCATTTAAGTGTTTATTTAGTCCATTCTATCAAGTTTGGATTGTTACCTTATTTATACCATTCTATCAAGTTGGACTGTTACCTTATTTAGTCCATTCTATCAAGTTGGACCATTTTCCTTGTGCTATCCATTCTGCCAAGTTTGGATTTTACTCGGTTTATTTCCTTTCTTTGAAGTCAGGTTTAATTTTATTTATGCTCACTCATATTTGGATTTATTTTTCTGATATTTATTTCTGCTCTTACCTATATGGATGTAATTCTTGTGAGGTAAAAACTCGTTCCGTGTTAGTGACGTGGTCTCATAGAACTTTTATATGATCTTCATTATTCGAGTTATCTCACGCTAGTATTTCCAGACCGATCCGGGTGTTATATATTTATAATCCTTGGGTCAGACCGAGTATTTTCCTAGGTTGTCTTTGAAGCTTTGGAGATCATTGAGGAGAGCTGAAGATTCACCTATCGTAGTATTTTATATTTCGTTGTATTATGTAGGATACCTATCGGCATTTGTTTGGTCGGGATTTTATCACTGTCCAACCGATAAGGTTTGTTTTTAACTCTGATATACTATGTATGTTTGAAGTGACATGTTCTCCTTTCCTTGTTATATTATATGTTATCGATTTCGCTGTGAAATTCTGTTCCTTTATTCCATGTTCTTTTCTTTTTATTTACCCCTAACAATCTTCCCTTTGTCGATTGGATGCATGACATTTGAACACTGTGGTAGTGTTTGGTGTCAACTTTCGATGCTCAAAAAGGTGGGTCGTTACATTTTGGTATCAGAACGAGGTTAAGCGAGAACCTTTGCTTTGGTAGGGTTTAGCTCATTAGAGATAGGGTAAGCGACACATTAGAATGAGTTTGAGAGTATAATATATACGAGAGCGTATTTGTTATTGATATAAAAACGTATTTTGTTAATTTTTCTATTGAGTTTTTATGAATTCTAGTCGAGACATGGGACGCCACGGTATCGATAGGTATTTCTAAACACTCGACCAAGGCCAATGGACATAGTATTGAAATTTTTGGAAATTTGAAAAATTAAATATTTTGCCTAGGATTATATTTTATATATATAAAGGAATAATTTTCAAAACTCTATATAGTTATGTAGTGTGTTGGTTTAAATGTGATAATATTTATTTATTATCACTATTGTTTGTTCGGTTATGCTTAATTTAATAAGACGTATTAACTGTTGTTTGTTGATTGCTAAATGGTGCTCGGTTTATCTAGGAGCATTTATAGTTTTGGTTTAAAAACGAACCCTTTGTGAATTAATTTTCACAATTTGACTATAAAGGTGTTCGGAATAACTTGAAATTTCACCTTTTAAATAGCTTGAAATTATATCGAGTTTAGACTGTTACCTTATTTAGTCCATTCTATCAAGTTGGATTGTTACCTTATTTAGTCCATTCTATCAAGTAGGACTGTTTTCCTTGTGCTATCCATTCTGTCCAGTTTGGATTTTACTTGGTTTATTTCCACTCTTTCAAGTCTAGTTTAATTTTATTTATGCTCATTCATATTTGGATTTTTTTTCCTGATATTTATTTCTACTCTTGCTTGTATGGATGTTATTCTTGTGAGGTAAAAGCTCGTTCCGCGTTAGCGGCATGATCTCTAAGAACTTTTATATGATCTTCATTATTCGAGTTATCTCACGCTGGTATTTCCAGACTGATCCAGGTGTTATTTATTTATAATCCTCGGGTCAGACCGAGTATTTTTCCAGGTTGTCTTTGAAGCTTTGGAGATCGTGGAGGGGAGCTGAAGATTCACCTACCATTGTATTTTATATATTCTACTGTATTATATAGGATACCTATCGGCATTTGTAAGGTCAGGATTTTATAACTATTCAGCCGTTAAGGTTTGTTTTTAACCTTGATATACTCTGTATGTTTTGGGTGATAGTTTCTACTGTCCTCATTATATTATATATATTGTCGATTCCGCTGTGAGATTCTGTTTCTCTGTTCTCTTTTCTTTTCTTTTTATTTACCCCTAACAATCTGCCCTTTTGTCGATTGGATGCGTGACATTTGAACACAATAGTAGCGTTTGGTGTGGACTCTCGATGCTCAAAAAGGCGGTCGTTACATTGCCTCTTTCAATCCGCCAATTCCAAATATATTTTCATCTGCTTCTTCCTCCTTCTGCTCCCTGACATCATTATCCCGCATCTCTTAGTTCAATCCACCACCTATGAAGCAGAGCTATATTTCCGGCTGTCCTCTCCGTGGTGCTCCCATTATCACTATCAAGATATACAATCTCTCTCTATGTTTATTTAAATCTGCACGAACTATCCATTTTTTGCTTTCTGAAAATATGCATGTTTCTCTCTTGCCAAACAAAATAAATAGTAGCAGTAAAGGCCATGCATGCTAGATCTTGTTTTTGGTTTTTCTATTTGAATCTGTAAGCATTTGAATCGCCTTCACCTCCTTTGATGGTAGAGTGTCAGGTACAAGAACAAAACTTTAATTTCAGCAAACACCATATGAAACTTGTGTAAGGACATTGAAAAAAATAAATGATGTACTGATTCCTCTTCTTTGTCACATAAAACACATAAACTATCATTGGTTATTCCAAATTGCCAAATCTATCCCGTGTGTTTAATCGATTAATCATAGTTGGATATGATATAAAGGACATCTTTCTGCTATTCTTTGAATGCCAGACCAATTCATACCAATCTCTCTTTGTTCCCTACTCTTGAACCTTTTCCCATGATTTGTGAAATGAGTATTTTCCACCCTCAAACCATTTGTACCGATCTTGATCGTTGTTGCTGTAGATATGTACTTCCCTGATTGCATTCTCCACCTCTTTGGTTGCTGCAAGCATATTTGGCCTCTATTCTCCATCATGTAGTATGTCTGCATTCTTTGTATGGTCCTCACATATCAACTGAAATATGTGCAATCCCAACATGTCTACTAAACATTTACAATTTATCCAGGGTTCAAACCATAGAAAGGTGTCACCTCCATCTGAAGTAGCTTTGTTAAAATATTGTCTTCCATTTGTTCTTAAGTGCATGATATATTTCCATGTACATGAGGCATTATTGTCAATGTGCGTCGACCAGAAGTGTTTATTTTTACAATACCTCTTTTTGATCCATTCAATCCAAAGATTGTTTTTTGTTGGCAGATTCCATAACAATTTAAGGCATGCTTCCCTCTTAAGATCTGAAAATAGCTTGAGTCCTACACCTCCCTCTGCCTTTGGTTTACATAAGACATTCCACGCAACTTTATGTTTGCTCCCACCCCAAAAAAATTCTGCATATAAAGAATTTAATTTATCTATAGTAAATTCTGCTATTTGATATGCAAATATCCAGTAAAACCGTGAGAGTAATGACTTAATTGAGCAACTCAGCTCTCCCCGCTAAGCTTAAAAACTTAGTGTCATAAACTCTGGCACTCCGAGTAATGTATATAAGTAGAGGATAGAGGTACACCTAAATATGTTATAGGTAGGGAACCCACTACCAAATTTAATATATTCATAATGAAAGACCTCCGGGTTGCTACTCTACTAAAATATAGTCTACTCTTCATTATATTAACATTAAGTCTGGAGTGGATACCAAGCTTTTGAAAAATTTGCATCAAAGTAGTTGCACTAGTCACACTTGTCTTTCCAAAGACCATCAGGTCATCAGTGTACAGTAGAGTGGTAATATATGGTTTGAATCTAAAAACTAGGAGGAAGAGTTTCGATTTAGTAGCTTCATTCATAAAGAAAGTAAAATATTCCATGGCAATAGTAAACAAATATGCGGAGAGTGGATCTCCTTGACGTAGTCCCCTATTGCTAGTAATAAAGCCCTTTGGGACACTTTGAAGCAAGAAAGAGTATGCTGGTGTATTGATACATTCGAAAATGATATTTCTAAAGTGTGTAGGAAAACCCATTCTTTCCATAATGAAACATATAAAGCCTCTGTCTATCATGGCATATCCTTTTGGATGTCCACTTTAACACAAAATCTATCAGCTCCTTACTTATTGAAGTCACAAAGTTGTTCATGTGCTAATAATATGTTGTAACCAATATACCTCCCATTGATGAACACACACTGATTTTCTGAGATCAGGAAGGGTAGAAAATGCTTCAATCTATTGCAAAGTACCTTAATAAAGACCTCATAATACATGTTACAACAGGATATTGGTCTATAGTGTGTGACATTAGTAGGTTTGTGTCACATCCCCTATCTAGAGGCCTAAAAATAAGCGGTACAGATACATGAAACAAAACAAAGATTTCAAAACAACTTTTTCGTCATTACATTTCAAAACCAGATGTTCCATATTCTCAATACAAAATCCCAATACGTTCTCAGGCACAGATCAAATATACTTACTGCAAAATACACCAAGAGCGGTATATGAAGATACTACCTTGGATGATCAGAGTCATATAGTCATAATAGACTTAATACAAACAAAGCGGAAATACAACAAACATAAAACAAGAACTGGAACTCCTAAATGGCTATCCGATTGCCTCCTGCTTGCCTCCGATAGCCTTATTCGTCATCCTACTTAAACCTAAAAAAGACCTTAACCCCTCAGCCTACTCAAATCAATTTTGAGCACCCGAGAGTTTAAGGGGAAAGCATAAACTTTGAGTCAGACGTAAAGCCTGATGTGAAAAATACTATACATCCTTTTAAAATATATCTTTGCAAAACCCTTTCCTGCAACCAAAATTGGTTAAATACTGTAAAACATCATTATGTATACATACGTATATATCAGCTAATAATGAACTATCTGTTAAACACATAAATTTTGTTTAGCTAACTTTTAACCTTTGGATGACTCGGGCCTACCAGACCATATAAACAAAATTAATCTAACACCTGTTAGATTCTCCTCTTTTCGATAATTTATCCTTAACTATCTGTTAAATACTTCTCTTCTGGATGGTCTGTCCCTAACTTAATAATCTCCCAAGTCTTCCACATCCTAATAGTTTTTTCAGGCTCACCAATAACCTATATGTATACAAACATATATTCATTTTGGTGTGTAATCATAATTTTAGTCAACCTGTGACCAAGCTCTACACACAGGAATTTTAAACAACAATTAGCTGGGGCCAATTGATAATGTATAGGGCACGTCCCTATACCAGTTCCATCTGGTATTCTAATATCTGAGTCATTTTCACTTAGGGATCCCCTCCCATAATTTTCCTTGAAATCATATTCAAAATGATTTAAAACCTTTAAATCAAACTTACACAAGGAAAATATATAATCTTTATGCTTTACTCAAAATCACATTGCCATGTTCTATATATTCTTTACTCAAACTTTAGTTGATGAAACATTTAAACATTTAAAAGTATCCCTTTCGATTCCATTGAAAGTACCCCTTTCTAAACCTTTGAAAACATCTCTTTCGATACCAAGTAAAACCATTTTATTTATCTAGGCCAAGTGGCCAAAAACTTTCCTTTCGAAACCATAATTCAAACCTTTCGAAGTCATACTTCAAACCTTTCGAACCCATTGGAATATTTCCTTTCGAAAGCAATAAAACTTTAGACATCCTACATTAAAACACTTTTAAAACATTTCCTTATAAACCTTAGGAAAGCCTTCCATTTCAAACCTTCTGAAACCATCAAAATAGGACCTTTCGACCTTGTCGAAAGCTACCTTTCGACCCCTTCGAAAGCTTGGATTTCGACCCCTTCGAAAGCTTTGCTTTCGAACCCATTGAAACCATTCAGAAAATAAAACCTTTTAAAAGCATTCAACCCTTAAAAAATAAACCTTTCGAAAGCACTTTGGATTCAATTTAAAATATGAGGAAAAACTTCTCTTAAAACCTTTTGACTTCAACGGAAGCTTAGCTTTCGACCCCTTAGAAAGCTCCGCTTCGAAAGCTTTAAAACATATATTTTTAAAACAATAGGCTCTAGCCTTTAAAACACCTCCTTCGAAAGCTTGGGTTATACTTCAATAGAATAAAAAGGGTAAAACATCCAAGTCGAAAGCTTCCTTTCAAAAGTATGCGAGAAGCGGATGATTTAAAAACAAGTGTACCTTTTCGACCTTGTCGAAAGCATGACTTCGAAAGGTAGAAAAGCGGCAGTAACCTTTCGACCTCGTCGAAAGGTTTAAACCTTTGTTTTAAATATTTGACCTGGTCGAAAGCAACCAAGTCAAAAGCTTCTTTTCTAAAGCAAAGCAGGCGTTACTTTGGCTTATAAAACAAACACACTCCATCCTCTTTGACAACTAAGGTTTCGACCAAGTACCCTTCGACCATGTCCAATTTGTTACGTACCAAATTGCTTGATGCCATACACATTGGTTTTGACTTTGTCGAAAGCTTTAATACCTTTCAACCTTGTCGAAAGGTCTGGGTCGGAAGCTTTGATGCCGTGAATGGCTGAAACATGCTAAAAGTATGATTTTCTTATTTTTAACTTAAAAGAGATAACTTTTCAACTAACATGCCTTTGTTTGTCAAATTCTTATTGGTTAACTAATACTTTTGACAAAAGTGCTGCCAGTAATTTCAGAAATAAACAATGATTTTATTTTATAAAATGCCCCTTCTCCTTAATAAAATACATAAAGCATTTAAGTCCCATATCTTAAATAATTTTATACATTCATCAAAATACTTAGGAAAAATCTGGTGAAATTCCAAAAAATCTATTTTAATATGTTTTTCAACATATAAAAATTTCAAATCCAAATAATTATTATTTTAGCTGTAAATAATTTATAACCCAATAAATCATTTTCCTCACTAGAAAATTAATATAAAATCCACATTAATTCAGATAATTATGAAAATTGAAATCCATCTCTAAAATATCAATTTTGACTTATATTTAAATTTTCAAGGCATTTGGATGTCATTTATTAGGATTTTCGTATCAAACATATCGTAAAAACTAATGGAACATGTATAATTTATCAACAAACATATATATAACTTTAATCATCCAAAACATGGCAAAAGCTTGCAAAATCATTTCGGATCTAACTTAAAACCGAAAACCATAAGAAAATGGGATGTAGTTATTATTCGCCTTAGCTTTGAGATTAAAAGATGTGAGATTTGATGTTGAATATGTTGATTAACTTCTTTCTCTTGAATCCTAGCTTTATCTTCTCTTGAGAATGGAAATGGTGGCCGATCTTGATGTTTTTAGTTGGATAAAATGAGAATGAACATGTGTTTCATTTCCTAAGGGTTTAGGTTATAAGCCTCTCCTATTTTCCATTTTTTTCTTACTCATTTCCTACCACAATTGTTTATGTTATCTCATTTTAATTTACACATTAGCATGGCACAACTACCCTTTTAGTTAGATCAAATCTCAACCTATTAATCTTCACATTATTATATTTAATTTAGCTAATTAAATATCCTAAATAATGTTACAAAAATATGGGGTGTTACAGACTCCCCTCCTTAAAGAATTTCATCCTCAAAATTACGATAAGGCATACAACAAAACAAATAAAGGTAAAACATACCATCAAACAAATCAGGATAAGTGTCTCTAATCTTACTCTCAGTCTCCCAAGTAAAGTCTCTAGCATCGTCACTTCACTGGAGCTTTACTAATCTGACCGTCTTGTTCCTCAACTTCTTCTCATCACTCTCGATTATCCAAATCGGCTTTCTAACTATAGTCAAGTTCGACTCTACTATTAAATCTTCTAACACTGCAGGTGCTATAGTAGTCTCCGGGTCTCTAACACACTTTCTAAGATGAAAAATATGAAAACATCATGGACTCCTGCCAAACTATCCGGTAACTCCACTCTATAAGTGAATTTCTCGATCCTTCCAACAATACGGAAAGGGCCAACGAATCTAGGTGCTAACTTTCCTTACTTTTCAAATCTAATCACACCTTTCATCGGAGAAACCTTAATAAACACATAGTCTCTAACAGAGAATTCCAAATCTTTCATTCTTCTATCTGCATAACTCTTCTGCCTAGACTGAGCTTCCTTCATCTTAGCTTGGATTAACTCAATCTTCTCTGCGGTTTCTTTTACCAAATCCTGGCCAAAAACCAACCTATCCCCTGTCTCTAACCAGCATACAGGAGGTCTTCCATACAAAGCTTCAAACGGTGCCATCCCAATACTAGCCTGATAACTACTGTTATACGAGAACTCGACTAAATGGAGATGGTCTTCCCATGATCCTCTGAAGTCCAATACACAAGCTCTTAACAAATCCTCCAAGACTTTGTTAACTCATTTCGTTTGCCCATCGGTTTGTGGATAGTGAGCGGTACTCATATTGAGCTTGGTTCCTAAAGCTTCCTGTAGACTCTTCCAGATCTCACTAGTAAACAAAGAATCTCTACCACTGATAATACTACTAGGAATTCCGTGCAGTCTAACCACATTCTTCATATACAACTTCGCCAAAATAGGTGCCGTCCTAGTTGACTTTATCGGAATGAAATGGGCACTCTTGGTTAGTCTATCCACTATAACCCATATGCTTTCATTTCCTCTACTCGATCTTGGAAACTCATCTATAAAATCCATCGAGATAGAATCCCACTTCCACATTGGAACAACCAACGGTTGAAGCAATCCACTTGGCTTTTGGTGTTCAGCCTTTGCCTGCTGGCAATTCAAGCACTGCTTAACACACAAACCAATGTCCCATTTCATACCTTCCTAGAAGAAACTTCTCTCCATATCCGGATACATCTTCATTCCTCCAGGATGGATGGTGAAATTTGAACGATATGGCATTCATCCAAAACTTCTTTCCTCATGTCTCCTACATTCGGAACACACAACCTTCCTTTCTTTCTCAACCACCCTTTCTAGTCAAGATTAGAATCCTTCGCTCTCCATTCCTTCCTTTAACCTTCTGATCTACTCAGCCAAAACTGGATCCTCCTCCTGTTTAGAAGTTGTTTTCTCAATCATTACCGGTCGAACTTCTAAATAAGACAATACAACATTTCTTGCACTAGAACATACTTCGGATCTATACTACACTATACAAGCTGACAACGCTCCTAAATCTTTCCACTCAGCAATCAATTCCAATACTGCATTCTGATGTTTCCTGCTAAGTGCATTCGCTACCTTGTTTCCTTTTTCGGGTGTGTTCTTAATCCAAAATCATAAGCAGCAATAAACCCCAACCATCTCTGTTGTCTCATGTTCAGCTCCTTTTGAGAGAAAAAGTACTTCAACGACTTATGATCTATATAAAGCTCAAATCGCTCTCCCAAAAGATAATGCCTCCATACATACAAAGGAAATATAACGGCATCTAACTCCAAATCATGCGTTGGATACCTAACTTCATGTGGTTTGAGCTGTCTAGAAGCATAAGCAATCACTTTATCTCTTTGCATCAACACAGCTCCTAAACCAGTTCCACATGCGTCTGTATAAACAACCAAATCCGGATTCCCCTCAGGAACCACCAACGCTGGTGCATGGGTCAATAAGTGTTTCAAGCTCTGGAATGCTTCCTCACACTTATCAGTCCATAAAAACTTCACATCTTATCGCGTAAGCTTAGTCATCGGTGTAGCTGCCCATGAAAAATCCTTTATAAGCCTTTGGTAATATCTAGCTAATCCAAGAAAGCTCTTTATCTCGGTCGCTGTCTCGGGTCTCTTCCAATTATTCACCGCCTTAATCTTAGTCGGATCTACCGACAACCCTTTCTCTGAGACTACATGATCAAGGAACTTCACTTCCTACTTCCAAAAATGGCACTTCGAAAACTTAGCCTTCAACTGATGCTCCCTTAGTGTCTCAAGCACAAATATAAGATGAACTTCATGCTCCTTCTCGTCTTTAGAGTATATCAGAATATCATCTATGAAGACCAACACAAATCTATCCAAATGCTCTCGGAAAATTCGGTTCATCAAATCCACAAAGAATACCGGCGCATTAGTTAGTCCGAACTACATAACTAGCCACTCGTACGATCCATACGTTATCCTAAACGCCATCAAAGGAATACTATCCTCTGCCACTCTAAGCTGATGAAATCCCGTCGCTAAATCCAGCTGAGAGTATACCTTGGATCCACTTAACTGATCGAACAAATCGGCAATTCTCGACAATGGATATCGGTTCTTTATCGTCTTCTCATTCAACTTACGATAATCGATACACAGCCTCAACGATCCGTCTGGGTTCTTTGCAAACACCGCTGTTGCACCCCAAGGTGAACTGCTTGGTCGAATAAAATTCTTGCCTTCCAAATCCACCAACTACACCTTCAACTCTTTCATCTCTGTAGGTGTCATTCTGCTTGACGGCCTATTCACTGGTTCTGCTTCAGGCACTAAATCAAATCGAAACTCAATGGCTCGTTTTGATGGCAATCCAACAACCAGTTCAAACACATCAGCAAATTCTCTAACCACGAAGACTCGATGCAACTCATCCTCCAACTCCATGATACCCAATAAAGCATTCACCTCACAACTAGGGTTTTCTATGGTATAAACTTTACGATCACTACAACCTGGGTATTTAAGTGATATTTTCCTATCATGGCAAAATATCCTAGAATCATACTTACTTAACCAATCCATCCCAAGGTTAATCCCAAAACCCACAAAATCAAATACATGCAAAGAACAATCAAAAATATGACCTAGCAATTCAAACTCTAAATGGTCACACCTCATCCCAAGTGTCGCATACCCTCCTATCAGATTTGCAACCCTTAAAGAAGTTACTAAATATGAGGGTTCTAGGTTAAGTTTATCTACCAAACATCAAGAAATAAAAGAATGTGATGCACCAGTATCAAACAGAACACTAACAGACATACCGTGAATCTTTAGCAAACCACCCGGAATAGCCTTCCCTTTCGTGTGCACAACTGGCCTTGATGTTGAGGGCTCTAATGCATACACCTGCCCCCTTCCATCTCTAGCAGGCTCTTTGCATTGGTTCTTATAATGGTCGATCTGGTTGCAATTAAAACATATGATGTTCTTCATCCCAACTACTTCTTTCTCTTTTCCCTTTCCAGTCCGACACTCATTAGCAAAATGTCCCTTGTTATCACATTTATAACAGACCACTTCAGATTTTCCCTTCTTTTGTGCTCCTCCCTTCTGAGCATTCTTCTTCTGGAAAAACTTTCTTTTCTGGCCTTGTCCCACCTGGACCTCCTTCACCTTCTTCTTCTCCAAACAAGCTAATGCCTCTTCCTGCCTCAGCGCCATTTCTACCACTACATCACACGGATCTCTTATGTGCGGTAAGGTAGCTCTTGCCAACTCTGACTTCAAACCTCTTATAAACTTCTCATTTCTCTTCGTCGCCGTATCAACCATGGCATACCCGTACCGGGCTAACCCTTCAAATCTTCTTGTATACTCTAGAACATACATCTCTTCTTGTTCTGGTTCAGCGAACTTCCTAACCAACACCGACTGCGCCAATCACTGACATAATCCTTTCTTGAAACCTTCTCTTAAACTCCGTACAAGTCATAGTTTCCTCATTGACACCTGCTGCAACAGTATTCCACTAAAATAGGGCAGCTCGCTGAAGCTGTCTCGAAGTTAGTCTCCTTTTCTGCTCGTCGTTCAATCCTAAGTCAACAAAGATTCTCTCACAATGCAACAGCCAGTTTTCTACCTAAATCGCATCTTCAGCTCCAATGAAAAGCTTTCCTCCAAGCCTAATATAGTTTCTGCTCAAGTTAGCATAGTGGTTGACTATCGGAGCTTCCTGAACTTCTCCTCCAGCAGCATTTCCTCCAACAACTCCAGCTGCAATTCCAGCTTGCATCATGTTTATGAAAAACTGATACATGGCTCCCATATCCACTTGGGGAATCCTAACACCAACATTTTCAGCTTGAGCCTGACCTGGACCTCTTCTAGCATTTTGTCGGGCATTTCCATTAGTGGTGGTGCTCTCTCCTCCTAGATTAACTTTGCCTCTTCTTCCTTCCATATATGTATTCAAGCTTCGTGAGGTACAGATGAATAGCCTAACTAAGATAGGAGTATAGAGATATAGCGTATACTTATATATAACAAATACAAGTACGTTACTATAGCGTTATCCCATACCCCGATCTTAACTCTAATTACTAAGGATTATGTTTTTAAAAACCATTTTTAGTTAAAGTATTTCATAAACCATGCTCTGGTACCAAGCTGTCACATCCCCTATCTAGAGGCCCAAAACTAAGCGCCACAGATGCTGCAGTCATCTATAGTTTAGCTTCCAGTAACTAAATACGGCCATGTTAATGATATCTATAATATCAGAAGCACTTGAATATGAAACAAAACACAGATTTCAAAATAACTTTTTCTTTCTTACATTTCAAAACCAGATGTTCCATGTTCTCAATATTTAATCCCAATATGTTCCCAAGCACAGATCAAATATACTTATTACAAAATACGCCAAGAGTGGTATATGAAGATACCCCCTTGGATGATCAGAGTCATATAGTCATAATAGACTTAATACAAACACAACGGAAATACTACAAAACATAAAAGAAGAACTACAACTCCTAAATAGCTATCTGTTTGCCTCCTGCATGCCTCCGGTAGCCTTATTCGTCATCCTACTTAAACCTAAAACAGACCTTAACCCCTCAGCCTACTCATATCAATTTTGAGCACCCGAGAGTTTAAAGGGAAAACATAAACTTCGAGTCAGACATAAAGCCTGGTGTGAATAATACTATACATCCTTTTAAAAATATCTTTGCAAAACCCTTTCCTACAACCAAAACTGGTTAAATACTGTAAAGCTTCATTATGTAAATATATATATATATATATATATGTATATATTTAACACATATGTTTTGTTTGGCTAACTTTTAACCTTTGGCTGACTCGGGCCTACCAGACCATATAAACAAAATTAATCTAAGACTTGTTAGATTCTCCTCTTCTGGATAGTTTGTCCTTAACTATCTGTTAAATACTTCTCTTCTGGACGGTCTGTCCCTAACTTAATCATATCTCGGGTCTTCCTGATCCTAATAGTTTTTTAGGCTCATCAATAACCTATTTGTATACAAACATATATTTCTTTCGGCGTGTAATCATAATTTTAGTCTACCTGTGACCAAGCTGGGGCCAATAGGTAATGTATAGGGCATGACCCTATACCAGTCCCATCTGGTATTCTAATTTATGAGCCATTTTCACATAGGGATCCCCACCCATAATTTTCCTTGAAAACATTTTCAAAATGATTTGAAACCTTTAAATCAAACTTACACAAGGAAAATATATAATTTTTATGCTTTACTCAAAATAACATTGCCATGTTATATATATTCTTTACTCAAACTTTAGTTGATGAAAACATTTAAACATTTAAAAGCATCCCTTTCGATTCCATTGAAAGTACCCCTTTCTAAACCTTTGAAAGCATCTCTTTCAAAACCAAGTAAAACACTTTTATTTATCTAGGCAAAGAGGCCAAAACATTTCCTTTCGAAACCATACTTCAAACCTTTCGAAATCATACTTCAAACCATTCGAAATCATACTTCAAACCTTTCGAACCCATTGGAATCTTTCCTTTTGAAAGCAATAAAACTTTAGACATCCTACATTAAAACACTTTTAAAACATTGCTTTAGAAACCTTAGGAAAACCTTCCATTTCAAACCTTTCAAAACAATCAAAACAGGACCTTTCAACCTTGTCGGAAGCTACCTTTCGCCCCCTTCGAAAGCGACCTTTCAACTCCATCGAAAGCTTGGCTTTCGACCTCATTGAAACCATTCGGAAAATAAAACCTTTCAAAAGCATTCAACCCTTAAAACATAAACCTTTCGAAAGCTCTTTGGTTCAATTTAAAATATGTGGAAAAACTTGTCTTAAAACATTTCGACTTCATCGGAAGGTTAGCTTTCGACCCCGTCGAAAGCTCTGCTTCGAAAGCTTTAAAACATATCTTTTTAAAACAATAGGCTCCAGCCTTTAAAACACCTCCTTCGAAAGCTTGGTTTATACTTCAATAGAATAAAAAGGGTAAAACATCTAAGTCGAAAGCTTTCTTTCAAAAGCATGGGAGAAGCAGTTGATTTAAAAACAAGTATACGTTTCGACCTTGTCGAAAGCACGACTTCGAAAGGTAGAAAAGTGGCAGTAACTGATGTGCACATAAATGTGCATATTTTTACCACCATATTTAACCTATTTAAATTAAATAAATGATCATATCGGGTATTTTAACTTGTTTAAACCAAAAAATCAAATTATTTTCAAATTGTCACATATTCATCTTCATATAGGGGCAAAATGGTCATTTTTATGCATTTATTGAATTGTGAAAATTTACTTAGAACTTTTTATGTTGTTTTGTAGGAAATTTAGTGAATTTTAAAAGTGGTTTCATGATGATATATGCATGCACAAGAGTGAAGAGAACAAATGAAGATGGAAATAATTCAAAGTGATGATCATGGAGGACCACACTTACCCACCTACCTTAATGTACACTTAGGAGCTAATGCACATGCTAAAAGGCCATTAAATCTTCATGCACACTTAATGGATGATTAGTGGATGCTAATGGTTACTTGGCCACCACACTTCCTAAGGGGTAGTTTGGGTATTCCCCAAAAATATAGATTAGGGTTTCTAACTTGTATAAACACCCCTTATGCTTCATGTAACCTCCTCTTCCTCTTAGTTAGTTTTAGGCTCAGGATAAAACACAAGCTCTCTTCTTTATTTTCATGGCTACTTAGCCATTTCTTTCATGTAACTTTCATTTTTTTATGCAATGTTAATTAGTGCTTTCTTTTCATTCACATGCTTCTCTTCTTATGTTAGTAGTGTAGTTTATTATTCATGCAAGTAGATTAGTGTTTACTTCTTTTTACTTAGCTTTTCTTTTCATTTTTGCTCTCTTTTTACTCTTGTTTTATTTCAAGTTGCAAGCTACAACTGTTGATATGATAACACAAATGAGAGGCTAATCCCTTCAATTTAGGGGGTAATGAAGCCTCTAATCTTGTAGCTTCAACATTTTGATAATTATTGCTCTCTTTTGTGCTTAAATGAATGTTGATGTGATTTATTGTTTCATGATGAATTTGATAGTCTATGTTGTTCATAACAAATAGGCTGGCTGTGGTTAAACAATCACAAACAAAAATTGCCTCTTCATCTAAATATGATTATGGCAAAGAAGTGAATGTTGAAATTGAAATTTGATGGTCTATATTTATAATTAATAGTTAATAGACCATACTTAAAATAGATTTTGCTTTCAACTTGTTGTCATTTTTCGTGAGAGTTGAAAAATAGTTTAAATGGCGTGTTATAATTTGATGGCTTATGTTGAGCTAATTAATAGAACAAATGGGCTATACTTATGATAAGCACATCAATTAAACTTACTAATGACTAAAAAAGAGATATAATAATTTCATGTTTTGTTGAACTATATGATAGAGAGAGTGGAATTATCTCTAAATTGTCATTTATTCTCATATTTTTCTCACTTTCTTTTTGACATTTTTCTACATTTTTAGCTTCACACTCTTCAAATTCTTGGTTTAATTTGATTGAATAGAAATTTAAAATCTACAATTCCCTGCGGATCGATCCGTACTCACGACGTACTACGATAGTACTCCATGCGCTTGTGGTATAAATTTAATTCAAAATTTATCGGTGGTTTTCTAATTCAATAGAAATTTTGCCGTTAAACAAGTTCTTGGCGCCGTTGCCGGGGAATTGCTTCAATTTTAATTTTTTATTCTTTGAATTATTTTTGTTTGATTTTTATTGTGTGTTTGTTTGTGTGTGTTTGCGTATATAATTTTTTTTTGTGTTTGTGTGATTCTTTGTTTGCATTTTGTTTGTGTTCTTTTGCATTTGCATATTTATAAAAAAAACTTCATTTCGAAAACAAAATTATTTTATTGCATTGCATTTTCATTTACAATTACATTTGTTTTCTAGACTTTACATTTCATTTATACTTTACAATTTACAAAAAAAAAACAAACTGCATCTTTTTTGTGCACAGTGCACTGCATACTGCACAAGCTCCTCCACTGCATCATTCATATATTCTACACTTCTGCCACCAACCATCCTCTCCCACCTTCCTTCTGCCATCAAACATCTACCATCATCTCTGTTCACTTCAACACTAGGCAAACCCTCTTCCATATACCCAAACTATTGTCACTACCCCCCGCTTCTGTTCATTGCACATCAGTGCAACAACCACCAACATACGAATTTCAACATTCTACTGCTCTACATCTCTTCTGTTCACAGTCTCCAACTCTACATCACTTTAACATTACAACCTCCTCTACTTTAAACAGCTTCCTGCCTCGGCCAAATTCAAACACACCTCCTACGAACAGTGCATACAACTGTACAGCCTTCATCGTATACAAAACAAAAAACTGTTGCAATACCACACTGTTAACATTTGCTTCTCTTCACAACTTGCTACCATTCTCTGCCTCACTGTTCATAGTCTACACATTAGTGTGCACACAACAGCCTACTGCCCCAGAATCACAGCCTGTTCTTCCCCACATCATTACACTGCAACCATTCTTGCCTTCACCATTCACCCAATCATCAAAACTGTTTGCTCAAAACTGTTTCCACTTCATCAATTTCCCTCCTGCATATCATCATTTCAAACCTTCCCCTACTACAAATGTAACGACCCTGAATTTTGAACAATTTAAATTGAAAATATTTAATAAATTTTAAATATTTGAATGATGGTTTGACTTGAATTTCAAATTATCAGAATGAATTTGGAGATTAAAATTTTAGAATTTAATCTATTGAAAATTTGAATCTTCAGTTTTAAGCTGATTAAAAATAATTTAAAGGCTTGTCAAATTCATATTGATGATACTGAAGATAATAGAAGCTTCAGAATTGAATTTTAAAGCGATTTGTTCAGTTTTGAAATTGTATCGTTTAAATTGAATTTAAAAAAATAGCCTTCCGAGACACAGTCTCGGAATTTGACGAAACCAGTTCCATTGGGTCCGGAATATTGAATTATTACCGGGTTTCAAATTTCGTATTGATCGGAATTGTTGTGTGAACACACGATGTATAAATGCATCGAAATTAAATCAAATTTAATTTAATTTTTAAATTTAAATTTTGTCAACATTTGTTACACCCCATTCCCAAAATCACGCCTTCAACCACGCCTAGAATCACGATGTTTCCTCTGCAAAACCACGACCTCTTCCCCTTTTGTTTTCGTCCATTCCTCTTTAAATCAATCAAAAGGAAAAAAACTAAACGAAAAAAATGGCGGCCTAAAAAAGGAAAAAAAATTCGTTCTCCCCCGTTCATTCAAAAACTAGGGCTTCGTGTAAATCGTAGGCGACCGACCTTCGTAGCTCAGCCGATCGATTGTCGTACTCGTTGAGTCGAGGTGAGTGATTTTTATTTCACTCACATCTAGTTCAACTTAGTACTTTGCTTTGCGTTTGATTTGATTTAGTCGCTGATGATTTCTGACTTGTTTTTTTTTTACTGATTTGATTTCCCTGTTCTCTTGGTTATCTCGGCACTGTTTCCATTTGGATGTTGATGATTTCATTGATTTTCCATTTCGTATAAATTGATACTGGGATTTGGCCACTCGTGTTACCGCTTTCGGTCACTTGAATGGATTATGTTAATTTTATGGAAACATTTTGGGTATAGTACTGTCTTGATATGAAACGGCTACCTACAAGAGTTGTTCGACTTTGATTTTTTTTAAGCTTTGACTGTGCACTTGTTTTGGGAATTTGATTTCTGGTTACATTCCAGTTTTTACCCTTGTTCAGGCTTTGGTTATACGGTGTTACTTGAAATTAAACTTGAATTTCGCTGTCTGTTGTAGTTGCACTTTACATTCGTGGGCTTGCTGTCCCACTTACTTGTACACAGTTGCATTCGTTAGTAATTTTGTGTACACTACTTTATTTAGTTCACCTGAACTTTGAACCGATCTAGTGCGTTGTTAAATACTTTTGCAACTGCTGTCAAAATTGTTGGCACTACCAACATTGCATATGTGCACTTATATGGGTCCTTATTTGTATACATGAATCTGGTATGACTCGAGCATAGCCTCTTCACTGCATATGTTTTGAGTCACTGTTGCATCCAGTAGACTTTGCATTTGTTTGCATTTATATGCACTCTTGTAGACTTTGATTATCCTATATGCTTACTGTCGGTTTTGGTGCATTTTGCCTCGGTTGCTCGCCACTTTAAACTGCGACACTATTTTGTCCACTGCCTTATATCACCTGCTAGTTAATAAGTTGGCCACTCCATGTTGTATAGATTAGTGCAGTTGCATTTTGGATTTGCCATGTGGCATCAGTTTTGTTGTAGTTGTATATTTGCAGTGCCCTTGAATTCATGTGGTGGCTGCATGTTCATTGCAGTCTTACCCTTGTTCTTTGTGGTGGCTGCAGTTTCATTTTGTATAAAGTTTTGCACATGATCACTGATTTTTGGGTCGAGACATATGTTGTAGGTCTTGAAGCTGGTTTCTTTGATATGTACAGCAGTTTGGGCAGTTTATTCATTAGAGTTTGTAGATTTCTACTGCTGCTTTGTTTGTAGTTGTGTTGTCGTTACCAGACTTGAGTTGTACCCTTTTTCATGTCTTCTGGCCAATGTGTACTCCACTGTTGCATGCCCTGTTTTCAAATTTACTTCATGTATTCAAGTGTACATGCTGCATCCTTGACATCTTTGCTGTTTGGTTGAACTGATTATTCGAACTTCATATGCACATTTTTGAGTTTACCTTGCAGTCTGTTTGACATACTTCAAGTGGTCTTCATATATACTTGTTTATGTCTTCACTGCATAGCTTTTAACTTAAGTTGCATTTCTTGATTCCAGTTGTACTTGGTCATTTGAGGCATTGGGTCTGCATACAAGTGATTTGATGCTGTTTGATTTGTTGAAGCTTTGCATTTGAGTTGAGTCATGACAACCATGGCTTGACCTTTGCATTTTGTTGTTGTTAGGTGCCTTCTTGAATTTTTGCAGTCTTGTTGTACCGATTTCCTCTTTGAATCTGGGTAGCTCGTCACTGTGTTGCACTTGCTCGAACCAGTTTTGTAGTTGCATACTTGTTATGCACTTTTCATGTTTTCTTTGGTAGTGTTGCAGCATATATACGAGTTTGATTCATATTTAGGTCGTGCATTGAGCATTGATTTATATTTGGATTGCCTGACCACTTTATTTGCCTTTCTGGCCTGGTTCCTTTATGTGTAGTGTACCACCGCTTTGTGAGTTGGTGTTGTAGTTGCGTTGAGTCGCGATAGTACTGACTTGACCTCTGCCGTTTCTATTTGTTGAGATATGTAGTAGCCTAAATTGCTGGCGCATACGCTTCCTTTTGAAGCTGCACTGGATATGGGTCCACTGTCTAGACTTGTACTTGACTCACTGGTTCGAGTCATATGTGCATGTCACTGTTTATTTTGATTGCACCTGAGTATATTTTGGTTTGAGTTGGTGCCATGGGTCTCTGGTTCATTGGTCTTGTGCATATTTTATATGCTGTAGTGGCGAGGCAGTACACGCGTGCGTGTACTGCAGCCACACAGAATTGACAAATTTTAATTGATATTTCTTTTGTTTTTGATTCATTGATCTTTTGTGTATTTCCTATGCCGTATTGGCGAGGCAGTACACGTTAGCGTGTACTGCAGCCAATCAGAACTGATGTTTTTAATTGATGTTTTCTATTGCTAAAATTGTTTTATGTTGCAAATTCAATATATTTTGAATCGTATTTTGATTTGGTTTTAAATTGATAATTTTTGTTATTAATCGCCGTTTCAGCAATTTTGTTCTTTTCTAAATCATCTTCATTTAAAAATCTTTTCATTTATCTCTGCTGATATTTTATCTCTGTTGATTTGTTGTTTAACACTGAAAAGTGTTATAATTACCGTCATCCGATTTCTTTGTTAAAAGGGTCGGATAGACGAGAATTATTGTGACTGTCGTCTATTTGATTATTATTGCCTCTATGCACTAATAACTGAGTTTGAATTAGACTGACCTGTGTATTATTTTCTTTTGAATGTAATACTCGGGTCAGACCGAGTATTTTACAGCTTGAAGATTTTCGAGCAGCGAAGTTAGAGAGAGGGGGTAAAACGCTCACTTTAGTTTTCAGGAAATGTTGTATTCTAGGATATTCCGCTGTATAAATGTAATACATTGTATAAACTTTGATGTTGTAAAAAAGAAGAAACAAAAATCCATTTGTTTTTGAAATATTATTATTATTCTGTGTTTCTGTGGCTGATTCTATTTAAATTACATAAACTAAACAACAATCCGTCATTTTGAACGTTTCAAGTTGGTTTAATTACCGACTAGGGGCGGTCAGAAGGGCGGATCGTTACAACAAACATCTGCATACACTTCTATACATCTGGACATACATCAGTGCCACCCCCTTCCTCTGATCAACATATTTCACTACTACACGCTTAACAACCAACCTGACCACTTTATACAACCCAAAGTCCTCCGTCCCTTTACCCCACTACCATCATTTTGTTGCTTCAATCATACATACCTCCTCCTCTGTTTCCACTTCATATCCACTAACCACTTCACTGCTTCAACAGGCATTGTGCCTGTGCCTTCATACTTCAACAAACTGCCTTCAACCAGTGCCACATCCCACAAAACTGTCACAACCTTTCTCACAAAACAATTCCAACCTGCATTACACTTCCATCTCAACATACTACCGGCAAACCACAACTACTTCCCATTGTCAACCCCTCCCTTGCCATACAGTTGCAAGCGGCCACCAAAATCACCACAAACAAACCACTATTGCCTCTGCTATACTTCATACAAACAAGTCTGCACAAACATTGTAACAACCTGCATATTTTACGATTTTATATTTAAATATTTTATTTAAATATAGCATCGTTAGTCGGATTTAAGTCTGAAATGTCACTTTTTGCAAACGGTTGAATTAGGACTCGAGACCACTTCCATTGAGTCCAAAATGGCATTTGCGATCTTTTAGAGTATAAGCATCGATATGTTTGGAGTAAGTTGAATTTTGCTATTTTCTAAGTGGGCTTTTGGGTTTGGGTTTCACCCAACTCATCCTATACCCTAACTCAGCCCCCTCTCCTCTCCATTCACTCAATTCATTTCCTCAAACTCAAGCTCAACTGAAAATGTGGGAAGAGAATGGGAAATAGAAATTCCAAGCCCTAGTTTCCTCTTGCAAACTCAAATTCTTGCTCCAAAATCAAAGAGAAGCTTAGGTAAGCCTTCTTTTCACCCTCTCCATCTCTCTCTCTCTCTCCAATTTCAGAAATTTCCTATAACCTAATTTAGGAAATACTTGTTTTGATCTTAGATTGGAGCTTGTAGAGTAGAAGTGAAGAGTGGTTGATCTTTTCTTTGCATTTGAGCTTCTCATCTATGTTTTTGAGTTAAAAGGTGAGTTTTGAACTCACATCTACTTCTCTTGATATCATTGATGTTAGGTATGAATTCCTAACACTTATTTATGTTCATTTGCTTTTGATTTGAATTGATTTGGTGAACATTTCAATTTTTGGTGTTTTGAAGTCAAAAACTCTAAAAATCATAGCTTTGATGTTTGATCATGCTTTTGGTGGTGTATTGAAGAGCTTATAGAGCTTGGTTGTCGATTGGCATAAACCCCTAGCGCCCATTGCTCGTCCAGTTGCAAGTTGTGAGAGTTTGCTCTTCATTTTGATAAGCTGAAAAACAATTCCAGTGCCAGTCAGTCGACTGGTCTCTGCAGTCAGTCGACTGGCTGTAGAAACCGAGAGTTTCTGGGACTGGCTGTAGAAACCAAAAGTTTCTGTTTTCTAGATCAGTCGATTGGCCTCTGCAGTCAGTCGACTGACTACAGGAACCGAAAGTTTCGGGTTTCTGGATCAGTCGACTGGCTTCTGCAGTCAGTCGACTGACCTGCTTGTTTCAGTCCAATTTGTCTATTTTGCTTGGTTTCCAATTTTAATCGATTCGTGTCGATTCCAATTAGTTGTTATTGTATATTTGACTTTGATGATTCCTTTTTGATTTCGTACACGGATTTTTTATAAAATGATCTTTTTAAATTGTATTAAAAGCTCATTTCTCCAATTTATAATTTCTATTTAAAACACACACACATAATTTTGCACTTCGAGCGAAGAGGGAGGATAATTAAATGATTAAATAAAACGCGTGCTAAGAACACGTGAGTTTATCTTTTCAGTTAATTCCTAATCTATTCGTTTGACCGTTTTGACCTTTGGGTCTGGTTTACCGATGAGATGAGGTGAACTTTGTACTGCTTTGAGTGTGAAATTGACTAACGGTTAGTAAACCGTTTAGTGCGAACGTGTGGTATGGGACTCACGTTAACATTTTTCGGGTTCCTCTCTGAGAGTTGCGACACATTTTGCCAGTTAGTGGTGTCCAGTACTGGGTCTCCGGACCTTCGCCACTACGGTTTGTTGCCTTCGGGCGTATGGATCCTTGTTATACAGTACTAAGCTCGAGCATATTTTGTTTCTTTGACAATTATATTTCCCTAGTGTATCGCCCTTCGGTGTAGGTCCTTTGAACCACACGATATATAGCGATTACCTTGTGGAAACTTGTGTTACCTTTGTTGGTATTTGTTATTTGCCTTCTTGGCTTTTTTTGGGATATGATATCCTTGGTTTATTTGAGTTGCCTATGATATGAGGCTTGTTATGATTCATCTTCTATTAGATGATCTGGATATCCCTTTTGGAGACATTTATGGTACTTTATGACCTTGTATGTTCATTACCATTTAGTTTATCTAACTGATTTGTTTAACTAGACTGACCCATGTATTTTATACTCGGGTCAGACCGAGATGTTTCAGGTTAGGTACATTGGTCTTAGACTATTTTGCTTCCGCATGGACTATTCTGCTGGTTCCTTTTTGTTATAGCTTTTTGTGTAGTCCTTTTTGGCTGTAATTCTGATATGTATTCTTTTGACTCGCCTGTATATTGTGGTTTGCTTACCACTTGACATGTATCATTTTGTATACTCTGTAATGTATCTGTATATGTGGAAATGTATGTGATGATCTACTATTCTGTGATGTGTATTACATTTGAGTTGTTATATTTTATTCTGATAGATCCTTCAGCCACCTATGGCTTTGTATTAAGTATTTATTGGAAATGTCGATCCATTTGAGAAAGAAGTGGCAATTGTCGGCGTATTTAATAGATAATTAAGACAAGGCTATAGATGGTCGCTCCTATCCAACTCTATTCTCCGTATTAGCAGACGGTGTTACCTTGTTATACTCTCTGCTAATGTGGGTCTCGGAGTGGGGCGTCACAGCTTGGTATCAGAGCTGAGTTCAGAACAAAATATGATAAAAATAGAACAAAGACACATATTACGGTACATCAAAGGGTAGTATGAATGTTACGAATCTTTGAATCATCGTGCCTTTATTCTTTCTGTGCCTTTAGGGTAGATAGAATTTTGGGAATACGTCTAGGAATGCATTTTATTCCGTAGTATTCCATATTTGAATTAATGATATATACCTTGTGAATAATCTTTTTCTTATCTTAAGTTTCAGCTAATGGCTGGAAGAGGCAGAGGACGACGCTCGGATGCTGGGCAATCCAGCGGCTCGCATCCGGATGGCGTTTATATGTCTATCGATCAGTTTTTGGAGTTATTTAGGAGCACTCAGCCTCCAGCTCCTATTCGTGCATCTCCTCCACGCAAGTCTGCCTTTGCACATCTGTGCAGTGATTTTTCTCATCTTGGAGGAAAGCCATTCAAAGGCTCTGAGTCTGTTCTTGAGGTCCAAGCTTGGATTCACACATGCGAAAGTATCTTCTCTCGCATGGATCTTTCTGACCACGATCGAGTTCTTGTAACTTCTAGCTTATTGCAAGAGCGTGCCCTTGATTGGTACGAGCTTCTTGTAGCCGAACTTGATGAGTCTGTTCTTTCTTGGACTCGGTTCCGGGAACGATTCGAACTCAAATTCGTTCCTGAATCTGAGAGTTTATTGGCCCGTCGCTTCCTTGAGTTGAAGCAAAGGAAGTCCTCCGTTTCTGAATATGCTGCATCATTTGAGGCCTTATCTAAGTATGGTCTTGAATTCATTAGCACTTCTTATAAAAAGAATATGAAGTTTGTCTCTGGTCTTAAGAAATATCTTAAGAAGTCTTTAATGCTTCAGCTTAAGCTTTCTTTTGAGAAGTTGGTTGATTCAGCACTTCATCTCGAGGCCATCGAGAAGGAGTGTGATAGTGGTGATCATGTTGAGGTTCGCAAGAACCCCAATAAGAAGAAGTTTCCATTTCATAAGCAGGGATTTTCCCTTCCAAGAAGAAAAAGTCTATTGAATTTGGTTCTAACTCTCAATCTGCTGGAACACCTTCCATTCGGAAGTGTTTCAATTGTGGTTCTCCTGATCATATGATTCGAGCTTGTCCTAAGCCTCTCTTCTGCCATTACTACAAGAAGGAAGGTCACCGTGTTTCCTCCTGCCCTACTGCTCCTGCTAGTGCCAAGTCTGGAAATATTTATGTTGCTAAGGCTTTTGGAGGTTCTTCTCAGCCCAGAGGTATATCTCCATCTATTTTGGAAGGTTCTATTTTATTTCGTGACCGTAGTATTCGAGTTCTTTTCGATACGGGTGCTTCGCATTCTTTCATACTGAAAAAGCTCGTTGATGATTTGTCTTTGGATGTTTCTTGTAGGTTACTTCGTTGAGGATTGCGAATCCTATTGGAGGATCCGCAACCCTTAGCATGCTTTGTGATGATGTTGAGATTGTTTTATGTGGCTTTTCTTTTCGTGCGAATCTGCACGTTATTTCCTTTCTGGAATTTGATATGATTTTGGGTATGGACTGGCTAGTGAGATATGATGCCAGGATTATTTGTTCTGAAAGAATTTTATATCTTCGACACCCAAATTCGTCTACTCAGCTGTCACTTGTTCTTCGGAATGTGGATAATTCTGAAATGGCCTTATATTCTCTTGACTCACGAGATGATGATGATATATCTCGTATTCCTATTGTTTGTGACTTCTTTGATGTTTTTGAGCCGGTTTCGGGTTTGCTACCCAAGTGGGCGATTGAGTTCCGCATTGATCTCATTCCAGGCGCGCAGCCAGTTGGCTGTCCTCCCACGAGGATGTCTACAAAAGAAAATGAGGAACTCAAGAAGCAGCTTTTAGAGCTTGAGTCCAAATAGTTAATTCAGTCCAGTTTTTCACCGTGGGGTGCCGCGGTCGTCTTCATGAAGAAGTCCGATGGAACTCTTAGGCTCTACATCGACTATCGCAAGCTTAACGAGTTGACCATCAAGAATAGGTATCCTTTGCCTAGTATCAATGATATGTTCGATCTATTGAGTGGCGCTAAGGTCTTCTCTCAGCTCAACCTTGCCACTGGTTTTCATCAGCTCCGAGTCGCGGAAGATAGCATACCTCTTACAGCTTTCCGCACTCGATATGGTTCTTTCGAGTGGCTCGTTATGCCATTCGGTTTGACGAACGCCCCTGCTTTCTTTGTTGATCTTATGAATCGGGTATTCCGGGAATATCTCGATAAGTTCGTCCTTGTGTTCATTGACGACATTCTTGTTTATTCTAAGTCTGAAGCCGAGCATGCTAATCACTTGAGAATTATCTTGAGTACTCTTCGTCACCATCAGCTTAAAGCCAAATTCTCCAAGTGCCATTTTTGGGAGAATAAGGTTAAGTTCTTAGGCCATGTTGTATCTTCCGACGGCATTTCTGTCGATCCCTCAAAGATCGAAGGTATCCATAATTGGAAGAGGCCTGAGAATATTCATGAGATTCGTAGTTTCCTTGGATTGGCGGGTTATTACCGTCGGTTCATTAAGGATTTTTCCCATGTTGTGCTTCCTCTCACCAACCTTACTCGTAAAGGCATTCGTTATATTTGGTCTGATAAGTGTGAAGCTTCCTTTCAAACATTAAAGGAACTTCTCACTAATGCTCCTATTCTTGTGGTTCCAGAGGGGAATCATGATCTTGTTGTCTACACCGATGCTTGTGGTAGTGGTCTCGGTGTCGTGCTTATGCAGAAGGATCGGGTAGTTGCTTATGCTTCTAGGCAACTGCGTCCGAATGAAGTTCGCTATGCCACTCATGATCTTGAGTTAGCCGCCATTGTCTTCTCCTTGAAGATTTGGCGACATTATTTATTAAGCGAGCACTTCATTCTCTATACCGATCATAAATCCTTGAAGTATTTGTTCACTCAAAAGGAACTCAATATGAGGCAACAGCGTTGGCTCGAGTTTCTTGCCCCCTATGACTTTGATATCCTGTATACCCCGGGTAAGGGTAATCGTGTTGCTGATGCGCTTAGTCGCAGACATTCGGCTATCATTTCTATGATGCTTGCCGAATGGGATATTCTTGAGACTCTATCTTTTTGTGATATTCGTGATCAAGCTCCATCCTCTGATTCTCCGATAGTATTATTCAGTTTGGAAGCTCGACCCTCTCTATTGGATCGTATTGCCAAAGCTCAGCGGCGTGATCCTGATCTTGTACATCTTATTCAGCTTTGTGAGACTGAATCCCATGATGAGGCGTTGCGGGATTTCAGCATTGATCTTCATGGGTGTCTTCGCAAGAAGGACCGTCTTGTTGTGCCTTCTGATTCTGCACTTAGGCATGACGTTCTTGATGACAGTCATCATTCTAAGTATACCATTCATCCTGGCAGTAGTAAGATGTATGTCGATATGCATCGCCTTTATTATTGGGAAGGCATGAAGCACGATGTGGCGAGTTATGTGAGTAATTGCATCACTTGTCAACGTATTAAAGCCAAACATCAGCGCCCTTCTGGTCTCCTTCAGCCTCTAGAGATTCCATTGTGGAAATGGGATCAGATTTCGATGGATTTCATTGATGGCCTACCTCGTACGAGATCGGGCCATTCTAGCATTTGGGTTATTGTGGATCGCCTCACCAAGTCAACTCATTTTGTTCCTATTAAATCTAATAGGACTGCTTCTCTTTTGGCTAAGTTATATATCAAGGAAATCATGAGACTTCACGGTGTTCGTAGTTCGATTGTGAGTGACCGTGATCCTTTATTCACCAGTCATTTATGGAAGAGTCTTCAGAAAGCTTTGGGAACAAAGCTTAATTTTAGTACAGCTTATCATCCATAGTCTGATTGACAGACTGAACGGGTGAATCGTATCTTAGAGGATCTCCTCCATACATGTGTTCTTGATTTCGAAGGTAGTTGGGAGGATCATCTACCCCTTGTGGAGTTCTCCTACAACTATAGTTTCCAGCCCAGTATCGGTATGGCTCCTTTCGAAGCCTTATACGGAAGGCCATGTCGATCACCTTCATGTTGGTTGGAATCTGGGGAGAAGCTTATTCTTGGCCCAGAGTTTGTTCATGATTCTTCTGAGAAGATTGTTCTTATTCGTCAGAGAATGAAAGAGGCACAGAGCCGCCAGAAATCCTACGCGGATAACCGTAGGAAGCCTCTCGAGTTCTCGATCGATGATCTCGTCTTTATTAGTGTTTCTCCTTTGAAAGGGGTTATGGGCTTCAGTATGATAGGGAAATTGGCTCCTTGCTTTGTAGGACCATTTCCTATTATAGAACGTATTGGCCCTGTGGCTTATAGAGTTTCACTTCCAGCTCATCTATCTGGTGTTCACAACGTGTTTCACGTCTCTCAGCTTCGGAAGTGTCTTCGAGAATCGGATTTTGTTATCGACTCTCCTGATTTGCAAGGGCTTGAGATCTCACCAGACTTATCTATTGTACAACAGCCTATTCGCGTACTTGCCTCGGAGGTGAGACACCTTCGAAACAAGTGTAGGATCGATTTCACCCTAGAGGAGGGGTGAATAGGGTGATGGTATTAATTATAAAAATTTATTGAGGAAGCTTAATATTCTCAACACAGATTTCAACACGGTTTATAGCAGAATAATAGCAGCACAGATATCGTAGAATATAAATAACAGAAATCAGAACAACACAGAATTTACCCAGCTTCGGCAAAACCCTGCCTACGTGCTGCCCCCAAGGTTTCTACTAGAAATTAGATAGTCAGACGCTTACACACGTAAACTCGCTATACCCGCTATTGACTACTCTAACTCTACGCTCAAAACCCTGTCACAACTCAGCCACTGAGTTGCGAATTCTCAATCTATGCCACGTAGATTGTCCCCTAGTCACACGACTAGTAAATACAGCTAATTTAAAAGAGAATTTTAAATTTAAAAACAGAATTTAAAATAAACTAAACCCTAATATTAAAATAACTAAAGCCCAAATAAAATTAAAAAGAAGGCCGGCCCAATTTAGAATTAAAAAGGTGAGTTCCCCTTTTCTTTTTTTATTATATCGACCATTTCCTTCTCTTCTCTGTTAAAATTAATGGCTGCTGCAATATTGATTTCGTGAGATTGAATTAGGGCTTCGGCTCTTTTCGAATTCGATTAGGATTCGCCCCTCTTATTCCTTTAATGGAATCTGCCTTGGGATTTATCGCTTCAGTCTTTTGTTCCTCAATCTGAAATTAGGACTTTGTGGAATTTGTGAAGCCGACCGGTTGTTTGTCGATTTACAATTGTTAATCTTCTGATTATCTTCGGCAATCGACTGCTCCTTGACTCGAACACGGCTCCACCTCCTTGATCGAGTTCGGTGATTTGGTATGTTATTATTGCTTTTCTATTTTTCTTGTTAGCTTGTTCGAACTCGATACATAAATTGCCGATGATGATTGTTCTTTTATAGGGTTCGAACCCCTGTATATTCGTTCGTATATTATTATTTGAATTCGTCAGTCGATTTGCTCTGGCCGCTTAATAATGCTTAAACGATTTAGATGATCGCGACTTGTTCAAATGCGTATATATTTTCATTACTTGATGGTCATGGCTTTGATTCATTTCGTGATGACCACGGCTTTGTTTTTATTGCTCCATGAATTTCTTGCTTTGACTTGATCAACTCACGACTTTGACTTCGATCATATTTTGACTTTGTTCATTTTTGATTTTGTGATTACTTGCTTCCTGTTGCTCACGACTTCGACTCTCTGACACTCAGTATGATTCTATTTTGAAACTGCTACTATAAAAATGTTCGGCCTAGACTTCATTCAATTTTGATTTATACTATACTCAACTTTGCATTCTTATTCATACTGCACATATGTTGTTTCATATTGTAGCTGATATTTCTAGTCAAGTAATATATGTGCAGTTTCACTGGTGCATCCTTGTTTCACTGGTACATTAGCTTTGTGTGCTTCATCTCTTACCTGTTGCACTTGCAATGCTGTTGGGTTGCTTTGGGATTGAACTTGATTTGGTTTGTGACTTTGGCATTTGTATAGTTTCACTATAGAGTTGCTTCATGTAGACTTGATATTGTAGCCAGACTAATGTAGTCTCTGATGTTTCTATAATCTGATTACTATCTCAGCCTGGTTTGGTTGTACTTCACTTGCTTGATGTCTTCATGTATACTTGAGTGTTGTATTTTAGTCTTGTGTCTTGTCTCCTGTGCATAGCATATTGAACTGTTCAGGTTGTTTTGTTGCATTCATACTTCACTTGTTTCAGTTCTTGGCCAGGTTTGATGTTGAAGTCACAGCGATGTATTGTGGTGAGTTCGATGTGCATGCTTTGTACTAGTAGTCTTGTTTCGTTTGTAGCATCGAGTCTGGTTTATGTTGCCTTCTTGTCTCGACTTTGATATTTGCAGTTTCGAGTCTGGTTTATTGAACTGTGCTTGTGCACTTCTCTGTTGCCTGGTCTGGATTTGGTCTTTGTTGTATTGAGTTGCACCAGTCTTCGTTCATGTCCACTGTTTCATTTAGTTGTTGTTGCACACTACTAGTATTCATTTGCATTTCTCTGGTCTCTGCATTTTCCAGTTACATCACTGTTTCTTGTGTCTTACCATATATGTGCATACCCACATATGTTTTTGTGTATGCATATATTGTACTGTGTAGTGATGTACTTGTAGTTGTAGCATTGGTTTTGTACATTTTTCTCGAGTCTGATTTGGTGCTTTGTTTATTTGAGTCATGTTAGCCGTGGATCTGGTTTGCCTTTGATTCATGCTGTACATATTGAGTCTCGCTTGAGTTGAATCCAGTTTTAAACTCGGGTTTGACCTTGTACTGATTGTTGTGACATTGTTTTATTGCACCTGAGTTGAATCCGATAATTTGGGTTTGACCTGTGCTCACCTGTCCCTGTAAATATATCAAGTGTATATATATATCGGTGTGCACGGCCTTGTGGCATGTACAATGATACACTGTGCATGTCACATTGTTCGTGATTGATGAAATCAAATAATGATGACGAACAACCCAAATAACTGAGGCAAAAGATTTTAAAATTACAATTTTATTTTATATTGCAAAAATATTTCTTTTTCAATTTTACTGCGTCAGTATATATTTTTGCAGATTGCTCAAATGCTGAATTCAAACTGAAGTGAAGTTGAAGATAAAATACGAATTGAGTGAATGAGTGATGTGTAGTGAGGTTAATGATGTAAATATGAATTGTATTGTATTGTAACTGAAATTGTATGTATATAGTGAGAGTTTGAATTTGTACTGTTCAAAATTGTAATAAATATTTGTTTGAATAAAATTTCTGTTCGAATTCAAATTCTGTGTTATTTATTTTATTCAGCAAATATCTATTTAATCTGTGAAAAATAAAATAGTACAATATCAAATACATTTAAATAAATATATATATATATGTTTATTATCATCAAACAAAAATCATATAGACGCATATTCAACAACAAGGACGTGCCGCTCATTAAAGTTCAATGGTCCGCTAATCCCAATGACTGTACTTGGGAAACCAGAGAGTTTATCGAGCGATCCTATCCGGGTTTTCTATCTTTGCTTAACAATGGTGAGAATATCTTTTTATCTCAAGCTTATTTTCTTTCCTTTTTGGGTAGTGTAAGTATGTAGTTGTTACAAATTCTTCTCTAGAAATTGCGCGGACGCAATTCTGTTAAGAAGGGGAGATCTGTAACAACCCGCATATTTTACGATTTTATATTTAAATATTTTATTTAAATATAGCATCGTTAGTCCGATTTAAGTCCGAAATATCAATATTTGCAAACGGTCGAATTAGGACTCGGGACCACTTCCATTGAGTCCAAAATGACGTTTGCGATCTTTTTGAGTATAAGCATCGATATGTTTGGAGTAAGTTGAATTTTGCTATTTTCTAAGTGGGCTTTTGGGTTTGGGTTTCACCCAACTCATCCTATACCCTAACTCAGCCCCCTCTCCTCTCCATTCACTCAGTTCATTTCCTAAAGCTCCAGCTCAACTGAAAATGGGGAAAGAGAATGTGAAATAGAAATTCCAAGCCCTAGTTTCCTCTTGCAAACTCAAATTCTTGCTCCAAAATCAAAGAGAAGCTTAGGTAAGCCTTCTTTTCACCCTCTCCATCTCTCTCTCTCTCTCCAATTTCAGAAATTTCCTATAACCTAATTTAGGAAATACTTGTTTTGATCTTAGATTGGAGATTGTAGAGTAGAAGTGAAGAGTGGTTGATCTCTTCTTTGCATTTGAGCTTCTCATCTTTGTTTTTGAGTTAAAATGTGAGTTTTGAACTCACATCTACTTCTCTTGATATCATTGATGTTAGGTATGAATTCCTAACACTTACTTATGTTCATTTGCTTTTGATTTGAATTGATTTGGTAAACATTTCAATTTTTGGTGTTTTGAAGTAAAAAACTCTAAAAATCATAGCTTTGATGTTTGATCATGCTTTTGGTGGTGTATTGAAGAGCTTATAGGGCTTGGTTGTCGATTGGCATAAACCCCTAGCGCCCATTACTCGTCCGATTGCAAGTTGTGAGAGTTTGCTCTTCATTTTGATAAGCTGAAAAACAATTCCAGTGCCAGTCAGTCGACTGGCTGTAGAAATCGAGAGTTTCTGGGACTGGCTGCAGAAACCAAAAGTTTCTGTTTTCTGGATCAGCCGACTGGCCTCTGCAGTCAGTCGACTGACTGCAGGAACCAAAAGTTTCGGGTTTCTGGATCAGTCGACTGGCTTCTGCAGTCAGTCGACTGACCTGCTTGTCTCAGCCTAATTTGTCTATTTTGCTTGGTTTCCAATTTTAATCGATTCGTGTCGATTCCAACTAGTTGTTATTGTATATTTGACTTTGATGATTACTTATTGATTTCGTACATGGATTTTTTATAAAATGATCTTTTTAAATTGTATTAAAAGCTCGTTTCTCCAATTTATAATTTTTATTTAAAACACACACACAATTTTGCACTTCGAGCAAAGAGGGAGGAGAATTAAATGATTAAATAAAACGCGTGCTATGAACACGTGGGTTTATCTTTTCAGTTAATTCCTAATCTATTCGTTTGACCGTTTTGACCTTTGGGTCTGGTTTACCGATGAGATGAGGTGAACTTTGTACTGATTTGAGTGTGAATTGACTAACGGTTAGTAAACCGTTTAGTGCAAACGTGTGGTATGCGACTCACGTTAACATTTTTCGGGTTCCTCTTTGAGAGTTGCGACACGTTCTGCCAATTAGTGGTGTCCAGTACTGGGTCTCCGGACCTTTGCCACTACGGTTTGTTGCCTTCGGGCGTATGGATCCTTGTTATACAGTACTGAGCTCGAGCATCTTTTGTTTCTTTGACAATTATATTTCCCTAGTGTATCGCCCTTTGGTGTAGGTCCTTTGAACCACACGATATATAGCGATTACCTTGTGGAAACTTGTGTTACCTTTGTTGGTATTTGTTATTTGCCTTCTTGGCTTGTTTTGGGATATGATATCCTTGGTTTATTTGAGTTGCCTATGGTTTTTATGATTCATCTTCTGTTAGATGATCTGGATATCTCTTTTGGAGACATTTGTGGTACTTTATGACCTTGTATGTTCATTACCATTTAGTTTATCTAACTGATTTGTTTAGCTAGACTGACCCGTGTATTTTATACTCGGGCCAGACCGAGATGTTTCAGGTTAGGTACATTGGTCTTAGCCTATTTTGCTTCTGCATGGACTATTCTGCTAGTTCCTTTTTGTTATAGCTTTTTGTGTAGTCCTTTTTGGCTGTAAATCTGATATGTATTCTTTTGACTCGCCTGTATATTGTGGTTTGCTTACCACTTGACATGTATCATTTTGTATACTCTGTAATGTATCTGTATATGTGTAAATTTATGTGATGATCTTCTGTTCTGTGATGTGTATTATATTTGAGTTGTTATATTTTATTCTGATAGATCCTTTAGCCACCTATAGCTTTGTATTAAGTATTTATTGGAAATGTCGATCCATTTGAGAAAGAAATGGCAATTGTCGACGTATTCAATAGATAATTAAGACAAGGCTATAGATGGTCGCTTCTATCTAGCTCTATTATCCGTATTAGCAGACGGTGTTACCTTGTAATACTCTCTGCTAATGTGGATCTCGGAGTGGGGCGTCACAAACATCCCCTATCACCTCTGCAAATATCCCCCTTAACTACTTCACCAACATCATCGCAATACCTCTATCCACTCTTCCTTCAACAACACTGTCCACAGTCTTGAAACAGCTCTGCAGTCCCCAACCATAACTCCACTGCAGCCATCACTGTCGTGCCTCCAACCACACAACCCTATCATATTGCCACTACATCGTAATCAAACCATCACCTTGCATACAGTCCCTTCCTCCTCCAAAACTTCTCTGTCATCATCAGAAGCCAACCACTACCCACATTACCAACTCCTGCAGCCCCTGTCACAAACAATACAAACCGACCATACAACTTCGCCTATATCACTACTGTCTGACTCCATTCACCTCCATTGCAACATTCACATCACCTAAAACATCACTCCAGACCATTAAAACGCAGCAACCTCCCTGTCAACTACTGCATACATATACCTAACTTCATCACAGCCTTATCACAAGAAAACCTTTCCACCTCCCTCTACAATACATCATCTCCTCACCACAGTCACACTGACCAGCAAATCACCCACAAAACCAAAAAACATCACCACATACCATCAATTCACAATAACACAATTCAGCCACCGAACCATAACATTTCAACCTCCATCAACACTTTCAAAAATTTTCTACCCAACCATTGCCATATTACCCTACTGCTCTTCAGATCACCAATTCCACTTCAACTTCATCCGAACTTCCATCACTACAACCTCATCACCAACATCTAACAGCAGCGCGAATCTTACTCCTTCAATTCATTCTCGACTCCCCTGACAGCAACCCCAATCACCACCCGAAATCACCACCTGAAACACAATCGAACTCGCATCGACCTTCCAAACCCTAAACCCGCAACCAGAAACACGAAACATCCCTACCATATGATTTCTCCTTTTGATTTCTGTTATTACATAGATTAATTTGGGAACTGAAACTGAATGAGATTTTGTCGCCAAAAGTATAAGTCTTGATTTCTGTTTTAGAGTTAAATATATCGCATTTTAAATAGACAAAAGGGATCAAGGGGAAGAAATATTTGTATATTGGAAGTTGCGTGTTTTTATTTTTTCTAGTGGGATTTGTTTGTTTTCGCTCTGGGCTATTTGTTCATTGGGCTTGTTTGGTTTCTTCTATAAAAAGAGTTTATTTTTTGTTCTCATTCTATTTTCTAAGAAAAAAAGTCAGTTGCCTTGTAAAAGAAAACAAAAAAATATATTTTGCTTTCATTTTTAGTAAAAATACCTTGCTTTTGTTTTGTTTTATCTTTAAAAAAACGAAGTATTTTAAATTTTGTACTGTTTTAATTTGTTTTAAAGTCCATCCTTGACATATATATATATATATATATAATAAAAACTTGTATATATTTCTTTCCAGGTTGCAGAAGCAGATAAGGAAGAATGAACTACTTGCTTTGCTTAGCTCGCCAAAAAAATAACTACTTGCTTGCTTATAAATTTTTTGCTGCTTTTAAGTCCTATCTATTGTTTTTATTTGCCTTGCATTGTTGTTTGCTTGCATTTTTCAAAAAAAAATTAAAAAAAAAATTCATTCGTAGTTGCATTGTTAATACACGTTTAATTCCTACTTTGCATTTCATCTTAGAATTTTGATTAATAATAACGGTTAGACATCGATAGCACTTAATTGTATATTGACAAATTGTCTTCTTTGAACAATTTACTTTCTTGGTGTCTAGGCTACGGCAAAGTAATAACCATTTATAAATATTACAGTGATTCGTAAATATTATAATGGTTGTTCCTCTGAAGGTACTTAAACCTTCGACTGCATTACTACGGTGATTCTTGGTGCACCGATAAATCCTGTCCGTTACCTGGCTAATAACTATCTTATTGATTTAAGAAAGAGTGTGATTATACAATTTTGGGTTAACTTCGGATAAATAATTTGTAATTAACCCTTGCATTCATTTAGTTGCATTAGTTCATGCATATATAAAAAAAAATTCAAAATCCAAAACTAAAAAAATTGTAAATATTCCTCTTCTCTTTCTTTGAAATTTTCAAATCCTTTTCCTTTGAAATTTCAAAAATTCAAAAAAAAAATAGAAAAACAAAAATCCAAATTTAAAAAAAAAAACCTTTTCAAAAACAAAGAATTTTTTTTGAAAAAAAATCAAAAACAAAACAAAAATCAATTTCCCTTTTGGAAAATAAATTATATTTGTAAATATTTTTGTTTTATAAAAAAACATTCTTGAAAATGTCAGAATTTCTTTACTCGCATGAATTTTACGATAGTCATAAAAATCAATATAATCCATATAATTTCACTTAAAATTCTTATGGATATTTTAATAACGACTATTATACAAACAATTCGAATTTCGAACCACAAAATTTTCAAAATGATGAACAACCCTCGACTCTTGAAAATAGCATTTCATTTTTACTTGAACTCTCTACACAACAAAATCAAAGTATAAATGATTTGTGTAATTCATATTTGTGTAATAACTCGAGTCAAGGATTTCAAAATTTGAATTCAATTCAAAATTCAAACGATTTCGATTATAACCCATGCCAACAATTTCGAACTCCAAAATGAATTTTAAACTCAAAATGAAAATGGAAACAACTTTTCAAATGAATTTGGCAATGGGAATAATCTTACCCACGTTACGATTGAAAATCTTTGTTCTCAACAATTTCAAAGTGAAAATCCTCATGTTAATAACTATAAATTGGATTTTGTTGAGCAAATGGACGAAATTTACAATGATCACACGGATTTGTTGATTGAAACATATATGAAACAACGTGGTAAACAAAATCAAATCCCAATGTGTGATGAGTCAAGTGATAATCCACCTTTTACCCAAATCAATGATTTTCAATTAACAACTTTTGAAATTGAAAACAAAAATCTTAACGAAGTAGTTGAAAACATGGTAATTGAGTTGGATTTCAATTCCTTTGAGGGTGTGGAACCAAATTTAAAATTTGAATTTCCTTTTCTCGATCTCAAAAAAATAAATGCAATGACTTTGAATTTTGAACTTGAGATACACATTGAAGTTGTTGATGATCCAACCAAGGGAGACAAATTTAACGAACACGATTTCTTTGGACTTTTTGAAAATGAGTTGTCGAATTCTGAAGGGGAAGATTTAAAACACCATTTTGATTTTGAAATCGATAATTCTGAAGAAGTTTTCAATGATAAGCTTGAATTTCAATTTGGTGAAAATAAACTTGAACTTCAACCAATTGTTTTATCGATGCGAAAAATCATCGAAATTAAAAAACTCGTACGATTTTTAATAAAACGACATTCGTTTTTCCAAATCAACGTTCAACTTCGAAATCTTTTACGGTTTGGTTTTCCGAGCTTAAGCTGTGTCTCGCATAATTGACGAGACAAATGAATCTGTTTTGGAAGGCCGTTTCATTTACTTTTTGATGATATACTTTTTGATCTCGTGTAAATACCGTTCATTTTCATATAAATACAGGCCAATTTTATTTTTATTTTTCTCCTTTCACTTGGATTGACTGTGGGGACACAGTCAAAATCAAGTGTGGGGGAGACTCATTTTCTTTTTGATTTTTAATGATTAATGTTTCATTTTTCCTCCAAAACTCAAATATATATATATATATATATATATATATATATTTATAAAATTTCAAAAACAATTTTTTTTAAGCATTTTGATTTATTTTTAAAGAAACACTATAAGATAAATATATGGTTTTGGTTTATTAAATTGAATTTTTTTAAAACTTATTCGTCTTAACAAAAATAAAAATGAAGTTTGATTACAAATAATAATGGTTTAACTAGTATATAGGAAGATTCATCGTTGTTAATTATGAAATACATCCTAATTGAAAATCTTTGTTTTAAAAAGCGGTGAATTTAAAGTAAAGGATATAACATGTTTTTTGTCTTCTAAGTTAAAGGGTGCTAGGATGATTTTGCGAAACTCTCTCTCTAAAAAAACAAAAAAAACAACAAAAAAATATATTTCTTGTATATATGCATATTTTTAATAAACACCTAGAGTCATGTGTTCACACTTGTGTGTTCACTCACCATGCTCTGTACCCTTCTCACGTAAGCCCGACAGGTAGTGCACGATCGGTATATGTGGCCTCAATTTATCTGAGTTAGGTGTGTGTGTGTATAAAAATTATTTTACTAATAACGCCTACAATCAATAAGTGTTCACATTTGTATGTTCACTAGCCACGCTCTGTATTCCCCTCACATCAGTCCGCAAGGAAGTGCATGGGTAATATATCGGGCCTCAGTTTATCTGAGTTAGGAATATGTAAATATTGTTAATAGAAATAAAATTTTCAAATACAAAATTAGAGAGAGTAAGCAATTGAAATCCAAGCACTATTTTAACTTGTTTGATTTGACTTGTTATTGAAAAGAAATGAAAATACCACTTTGATAAACTTTGATAATCAACTAAGGATCCATTTCATAGTTACACTGTATTATCGACCGAAACAACGAGTTAAACTATAGCCCATTTGTTACGATAACTTCGTTTTTATTGGAAATTTTGACGAGTAAATGACTTAAATTTCAAGATAATGACCAAAGCCTATATTTAACTTATTCATGTTAATTTGAAAGTAAATCCTTCATTTGTAAATACTTTCAAAAACTCGCATTCATCTCTTTGTAAATAAATCTTGCATTTTGTAAATATTTTCATTCTGCATTTGGATTTTGTGGGTAGTATCCACTGAAAACCCTCACGAGACAACACTCGTCCTACTGGGGACACTCAGAGGTTTAACGGCTTGTTGCATACGCTCAATGCAATCGTGCTCCTTAAGAAAACAGATTTATCTTAAGTTTTCTTTATTCGAGGACGAATAAAAAGATAAGTGTGGGGGTATTTGATGTGCATGTAAATGTGCATATTTTACCACCATATTTAATCCATTTACATTAAATAAATGATCATATTGGGTATTTTAACTTGTTTAAACCAAAAAATCAAATTATTTTCAAATTGTCACATATTCATCTTCATATAGGGGTAAAATGGTCATTTTTATGCATTTATTGAATTGTGAAAGTTTACTTGAAATTTTTTATGTTGTTTTGTAGGAAATTTAGTGAATTTTACAAGTGGTTTCATGATGATATATGCATGCACAAGAGTGAAGAGAACAAATGAAGATGGAAATAATTCAAAGTGATGATCATGGAGGACCCCACCTACCCACCTACCTTAATGTACACTTAGGAGCTAATGCACATGCTAAAAGGCCATTAAATCTTCATGCACACTTAATGGATGATTAGTGGATGCTAATGGTTACTTGGCCACCACACTTCCTAAGGGGTAGTTTGGGCATTCCCCAAAAATATGGATTAGGGTTTCTAACTTGTATAAATACCCCTTATGCTTCATGTAACCTCCTCTTCCTCTTAGTTAGTTTTAGGCTCAAAATAAAACACAAGCTCTCTTCTTTCTTTTCATGGCTACTTAGCCATTTCTTTTATGTAACTTTCATTTTTTTATGCAATGTTAATTAGTGCTTTCTTTTCATTCACATGCTTCTTTTCTTATGTTAGTACTGTAGTTAATTATTCATGCAAGTAGATTAGTGTTTACTTCTTTTTACTTAGCTTTCTTTTCATTTTTGATCTCTTTTTACTCTTGTTTTATTTCAAGTTGCAAGCTACAACTGTTGATATGATAACACAAATGAGAGGCTAATCCCTTCAATTTAGGGGTAATGAAGCCTCTAATCATGTAGCTTCAACATTTTGATAATTATTACTCTCCTTTGTGCTTAAATGAATGTTGATGTGATTTATTGTTTCATGATGAATTTGATAGTCTATGTTGTTCATAACAAATAGGCTATGCTTAAACAATCACAAACAAAAATTGCCTCTTCATCTAAATATGATTATGGCAAAGAAGTGAATGTTGAAATTGAAATTTGATGGTCTATATTTCTAATTAATAGTTAATAGACCATACTTAAAATAGATTTTGCTTTCAACTTGTTGTCATTTTTCGTGAGAGTTGAAAAATAGTTTAAATGGTGTGTTATAGTTTGATGGTTTATGTTGAGCTAATTAATAGCACAAATGGGCTATACTTATGATAAGCACATCAATTAAACTTACTAATGACTAAAAAAGAGAGATAATAATTTCATGTATCGCTGAACTATATGATAAAGAGAGTGGAATTATCACTAACTAGTCATTTATTCTCATATTTTTCTTACTTTCTTTTTGACATTTTTAAACATTTTTAGCTTCACACTCTTCAAATTCTTGGTTTAATTTGATTGAATAGAAATTTAAAAGTAACCTTTCGACCTCGTCGAAAGGTGTAAACCTTTATTTTAAATATTTGACCTGGTCAAAAGCAACCAAGTCGAAAGCTTCTTTTCGAAAGCAATGCAGGCGTTACTTTGGCTTATAAAACAAACACACTCCATCCTCTTCGGCAACTAAGGTTTCGACCAAGTACCCTTCGACCTTGTCCATTTTGTTACGTACCAAATTGCTTGATACCATACACATTGGTTTCAACTTTGTCGAAAGCTTTAATACCTTTCGACCTCGTCGAAAGTCTAAGTCAGAAGCTTTGATGCCGAGAATGGCTTGAACATGCTAAAAATATGATTTCTTGTTTTTAACTTAAAAGATATAACTTTTCAACTAGCCCGCCTTTGTTTGTCAAATTCTTATTGGTTAATAAATACTTTTTAGAAAAGTTCTGCCAATAATTTCAGAAATAAACAATGATTTTATTTTATAAAATGCCGCTTCTCCTTAATAAAATATATAAAACATTTAAGTCTCGTACCTTAAATAATTTTATATATTCATCAAAAAACTTAGGAAAAATATAGAAAAATTCTAGAAAATCTATTTTAATATGTTTTCCAACATATAAAAATTTCAAACCCAAATAATAATTATTTTAGTCGTAAATAATTTATAACCCAATAAATTATTTTCTTTACTAGAAAATTAATATAAAATCCACATTAATTCATAAAAATTATGAAAATTGAAACCCATCTCTAAAATATCAATTCAGACTTATATTTAAATTTTCAAGGCCATTTGGATGTTATTTAATAGTGTTTTCATATTAAACATATCATAAAAACTAATATGAACTTGTATAATTTATCAACAAACATACACACACACACAGAGCTTTAATCATCCAAAACATGGCATAAACTTGCAAAATCATTTCGGATCTAACTTAAAACCAAAAACCATAAGAAATATGGGATGTAGTAATTATTCACCTTAGCTTTGAGATTAAAAGATGTGAGATTTGATGTTGAATATGTTGATTAACTTCTTTCTCTTGAATCCTAGCTTTATCTTCTCTTGAGAATGGAAATGGTGGCCGACCTTGATGTTTTTAGTTGGATAAAATGAGATTGAATGTGTGTTTCATTTCCTAAGGGTTTAGGGTATAAGCCTGTCCTATTTCCCATTTTGCCCTTACTCATTTCCTAACATGTTTGTTTATGTCATCTCATTTTAATTTACATATTAACATGGCAAGGCTACCCTTAGTTTAATCAAATCTCAACCAATTAATATTCACATTATTTTACTTGATTTAGCTAATTAAATATCCTAAATAATGTTATAAAAATATGGGGTGTTACAGTCAATCTAACTTAGGTATCAAGTAATAAATGTACGGTTGATGCCCTTAGGTGACTTCTCTACATGAAACATATCATTGAGTGCTGCCAGTAAGTCTTCTTTTATTTCCTTCCAGTGCAATTTTATAAATTTGGAATTAATACCGTCTGGCCGGGGCTCTTATCATCATGTACTGAAAATACTGATTTTTTAGCTTCTGCTATGGTAATGCCTTGTAGCAAATATTGATGGCCTTTTGGGTTTATAGTAGCAATATGCTGAAAATCTAGAAATTCTATAGATTGTGTACCATTGAACAAATTAGTATAATATGTATTTGCTTCTTATTCGATATCCTAAAGTTTATATAACAAGTCACCCTGATCATCTATGAATTCCTGAACATTGTTGACTTGTCTTTTATATGACATTTTAGAATGGAAGAAACTAGAGTTTGTATCACCTTGTTGTAGCCATAATACCTTTGTTTTTTGCCCTGAGCTCCAAAATTTGATATTTTGATATGTTTGAAATTTATGTCTTGCTTACAGCATATCTTCATACAATTGCAAAATGCTTGGATCATTATCCACAGCAAGTTCGTAGGCTGCTAATTCCTTTTCAGCTTCTTCCAGATGAACATCTTTCTTCGGTCTTTGCTTGTTCCATTTCTTAAGCTCTTCCCTACAAGCCTATAATTTATGTTAAAATATATAATTTGGAAATCCCCATGTTGAAGTATTTTGTCCCCTGGTAATGCATGCTGAATAGCCTTCTTTAAAGCACCACTAATTATCATATTAGAAGGGAAAGCCTTTCTGATGTATTAATGGGACTAAATGCAGCAATAAAGGGTTATGGTCACTTGATAATAGTGGTAAATCCAATGCCTTCATATATGAAAATTTCTGCAAGCAATTGGAGTTTACAAAAATTTTGTCAATATTATTAGCAATACCCTTTTTCCTCCATGTATAATTGTATCCAAGAGCTTTTATTTCTGTTAACCCTAACTGAAGTATGCAGTTGTAGAAAGCTCGGACTTGAGTGAATGGGATAGGTCGGCCACCATGCTTATCTAAGGGAGAGGAAGCATTATTGTAATCACCCATTAGAACCCAAGCATCAGTAATAGATTCTTGTTAACAAGAAAACTTTTCAACACCCCAAAGTTGTTTTTAGAACAAGGTTTGTCCTTTTTGATATCTTTTGGTTCAGTAGAAGAAGGTAAGATGTGGATAATCCTTTCAGTTCATCCTTTCGAGTAGGTTCTTGTTATAACAGTTTTCTCCTATTAACCTTTCGACCCAATCGAAACGCTCAAATTCCTTTCTTTTTGATCTTTCGAACTGAATGTAGTAGCTTGATTACCCCTTCGAAATAGTCCTTTCGAAGCTGTTGCGGAAGCTTAATGGATATCTCTAAGATTCAAGGTTATGATCAATTTTGAATGGTTTCGACCTTGTCGAAAGCTGGAGCCTTAAGTGTCTTTTGTTTGGATTGGGAATTAAAGGTAAAACTGGATTGGGATAAGGTTTCAAACCACTTGAAAGTAGAAGTTCAATGAAAGGTGGCCTGGAGTCTATAACCGAAATTACTTGAAAATGCAGGGGTTTCGACCAAGTCGGAAGAGACCTTTCGATGTGGTCGACACATGTAAAATACGATTATATCTAATGAAAGCTTGTGAAATAGCTAGTTAATCAAAAATTTTGAAGGCTTCCCTTTCGTAACTCGATAAAGCATTTATTGATTAATTTCTTTAATTCAATTTACAAATTAGGGTTACAACTTTTAGAATTAAGAAAATACAAGTATAAAATCATTGGGTTTGGATCCCCAAAACCAGACCCCTTGTGTCTTATTTATATATGCGGGTCAGCACCTTTCGACCCAATGATTTTGACCTAGTCGAAAGGTGGCTCCAAAATTGTCTTTAGAATGCTTCCACCTTTGTCGAAAGGGACAGTTGCGCCTTTCTTCTCTATGTTGCTTTGTAGGAGCTTTCGACTTTGTCGATAGGCTGTATCCAGGGGTTTCGAAGGTGTTGTAATACTGATGGTTTCGACTCTGTTAGTTGCTTCTGAACTTTTGCTTGTGACTTGATGTAGAACTTTCCTATATATTAATGGCTTCGACCGGTTCGAAAGGTTTGGTTAGGCTTTCGAAAGAGTTGTTTTGACCAATGCATGTTTCTGAGTGGTCTGAGTGGAGGCGAAACTTTCTGTTTCGAAAGGTTTGATGCGTAAATGAAGAGTTGTCATTCCTTTTCTTCGAAAGGTGTTGCTTTAACTCATTTGAAAGGTCTTCATGCATGTGGAATCATTTGCCACGAATGGTGGTCGCTGAAGCGGAATGGTGCTTTCGAACCTTTCGACCCCTTCGAAAGGTTGTGAATCTTCTGGACATTGGTTGTAGCATCCATTCGACTCATTCGAAAGGTCATGCTGGATATTCTTCCTCTTGTTCTTCTTTGTCTTCTATTCATAGTGGTTTTGACAAGGTCGAAAGGATATTTGGTAGTAACATTTGGCCCCCCTTTGCAAAGGGATTCCCTTGACTTTCCAAGTTAATCATTTCGAAACCTTGAATGTTTGTTTCCCACCTTTTGGTATTCCATCATGAATCTGGACCTTTCATTTAAATCCGATCGAATGATTTGCCATCTTTATTGACTTTTCTTATAAATCACGTTCTCCTCTTCTTCTCTTTCACTCATCTGTAATTGAAACAAACTTCATGCAAAAGTAAACATTCTCAAACCTCAAATCATTTTTTTCATTCAAAAAAGAATCTAGCTCTAAAGTAGGTCAAAATTATTTCTCTTTTCAAATCTCTTTCTCCCCTTTTATTTTACGGTGGATTTCAACTTCTCAAATTTTTACAATCGGGATTTAAATTTTCCGTTTCAATTTTCTTTGAAACTGTTTATGTTTTTATTCACTTGAAAGCATCTTTTGACACAGTTTCAAGGTTCAATTCGATTTTTTTTCTTGTCAATCCTCATTTTAATCTTTCCCAATTTTAGCTCCTATGGTTATTGATGTTTTGTGAAATTCAAATTTTTTACCTTAAAGATTTTGAAATTTAAATAGTTAATTTATGTTTAAATCTGCTTGTTTAATGGTTTTTAAATTTTTTGATTGAAATCCGATTTAGGAAGAAGGAAGCTTCGATTAACTTTGATCGGAAGTTTTGAGATGTATGAACCAAAAATTTGGCTCTAGTATTTTACTCTTCTACCACTTCGAAAGGGATTGAGGCAGCATTTTACTGTTTTGATTTTTCAGCCCCTTTCGATGGGGTCGAATGGTAATCTAGCGCCTTATTTAATTGACCTTGTCGAAAGTTTATTTAGTTCATACTAAAATGACCTCTTCGAAGGCAATATTGTGCTTTCGGCTCCAATACCTTTCGAAGATGTTGGTTATTGCATAGTAACTCACATTTTCGAAAGCATAGATTTTGTTCCATGGGTTTCGCCACCATTCATATAAACTTTAGTTTTTTTAAGTTTAAGATAGATATATTTTATAAACTGGGTCGAAGAAAGCATACTTTGTAAAATTCATAAATCAAGCCAAACATTTCAACTTAGTCGAAACCTGTTGTATTGATTGAAATTTAGTTGTCAGCATGCTTTCGAAATCATGAATTCCTTTCGATTCTATCGAAGCATCTTGTTACTAATGTGTCAAAACCTTCAATAAATATCTGGGACTTAATCATCATCTTTCTCTAATATCGTAGAAACGCCCCAAGTCTTTTTTTTTATCAATATGACTTTAACTTAGAACTTTTCGACTCAATTGGTAAATAAGGTTTCGACAGCGTCGAATGGTTTTGTTATCTTGTTTATTAAATATTGGTAGCGTAAAGTTTGTTTAAATTTTTATATTGGTTTTAACTATTACCTTCTAATAATGAAGTTCCTATTGAGCTTTCGACATTGTTGAAGAGTGCCGGTTGGACATATACTTCAGCCCTCCCTTTTGATCATGTCGAAAGCTTAATAGATGCTTATATTTGGGCTTTCGACATTGCTGAGAGGTGTTTGTTAAGTGTTAACTTTTACTTTCCTTTCAACTCTGTCAAAAGTTCAATAAATCTCATTTTCAACTTTAACATTCTTTCAAGAATTTGAAGTTTCATGATTTGTTTGATGTTTAAATTGTTGTAGTAGGCTCCTACTAATCCTTGAAAGAATGTTGACTTCATAACAAACTGTAATTTCTAACTGAAATGTTTTCACCTGGCAGAATCATGAGTTCTCCAAAGAAAGTCGAAGCTACTTCAAAGCATTCTTTGATATCCACTCAAGATGAAGTGGATGCAATCCTCAACAACTTTGGAATCACCGAGGTTGAAGCCATTCCACCTACTGAAAATGACACTATCAGCAGCCCTCCTGAAGGGTTCTTTGCTTACACTGCTATATACATATGGCACAGAGGGTTTCTTCCATTTCTAGAATTCTTGTCTAGGTTCCTAGCTTATCTTGGGAATGCTCCGATTTTGCTATCTCCAAATGTGTACACATATCACTTGTCTTTGTAGTTGATGGCACTAGAGTCCGACATCCCTTCTTTGAATGCTGAAATTTACAGAAGTATTCTCTCCTGTCGACCGGTCAAAGGATTCTCAGCCAATCTCCTTTGATTCAACACACATCTAGAAGCAAACGCTTCCTTTCCCCGGGGGATCCTACAAATTTCACCCATATGTCTCCCATCTGCCCTGACCACTCCGGTAAGCTATAAACGCTGCTCTTGTTATCTATTGCTGTGTTGCTTCTCAAATTATTCTGCTAACTTATAATCTATTTGAATTCTCTACAGCTGCTCCTCAAGTTGAAAAGCCTGCTAGTGGTTCGGCTCCTCCTCCTCCTTTGACTTCTTATGCGCGGCCCTTTTCTCAATCTCTAGCTAAGATGAAGATGGTCGTTAAGAGAAAATGGGTCAAATCAACTGTTGTGGAACCACCTTTAAAGATAGAAAAAATAGTTGAAGTTCTCGATTCCGAGGAGGAGGAGTCATTAACTCTTGATAAAGCTTTGGAGAGTCTGATTGTTGAAGCTCCTCACGACTAATCCAAGAAGATTCCTACCATAGTTGATCCTCTCTACCACTTCGTTGTTTCAAGCTCTCCAAGTGCGATTGAGCAGATGCAGAAGGCTTTAGAGATGACCCCTTCTCAAAAGCACGCTCCTCCTAGGCCATCATCTCCTACATCGTCCAATAATATTGAAGAGATAGTCCGGTCTATCTTAAGTTCTACATTCTTTTGCCTCCATCCACCTGCCTACCTCTGTTTCTGACTTGGCGGGTCACTGTCATTCTCTAATAGAACAACAACTCTTGGTAAGTTTCCCTTCACTTGACTTTATTGTTACTATTCTTCTTTAAGTTTCTGATTTATGCTGTACTTTTTCTTTCATATTTCCAAGAGTCGATTATCTTTACAAGAACATGCATCTAGATCTTCTGTTGAATCCTCTAAGCTTTAGGAGGAAATTTATGGATTAAAGAATCAAGTGTCCTCTTTGTCTACAAAAAAGATGAAGCTATGTCCGAACTGGAGCGATTGAGAGCTTCTCTCACCTAGTCGAAATCCATTATCTCAGAGGAAAGGGAAGTCCACCAACTCCTCGCCGACGAAAATTTGGCAATGCAAATGTGACCCTTAAAAGAATTCGACGAGGAGAAGATCCGAATGGCGGAAAAACAAGGCTCTTTGAAGGAAAAGCTAAAGAAGAACAAAGCTTCTTTGAAACTGGCAGTCGACACAATCTCTGATACAAAACGGTGAGTATCACAATTTATTGACACCACTCTTGATGAGATTATGATGAAATCTTTCGAAGATGCTTTTATGCTCGCTTACCCTAACAACATCGATAAACGCCCTGAATTAAGCTTTCCTTCGCTCTACCCTAATCTTGTCGAAAAGATTACGGGCAAGGTCAAACAGATGGATCATGGAATTAAAGCTGCTGAAAAGGAGGAGATTTATGCCTCCAAAATTATTTCCTTTGAAGTTCCTTCCTTCAAAGTCGAATCTGACTCCGAAGAAGAAGGGTATAAAGATGAGGCCATCGTAAAAGAGGGTGACGACGATAATGATGACAATGGCGATGATAATGATGATAACATCAATGGCAGACAAGGTTCAGGTGGCAGCAGAGGTGGCCACACCGAGGCTTTTGATAAATATGAGGACGACAATGCAAGGGCTTCCAAAAAGAATCCATCTCCTCATGAGGCAGTCCTGCCTAAATCACGCACACCCTCCGACCCTCAAGAAGAGCTTGATTTGTTGATGTGCCAAAAGAAAAATAACAAGCTTCCCAAGCATCAGTCCTGGTATCTCAGATATGTGATTCTCTGTTTAAATATCTTTCGCTTCTAAGATAATAATAGTGTAAGTAACTTATTTTAGATAAGGAAGAAATCTGTCCACCGCTATAAAACAAAGCTTGAAAGGAAACAAGCAGAGATAAATAGTTTATGTAGGGAGTTAGATAAGAAAATGAGGGAGCACAATATACTTTCAGATAAATATCATAGGCTGAATAGAAGTGCTGCAGTGTTGGCATCCTTTAAACACCAAGAAGCTGCCCCACAACCAAGGAGAGCGCGCCTTCGATACGACGCTCTTTTGAAAGACAAGCGGAAGTTGATTACCCTATTTTAGATGTTGATTGAGGAGAGGGACATTTTGGTTAATTTCTTATACAAGGCCTATTATAGCCACCCAACTGTTGACTTTTCATATTTAGGTGAATTTAGTGGGGGTCTATTTAGTCGCTTACACAAAAGATACTTGGATGAATTCGGATCTGACCCGCATCCCGGAGCTTGTTGGAACTTGCCACAAGTCAGATCAATTCTCCAATATCTACCCTTTGAAAAACTCAAGTATTATAGGGAAAAATTTATTTCAGAGTGTCCGCGGGCTTGGTCAGGTGGTGGGGTGATACGCCTCCCATATGGGAGGTTTGAGGTTCGATTCCCACGTGAGAGCAGTGGGGGATACGCCTTTCACATGGGAGGTTTGAGGTTCATCTCCTGCCTCCTGCACCATGCCAACCGAAAGGTCTGACTTACTTGGAATAGTGGTTGTGGCAGGCCAGCCATCTATTCCCTAGGTTTACTGTTCAGGAATCGCATGTCCATAGTGATTGAACAGGTTTCCCGGGTTTCAAAAAAACATTATTTCAGAATTATTTACTAAGTCAATTTTATATAAACTAGATGAAAGATTGTGAACATGTAATAATATATTTATTTGTAAATATTAGTTTTAGTCTTGCTTTTTATGCTTAGCTACATTTCATTATGTTTTCATGGAGTGATTGTTCCTCAGGCAATCTTGTTTCTAGAGATCACCTAAGCTTATATGTTAAATTGAGAAGATTTTATCTTGAAAAGGCATCAATTTGAAAATCCTCAAAATTAGCAGGATACTGTTCTCTTAGTATTTACAAAACTTTACATGGAACATCCTCGTCTCTGCTTCGATTTCCTTCACCTAAGCCAATATGTTAAATTGAGAAGATTTTATCTTGAAAAGGCATCAATTTGAAATTCCTCAAAATTAGCAAGATACCGTTTTCTTAGATATTTACAAAACTTTACATGGAACATCCTCGTCTCTTCTTCGATTTCCTCGGTGATGTAAATGAAAAAAAACTTAAGGACATCAGGTCATACCATACTAAACTAATTTGCGGTCATGATAGTCCTCCAGTCGGGGAATAGGACTATAGCAAATATCCCCCGGTGATTATCCTGGATTGGCTAAACATTCTTTTTGACTCTACAATTATTCTTTCTGCTAATTCATTAAAAAAAGTTAGAGATGCTATTCTCATCTTTAAATATAAAACTAATGTCTATTGTATCTATTAGTTTCATTGTCATTTAAGTTGTAATCTTTTATCAAAATAATAAAGAAATTGAACATTTTGGTTTTGACTCCATTCTGTTTCTTTTTTATTTAAATAGGAGTTACAGTTATCAGCAGCACCCCTCTCACTTGATTCAGCGTCTCGCTTTATTAATCTTAAAGATAAGAAGTTAACGGTACTTGAAAAGAGTAAACTCCTCGAAGATACTTTACTTGCTCGCTTTCATGGCAATACAGAAGCTTTAAGATGGCATAAAAGACTCTTACTTCAGAAAAGAATTGTCGGGAATCTTAAGGATCAAATTGCCAGTTTGGAAGCTGATGTCAGTAGCAAGAAAGAAACAATTTTCATGCTAAAGCGACAAGTTAGGTTGAATCCTTCAATCGACTTCGATCATAGAATGTTAGAACTTTTCCAATAGACTAGTGATTTGGAGATGAAATTGAAGGATAGTCAATCTCAGTGTGAGTCATTGGAATTTATTATGGGGGATAATATTCCGAGTATCGATTTACCAGCTCCTCATGCTACTCCTTCTATTGTTAAATCTACAAGGTCCACTTCCCTCGCTATCAAGAAATTCCCCATAATGACTAATCCTCCTCCTAGCTTAGACAAGAAGGTGGTGGGCGAATGGTGCAGGAAAGTTAAATTCGAAGTGGCAAAGTATTTTGATGAACAGCAAAAAGTTAAATACTCGTAGAGCATAAATGAGTATGTCGCTAGAATTCAAGAACTCGAATGCGACAACTACTTTCTTTTAAAGCGCATCGCTGAATTGGAAAGGGAAAATAAAACCCTTAGAGGCGCAAATAGAGCTTTCAATTGTGCTTTGAAAACTAATATTGATGCAATTGACGATGCTGATAGGATAAGGAAGAAAGACAAGAAACTCAAAGAGGTCCTTTACATCGCAATCTGTCATGTTGTAGATCCTTCAATCGCAGAGAACCTAAACAATACTGCTCAAGATTTATGATAGATTCATATTCATGAAATGTATATACCCGTTCTATACACTTGTAAATAATTTCATAAGTTATGTAAATCATGTAAACTTTGTAAATATCATCTGGTTTGTGATCCTTTCCTGTAATGTTTTCTCTAAAACATTTATTTGATAGCTTATACCACAATTTATGTATTTGCTGGATCTTTCATTCTTCTTTTTTATTTCGATTTCCCTGAAAAGTATGAAGCAAAAATTATTTCTTATTGTTAGCTTGAAATTTATGTATATGTCTATGTATATCATTCGCGAAGATTAAAAAATCATCATGTTAATCATATGGTAATAAATGAAAAGTAGTTATATTTGGTGAAATGTCTGAAACCCATCTTTGGTCATGATGAGAAATAGTTAAGAATTTAACTTTAACCATATTGCTGGACTATATAAAGCATGTTGGTGGAATATCCCGTTCTGCAGCAGGGGTATAAATATTTTAGAGTATCATCCTTTGGAGATAGTTAATAAAGAGCTAAATACGAAAAAGTCTAGAAATCATTGTCTGAAAATTCTAGTAGAAATCCAATGAAATCTCAAAGTTTAGAAACCTGAAACCCAGATTTGGGTATTAGTGGATAATGTTTAGAAGTTAAGAAACTTGATATTCGGATTCACGTATTTGTGGATGATGACTGGAAATTCATAATAACGATCTTTTTGATAGAAGTCTTCGACCCAGATTCAGGCATTAATAGTGGATAATCAAAAAATCATAATAGAAATCTCAAGCCAAGAATAGGGCAGTAATAAGTAATAGTCTCGAAAACCAGATTCGGGTATGATAAAGACTGTAAGTGATTGATAAAGACTCGAAACCCAAATTCGAGTATTAATAAATAGAGTTTTGCTTTACTCCTTAGATTTTGTCTTCTTCGACATGCATAGACCCTTTAGGCTTTGTACGTGGTTGTAATTTGATTAGCAGCTTCTTGAGCTTGGACGTCTTAGTCCATAATCTGATATGCCGATTCTTGGTCCTGACAGCTTAGTCCTTTACAGATATGCTGTTTCTTAGGCTTGGACATCTTAGTACATTGTTAGATGAGCCTCTTCTTGGGCTTGGATGTCTTAGTTCGTTGTTTGGGGAGCCTCTTCTTAGGCTTGGATGTCTTATTCCGTTGTTGTCTGGTGCTCTTGGTTAGCTCATTCTTAGAGGCTGGAACCAAGGACTTACCCAACCTCCCTCCAAGAGGCACCTTGACTTGACAAGAGGTGCGGCCAAGGGTTTGTCAATGTTTTAACCTGACCATAGCATTGCGTGAATAAAAGCTTACACTCCTACCTCCAGGAGGTTCCCTGTCCTGGCCATAGAGTGGCGCGGACATGGGCTTGTCGATGCTTTAACCTGGCCATAGCATGGAGTGGATAAAGGCCTACACTGCTCCCTCCAGGAGGTGCCTTGACCTGACCAGAGGCGCGACCAAGGGCTTGTTGATGCTTTAACCTTGCCATAGCATGGCGCGATTAAAGGCTTACACTCCTCCCTCCAGGAGGTGCTCTGCCCTAGCCAACTCGGTGCAGACAGAGGCTTTGACCGTTAAAGGTAGTGTCCAAATGCAAGGAGTATTTCACTCCCAACCATGTAGATATTTCTTAGAAAAGTAATTCTTTGTTGACTTTATTCATGATCTCTTTACAAATGCATTGATTTTTCCTTGACGGAAAAAGCTTATTATCATTCCTTTCAAGGCTCTACAATGGTTAGTCTCATGTCCGTTCATCATGTGGAAATGGCAGTAGAATCTCCTCAAATTTCTTTCATATTTTGGCTTCTTTTTCTGTGATAGCCAATAACTGAGTTTATCCTTAGTTAACAAGTAGACCTTCTATGGATGTTGTTAAGTTGCATTCTTTAGGAAGCCTGGACTTGAAACTCGTTTCTTGAGGATGGCTTCTAAATCTTTTAGTACTTGGCTCTGGTGTTTCCCTTTTGATAACTGGTTTCTCTTCAAAACTCTTTAGGTTCCGGTGTAGGCATTGTCAGACTTGCAACTTGACCCCATTTGTGTGCAAAGGTATTGTAATCAACCATTATTCCTTCTTCAAAGATTGTGCCTTTGGTGTAATGCTGAATTGTTTTTCTCATTTGGTTAAATAAATTGTCACTCCCTTTTTCTTTTCTTCCAAGGCAAAGATTGGAGTAGGGCCAACATGGAAATGGTTTGAACTTCATTTAAGTGGATCATAGGCTTCAACTTTCTTTTTCCTTATGATTCTTAAAGCCTTCATTCTTAACAGTTGTTCTTCTTGGAGATTCTTATCATTAGCTGTCTTTAGGGAGAATCCATTTAAGTATGGTTTGGAAGATCCTTGCTCAGACCATTCAACTTTGTTAGCCATGATGAAGTTAAACTAAAAGTAGACAGGCTTGAAATTGAGTTAGGTTAGAGACAAGTGATGTTCGGTGTTCCAGCAGAAAGTCGGTGGTTCGAACCCTCCTTCTAGCGCCAAAATGTTAACAAGAAAATTTGTTAACACAAAAGGTTGTATTTAGGACGAGGTTAGTCCATTTTGATATCTTTTGGTTAAGTAGAAGAAGGTAAGATGTGGATAATCCTTTCAGTTCACACTTTGAATAGGTTCTTGTTATAATAGCTTTCTCTTATTAACCTTTCGATCCAGTCGAAATGCTCAAATTCCTTTTGTTTTCATCTTTCAAACTGAATGAAGTAGCTTAATTACCCCTTTGAAACAGTCCTTTCGAAGCTGTTGTGGAAGCCTAATGGATAGCTCTAAGGTTCAAGGTTATGATAAGTTTTGAATGGCTTCGACCTTGTCGAAAGCTGGAGCCTTAGGTATCTTTGGTTTGGATTGGGTATTAAAGATAAAACTGGATTGGGGTAAGGTTTTGAACCACTTGAAAGTAGAAGTTCAATGAAAGGTGGCCTGGAGTCTATAACTGGAATTACCTGAAAATGCAGGAGTTTCGACCAAGTTGGAAGAGGCCTTCCGATGTGGTCGACACCTGTAAAGTATGACTAGATCTAATGAAAGCTTGTGAAACAGCTAAGTAATCAAAAATATTGAAGGCTTCCCTTTCGTAACTCAACAAAGCCTTTATTGCTCAATTTCCCCAATTCAATTTACAAATTAGGGTTTATATATTTTAGAATTAAGAAAATACAACTATAGAATGACCGAGTTCGGTCCCCAAAACTAGACCCTTTGGGTCTTATTTATAGATGCGGGTTAGCACCTTTCGACCCAATGCTTTCGACCTAGTCGAATGGTGGCTCCAGAATTGTCTTCAGAACGCTTCCGCCTTTGTCGAAAGGGATAGTTGCGCCTTTCTTCTCTATGTTGGTTCGTAGGAGCTTTCGACTCTGTCGATAGGCTGTATCCAGGGGTTTTGAAGGTGTTGCAATACTGATGGTTTCGACACTGTTTGTTGCTTCTGAACTTTTTATTGTGACTTGATGCGGAACCTCCCTGGATATTAATGGCTTCGACCGGTATGAAAGGTTTGGTTAGGCTTTCGAAAGGGTTTTTCTGACCAATGTATGTTTCTGAGTAGTCCGAGTGAAGGCGAAACCTTTGGTTTCGAAAGGTTTGGCGCACATATGAAGAGTTTTCATTCCTTTTCTTTGAAAGATGCTGCTTTAACTCATTTGAAAGGTCATCTTGCATGTGGAATCATCTGCCCCGAAAGGTGGTCACTGAAGCGGAAGGGCGCTTTCGACCATTTCGACCCTTTTGAAAGGTTGTGAATCTTTTGGACTTTGGCTGTAGCATCCCTTCGACTCCTTCAAAAGGTCTTGCTGGAGCTTCTTCCTCTTGATCTTCTTTGTCTTTTGTTCAAAGTGGTTTCGACAAGGTCGAAAGGATATTTGATAGTAACAATTCTGATTCTTGAATGATGTGTTGCCATAGAATCCATCTTTCAGTGGAACTATTACTTGCATATACCACAGTTTGTACAAGTTGAAATTCTCCAGAGTTTAATGCGGACAGATTAATGTGTTGTGTAGAGGTAGATAGAATTGAAATGCTCCAACCAAAAGTTTCCTATATCACCAAGATTCTGCCTGTACAATGGGCAGAATTATTAGTTACCAGACCCCAAGTTTTTTGTAGTTTTGTCTCAAGCATAGTTAAGTTATAACTATTTAATTTATTCTCTACTAAGCCAACAATTGTGGGCTTAATTTAGGAGTTTGAATACATCACAAATACGTCGCGGTGTATTCATACCCCTAACATTCCATGTGATCAAACTCATTTAAATAAGGAATTGCTCCTCAGATTTCTTTTAGGTGGAGCATGAAAAGGTGCAACGTTTTTATCTTTACCTTTCTGCAAATAATTTGGATTCTTTGTAATAAAGCTTTCAACATCCACTGTCTCATCTATTTGTGCTTTTACCTCTATAGCATCAATGACATGTTGCAAATTATATTTATCTATAGAATGGAAGATCTTGGTCCAAAAATTCAAGGGGATCAATTAAAACATTTTCTGGTGGCTGCTCAGTTGCAAACTGGTTTTCATTGTCATGCTGGTTCTCTGTATGCTCTGTGTTTTAAACTTTAAAGTCTACCTCTAGATCATCATCAGTTTGCCCAGTGGTGGTAGATGGACCTGGCTTATCCTTAGGAATCCACTTTGGCTCTGATGTTGTTATGTGAACAAAGCTTTTGTGACCAAATATATTTTATCACAATATAAGGAATATACTCATATTCAGCCAAGATTTCTTTATTATTGCCATTATGTAATAACACAGGGATTTTAGTAACCAGGTTAGGCTTAATATTAATCATAACTTGGATACGTGCAAATTTTGTATATCTTTTAAGTGTTGTGTTATCATCAATTTGTAGTGGAATCCCTATATTACTGCCTATCATTGATAAGGCAGAAGATGTCCATATTTCCATATCAAGATTTAACAGTTTAATCTAAATCTTAACTTCAGAACATCACAAGTCATAAAATAATATCCTGCATGCCATGAATTAATAGTTAAAAGTTTACCAATATGAATATGTGTTAGAAGCAAGCACTATATCATAATCTTCCTTATCTTCAAATTGAACTGCACATTAGTAATCTGGAGCATTATGTGTATGAAAAGCACAGCCTAGTTTCCAAAGCTTTTGAATTTTGCAAGGAAAAGCCCGGAGTATACATGGATACTAAGAGAAACTTTAAGTCAGACTCGTGATTTTGCAAGGGAAATCTTGAAGTAGACATGTATCGATATTGGGTATGGATCAGTATTGGATCATGGATCAACACTCACTAACACTTTGGGTTATACTTGAGGATTTTCTAAAGAAAGCCCGAAGTTGACTCAGAGGTAGTGGTAATCTATCTTCGAAGTAGCATACCTCCCTCATGCCAAGTCCAATTTCAACGAAACATTGAGCAATGTTCTTAGGACATAGCGGTATATATTGTGTGAATTTTGGGAAATAATATGAATACTTTGGTTTTTGAATCTTGGTTTAGAGACCTACCCTCAGACAATGAATCTTTGACCGATGGATGGTTAAGTGGTATGATAATGGTCGATATGTGCAAATGAAAGGAATTGAGATATAAGATTATCAACATCAAGCCCACATCCATACAAATCCACGGTGGTTATAGGGTAACTATCACAGAGACATGGAGCAAATAAGTCTCGTGATCCTTAAGTTGATTTTAAGTTTGTACCTTGGAGTTAATGGCATTAATGTGAGAATGGAATGGCCAATAGAAGAATAGCTCTCATCACAAGCAAATAGTGGGCTTTAGGTTCTTAGCAAACAGATTCCCATGTAATCTTATATGTGATGTTATGTGTGTGAATGCAAGACATTAAAGGGCTCTTGGACATTATGCTAATGACCCTTACCATACGCTAGTGGTTAATAGACAAAAGGGGAAATGTAAATCCTCGGTAAGATATCAGAGGTAAACAATACCTAGCCAAATATTAATGGTGATAATGACCCATTTTCCTTATAGTATAGGGCTCCATTATATTTTCTATGATTGGTAATCCATAGAAATGATAAATGGGTCCAGAAAATGTATGGTTGTCGGGGTAATACTCTTCACACATAGCATTCGGGACTGATAGATTAAGGTGTCGATTCAATATATACACCCTGGTTAGATGATGACCACACTTTTCCCAGTGACGTAGTATTGGAGACCACATACTTTATTATGCCTTTACAACCAAACATATTGTTATTATTTTTGTTTTTTTATTGTTGTTGTTGTTGTTATTATAACTTCTTAAATGTAGGTGAGACAGGTTGAGGTTTTGTTACATGTACGCATATGTCTTTTACCGAATATTTCATATAATCAGTATATGGGCATTTATGTACCCGTTATCTTGGGCTAGTTTCCTCCTCACACCAATATTTATGTGACCTTCATTGTGTCTTTATTTGTTTATTTGATAGCTCCTAGATACTCTCACGAGCAAGATGGGAGTCCAGCATTGAGGAGTGCTTTCTAGTAGGTCTTGGAGTAGCTAGAGAAGCTTGGAGATGTTGTTAGCTATTATCCAATTTAGGTTTTTATTTTATTCAGTAATAAGCAGTATGTATATATATATGAGATAAACCGCTATCTTTTAAGTACTCTAATATATCCCATATACTATTTCTTACATGGTGTACTACACTATTTACTATTTTATGTTTTTCCTTCTGCTTTGAGTTTGCAGATCATGCTGCGTGATGAATAGTTTAAGTTTTATCACCTAAAGGAATGTTATGTTCTACTATTTGCGAATTGAACTCTTAAATAGTTTTAGATTCGAGGTGTAAGGGATGGTGGGCCTTCACATCACATTCCTTTATCATCAATCCCTCTAGTATACTTTTCCAAATTTTTCTTAGAACCTATTAAATTTGATCTCTAATTAACTTGGATCCAAAAAAATTTAGAGATCGAACCCTAGATCGTTAATTCTAAGTGAAAATACCAAAAAAACATTCGCTAAAAAATAGTTTTAACACCCATATAGAGGTTATAAATAACCAACGGCTTGGAATGTAGTTGTTGATTGTAATTTTAGGTAGATCTTAGCTTGTGATCTATATTATATGTGAGTTCAAACTCGATAAAGCTTAGATATTAATCTAAAGAATAACCATTTTATGCAAAAGTAAGAAGAAAAAGCATGGAGAAGAGCCAACAAGTTGGCTCATTTGGTTGGTAGTTCTACTATGAGACCAAAAGTCACAAATTCGATTCCCAAGATTGATACTTGTTGGCACCAATGAACCTTGTTCAAAAAAGCATGGAAAAGAAAGATAATTATTATATATTGGTTCGATTATGCCTACAACCACTTTAATATAAATTTTTTTTACAAAAATCCGAGTAAATTATAATTTTAATCTCGATAATTAGCTTGAGCTCAGACTAAAAATGGCAGCATATTCCTTCAGTAAAAGAATAGCTCGATCATTTACTAGGTGCATGTATCCCTATATATATATATATATATCTGTGTATGTATGTATGTATGCATGTATGTATGCATTTAAGCCTTTACATCTTGGGTCTTCTTTAAGAAAAATCATCTGGATTATCTCATTCTAGATCTGAATTCCTAAAAGAAATATTAAGGGAGTATTTGAATTCACATATAATTGATGTTGATCCATCTACCAATTGATATCGATCGATAGACTTTTGAATAATCTTCTCTGTCTTGCACCATTTTGTCCATTGATATGCTTCTACTTCAAGTTTCTACTAGGACCATTTCCGAACCATTTTATAACATTAATTCAACGAGAATCAGAGTTTTTATTGATCACTACTAATCCATCTATGGAAAGATACTAATCCATACAGATGGTCATTTTTCTTCCTACTTTATTTTGACTACCTCATAGTTGTCTAAGAGCTTATAATCCATTCCATCATTATTCAGAGCTCAAGTATCATTGACTCGTTACTTATGCAGAATCATAAATAAAAATAAATATACATATATTATGTTTGTTTCTCAAATAGATTAGATGTTCATACCATAAATAAATAACTAATTACCATAGCATTTTTCTTAAGACCCAAAGAACCAAGCTTTCCTCGTAAAATCCGAGGAAGTATGCAGCAAACTTACAACACATACTTTAGATAACACAATAATACGTAGTTGATGAGAATTGGACCTTCAAGGTGAGCGTCGCATGTCCTAATCATAACTTTTATGGTTACAACAACAATATAAAAAATATTTATTGTTAACATGAAGTGGTAACTATTTAATTTTATTATGTTTAGTCACGATAACATCAAGTGCATCAGAGTGTTAATATTAGAAACATGAGTTGTACTTAATCTTCTTTCATCACATAAGCTTCATTCTCCTCTTTCTAATCTGTCTTTAAAGATGTAATAATTTTTTTTATTCGTTATTGATAATCCCATTATTATTTGCATTTGTTTAAACAATGGACATAAATAGTTGGTCTCTTACTTGATTAAAATAATGTACATTCTAAAGGGATGGACTTTCGTTATATAGTTTAAAGCGATAAACTAAAGACAAAATAAAAACTTAACTCATGTAACTTGACCTAAAGGCTCCCCTCCTTTACTTTTCAATATATAAAGAAATAGGAAATTTTAGGGATGAAAACTTCCAACCAATATTTTGGTTGAATAGTTCACAAATCATGGTTTGAAAATATTCCTAATACAAAAATCTAATAAAAAACCTTAACATGCAAACTTAACATAACACATTCGGGAGGATTAACCAAAATTAAAAATATTAAAACAAAATAATATTGGACACAAGTTTAAAAATTTAGTCATGAGAACAAAAAATTTCCTTATATTAACTTCTACCGCCTTAAATTTCGCTCAACAATTCCAATCTCAAATTTTTTACTACCGCGCAACTACGTACCACCAGCTAAGCTCCTACACACCCTCTATATCCTACCGATTACTAGCCAAAACCACCATCGCCAACACCAATTTCAATGCCGACACCTCCATTGTACAAATCTCGCTATAACCACTACTACAAAATCTCGCCACTACACTACATCATCATACTACACAACCTTATCATGACTAGTCAACCTCTATAATCAACGATAACTTGAAAAAAATAGTAACAAATTAAAAAATTCTAATTTAAATTACCATTTATATGATGCTAAAAAACAATACCAAATGAAAGTTTGCTAGTTTAAAGTATACTCATATGAATAGAAGGCTAAAAGCAACATCAAATAGAAAAATGCTAATTTAAACTAACATATTATAAAAATAATGCTATATCTGTAATTTAGAAATTGCTAAATTTGATTAGCATTACTGGGTTGAAACTTCATAAAAAAAGCTATCACCATGACCATCACATATAATCGGTCAGGTTACTGCCGTATCCATCACCTTGCCGTCGCTTTTGGTCATTACCCTTGCAAACCGTAACCTTCAGTTGCATCACCATTTGTTTTTTTGATTGTTTATCCTTAAGGCCAAAAACAAAACTTTAGATCCTTGAAACCTAAAAAATTCACAAGTTTTTGGTTATACCTATTTTTAAGTATGAGCCCTATATGGAAGTCCAAAATTGTTATTTATTTCTTTGAAATCAAATCACATTTTTTCATTTAGGAAAATAGTTTTGGAAATTTAGTAAAGAAATTCATTGAGAAATTTACACCTTAAGAAAAATAATGATAAGAATTATTTTTTTTTAAATAGTTATATGTGAAAAGAAATAGTTCCTAGAATATTCTATGTACTTTTACTTTGGGTTGACAGTTAGTTGGATATCAATTGGGAAGTTAAAACTATAATTTATTGGACAAACCCATATATGTTATTTTAAAGTCACACTCATAATGATAAATATAATTATTATGGAATAAAAGAGAAGTAAATTTAAGATGGGCATTCTATTCGTACACAACAAATTACTTTACATACACCAAGAAAATTGCCAAAATCATATACACCATATTTTACTCATTATACACCATCCATATTACAAAATTACCCTTACTTTAGATTAAAATAAGACATTAAATCCATCTCTCTCCCTCCTCTTTCTCTTCCTCTCTCTCTTCAATCAATCAAACCCATAAATTCTAAATTTCTTAAATTTAAATTTCCAGGTTCTAATTTTTTTGTTTTTTAACAACTATCTTATAAAAACACATTCTCTATAATCCCACCAATTAGTAGGGAACTTTCATATGTAGATTAAAATTTTGAATTTAGGTATGAATGTGATTTAAAATTTAGGAATTATGGTATATCAATATATTTTAAGGAGAGATGAATTTGATTATAAATCAAAACTACATGTACAAGTTTTGCATTTAATTCTTTAGTTTTAAAATTAGTTTTAAACTTTGAATTAAAATATAATTCTAAGCCGAGATAAATTATGATTTTAAATGAAGATAATGTCTTATGTTAAATTTCTAATTTTGACCTGAAATATAATTTAATTTAGAACTTTGAATTTAAATTGTATAAGTTTAATATTGTAAAAATGATATTTAAAATAGTTTGAATGTTTAATTTTGAATTAAAAACCTAATGTAGAAACTTAAAAATAAAAACAATTGAAATAAAATGGGGTTATTGTCCTTACTTTTTTCCAAAATTTGATGGTGTATGTAAAGTAATTTACAATGTATGAATAGAATTAGCCTTTAAGATATTTTTATTATATTGGTTATTAGCCAAGTAGGTGTAGTGAAATATCTTCTAAGGTAATAAATATTGTACATACGCTAGCTCATCCACATAAAGATCACCTTGACGTGGTTGTAAAGTATTTTACAAGAGTAATGATATGATATAAGATAACAAATAAGCCGGAGCCCTAAATCTAACACCGAAGTTGCAAAAATTCAGAATTTCCAAAGTTTACATATTTTCTAAATCTATGTATGTGGGGGTAGATATAATATATGAGTAAAGAAAGCAAATTATTGGAGTTAAATAATGAAAAGAGAAAGGAGCCTTGGAATTGGTAGCAATTATTTTTATTTATCTTATCTACTTTTCAGTCAATTTGAATTCTCCTAGAATTTATAAGAGTTAATATAAACTCAAGGTAGAAATGTAACTTTTAAAAGAATCCATTCCATGTCAGTATATCCAAATTCAACTTTCTTTTTATTATAGCGGAGTGAAAACTTTGCACATGAAGTATCACATAATTTTGGTTTGACTTGATATCAATAGAGGCTTCAAAAATTATTTACGTTTATGTGAATTGGCATTTTGAAAATATCTGTTAAAGAAGTCAAAAGGTACAAATATAGTATTTGGATAAAAAATAATCAGTTTTCTCCTCCCTCTCTAATTTCAAACAACATAACTAAAATTCTCTATCCAATTTCTTCACATCCGCTTTTTGTTTCATATAATATTTCATTAATATATCTACATCCAATAAATTTTGTTGCAACTAAGTTATTATCCACTATAATAATAAGTATCCAATTATGATTGCTCTTGTTGTTGGATCAACAAGGAAACCAAAAAAGAATGATGAAACTAATTATAATAAAAATAATGTAATATCTGCTTAATAAAATTTTCTTCATAATAGATAACACTTTTGCGATAATAGAGAATGTTACTATATACACCAACTAATACACTCCCTAATGCCATTTAAAGAGATAACAAAAAGTAAAGAAAAAACACTTTAAACACCCATCATTGTAGTTAGCTCAAAAGACTTAAATTTTTACAAACTTTATAGAGAATCTCAATTCGAATTTATTTATCAACTTTATAATTGCTTCTTTGCAGGTCGTCCTTTCCGTATTTTAATTTTTATCACTTGGAAAAATATTTCAAATGAAATTTTTTTAACATCTTAATTTATTAATTTTTAAAAATTATGAAATTAACTACAGTTTTCTATTAAAATGTTGAATTGCTAGAAATTGTAGGAAAAATGATCGGAGTTGATGAAGTTGAGTTGATGTTCGTTATTTATAGTTACATTTTCAAGAAGGTGAAAGAATGAATGCTTTCTATTAAAAATAAAGAAAACAAGAGGTTTGTGCAATTGGATGATGAAAGTACTTTATAAATGTGTTGCTAAGGGCACTCAGTTCCCTCTTCCTAATACCATAGAAAAAATGATAAACGCAATAAAGTTTGTATCTTACTGATACCAAAGTCATTTCACATGGCAATCAACCATCGTGTAAAATCATTTTGTTTGGCAAACAACCGTCTACCAACACCATTTCCCATGGCCATCCACCACCGAACTATTATGATTTGGTGGTTGATCCCCATGGAAAATGGTGTTGGTCGGCGATTGTCCCGTACAAAATAGAGTTGAAAATGATGTCTATGGTAGTCCCTTAAAAAATCTAGTATTATAAAGAGTACAATATAAAATTTTATGGTATTTTTTAGCAATGGTATGAGAAAGAGAAAAATGAGATGCCCTCGGCAACACACTTTTATTTAATATAGGTGGGTGAGAAAAGAGGTGGGTGAGAGAAGGAGAAAAGTGGATGTATATAGTAGCACCCATAATAAATAGAATTCCCTTTATAAATTATACCATATTAATTTCTTATTTATATTGTTCAATATTTATTATTTCTCTTTAAACATGCAACAAATTTTTATTTCAATCAAAAAGAAATATCCATATAAAGACTTATAAATCTCTCAATTAACTTCCATTTAAAAGGTCCAAAATTAGTTATAAAATCTCATTTGGTTCAACAATTATAGTATCAATTACAAGATGAAAAACTCATGGCCAATGATAGTTCCAACAACTCATCGCAACCGTCTACATCAACAACATGTCAATATGATGACAAAATATATTGCTTTGTATTCAACTTTGAATTTTTCATGGAAACAATAAAATCTCAAACCCCTTGACTAGATGTAGGTTCAGCTAGAACCAAACTGGTATAAATCTTGTGTCTCTTTACTATTGTCATATGTTTTATTTAGTATTCCTAATACCATTCACAAAGAACAAATCTTGGATTTGACCACTCAATTTGAGATCTTCAAAAAATACATTTTAATTCTGAGGTTGACAAAAAATATCATCAACAATGCCACTTCTCTACAAACAAACGACTGCAGATTGCTAATAGCAAAGATAATCTCCATAAGCATTAAGGGTCCATCTAAGTGATATAATAAGGTAAATTTATTTCATTCTTATCAGTTTTGACTAGGTTTAGTATTTTATTCTTCCTATTTTAATGATAGTATTGGATGTTGATTTTCTTATTGGCAATTATTCTTTGTACACCAAAAATCACTTAACATACATTATTTGCTAAGAAAATCTGTTACTAAATTACTCTTCCTCTTAATTGCATTTTTAGTATTTTTCTTATACATCATCAAACTAAAACATTAAAACTAGTGATATTTGTTCAAATCTAAATGACTTAATGGAGACGATAATGAATTTTTTTATCATGAGCCCTAAAATATCATTTAAGACAACTTTCATAAGTATTTAACTTTGTTTTCCCTAAAATTAAAGTTGATTTGTAGAAATTAATAAAATTAAAATAGAATTCAATATTAGGGCCAAAAATTAAAGTTCATTTTTTTTTGAATTTTAACTTAATTTAGTACTAGAAATTTCTTGTTTTGCGCTAAAAATTCATCTTTTAAAGAGGGAAAGTAATGAAGATGAAAACACGGATAATGTTGTAAAAGAAATGGCATGTGTTAAGTAATTTTTGGCATATTGTAGTTTATTTATATTATACGATGTATGTTATGTGAATGTTAATGTTTGAATATAATAAAACTTGCTTATTACTGTTTAAGGTTGAATGGAGTACTTTATTATTCTTTATTTTATTTAAGCTTAAAGTTAAGCGAAAATCTATTAGCCCCTCTTTTTTCTTTTCCACTTCAGGTGTAGCTAAAAAAGTAAAAATGCCTTATTTGCCCTCATATATTGCCGATAATATATTCCAATCATGTTTATTTCCTTCTTTACTATCTGAGGCCTCATTGAAAATATTATCTAAATTTCCATGTTTATATCTAATTTCAGTTAATGAATCCACCATGACAAAAAATTTAATTCAATTCCGCAAACTTCAAAAATTATTTAATCATTTGAAAAAACCAAATATATTATAAATGTCAACCTAAGAAGAAGAGGAACAACTATTTTTTTTCTATTGACTCAATTTTAACTTTTTTAAGGATGAAAGAAAATTAGGATGAGTCTTCATTATAACTTTCATGAATTAAGAATGGTGTGCATAGAATAAGGTGAGAAGGGAGGAAAAATCAAATGTAAGAGATGGAAAAAGAATACAATAGGAGAAGAATAATGATAAACTGGTAAAGATGAGGTAAGAAAAAAAACTAGAATGTAATTCTTTTTACTAAATACCGGGGGTGTGAATGGATCATTAAGGGGTGTTAATAGATGTAATCAAAATTTTATTTCTAATTTGATGATTTGTTAATGAATATTCCACTTAATTATAAGATTAGTTTGAATATACAGCTCGATTCCTTTTTGGTTCTTACATTTTGACAAAAAAAAGATTAGTAAGTGCATCGATCAAATTATATCACATTTGAAAGAACAAATAAAAACTAATGCATATTGATTACCATATTAGTTTTTGCTTATTATTTTTTACATTTATTATGGTGAAAAAATTCTTGAGGTATTGTATAGTTTTTCATAATGTGTTTAACTTTTAGCATATTTGAATATTGATAAGAAAATAAACAAAATATTAAATATTTCACAAAAGATCTTTGAAAATATGATGCAACTTTCTTACAAAATTAGAAATGTAATATTTGGATTCTGAATTGAAAAGGCAAAGCAAAAACAAGAAAAACATGCAAATTAATGAAGTAGATGCGAGTATATGTGTGGAGTAATTGGTTAGGTGAGAGGATAAAGGGGTAAGGGGTGTTAGTTTGGTGTGTGTAAGCAGTAGCACCTTTCTATAATGGTTGATAGAATTTAAAAAATAATTATGTTTGAGCATTAGAATTCATTCTACTTTTATGTTGCTCGCTTATGCATAACCGTTGGCATTTATTTTCAGATCTTTTTTTTGTTTATGATGATTTTTTTTGAAGCATTTTTCATGATTTAATTTTATTAAAAATTTAAATAACATCAGTAAGTGTTTAGATGGGTGTAAGTATCGTCCTTGGTTTATTAACAACTTATTTTATTCTTCAGTCAAATTTTGATGTCGTTGTTTATAACTGAGGCATTTCGTAGTTAGTAAGCAATTTTCTATTGAAATATTAAAAATATTCTCTTACTATTTGTCCTACACTAAATTTGGACAAAATAAGATAGAGATCATATATACATAATTAATCAAGCGTAAAATTTTGAGTTATTCTTAAATAAATTGTGTGATTTTAAATTTATTTGACTAGTACATTTGATGCAGTTCATTCAAATTTAGCAGTGTGTTTGCCAAATATTATGTATTTATTGACCAAAGTTTCTCTTAAGAAAAACAAGTGATAAGAGTTCTATTTCCTACCATATAGTCTACGAGTAATGAAAGTGAACAAATCAGTTATAAAGAGTTTGCTTAATCTTGAGTAGAATTAGCAAAATGATGGGAAACAAGAACCCATGATTCTTTTTATTGATTTTTCCATACTATTCGGTTATAGATTCTATCGATATCAAAGTTTTATTGGATTATTTATGGTTTAATGATTCAGTCTTGCTACAAATGGAGAAGCAACTACTAATCAATTACTACATATAAGGCTATTCGCCTCTAGGATAGATGAATATTTTGGCATCACATGCTTAAGCTTGAGAATTTATTCTTAATTTTAATTTCTAACTTTTTAATTTTATTTCTTCTGGATTTGGTGGCGTTAGCGAGTTATGTATTGATGAACACAAGGAAAATGAGTTCTTTATCGGACTTTGTAATTGTAAATAAACAGATGTGTTACCATTGGCTAATATATCAAAAATCAAATTTCTATGATGTTTTTCTCAATTCAAACCTCATTTTCGAAAAAAAATTCAAGAGTAAATAACTTGCAGTTATTATATGCAAAGTGTCGCCTTTTGCAAAACTTTGATTTATATAACTAACTTTTAAGAGTTTTCACTAGCAAAAGGTTTGCACTTATAATGACACTAATTCTTTTCTTTAAAACCAATTTCACCGTCTATTTAAAATTAAGATAGAAAGCCATTTACCGGTAACTTTTGCAAATACAATTCAAAACAGATTAGTTAACTTTTATGAATTATTTTTATTAGATAGTGATAATAAAAATCAAAGTCTTTTCATTACTTGACTTTGTGCATTATTTATTAATGAGAAAATGTTCCTATTTATGGAAAGCTTGTTTATTATGATCGATGAGCTCAAATAAAGCTATTTTTACGCTTTGTTCTCTCATTTTCTCTCTTCCTTAAAAGAGGAATACAAAATTTATTGAAAATAAAATTGTCTTGTTCATCTCCTCTATCTATAGTTTCATCTGAAATAAAATCTATCTTTCGAATATACATAAAATTTTCGAATAGTGACTTTTACGAATCTCCAAATCTTTCAACCACGAGTGCACAAGTTTGAAGGGTATTTTATGTTAACCTTGGGGAGCGATTGATAATTATAGATTGCATCATAATGTGCAAAATCCCTTTCAATGTAGTGGCCTCATCCACAACACAACTCCCATCACTTTCTTTTTATTATTCCTATCCATTAGTTTCTAACAATTTTTGTATTCTTATTTTAATATTAAGAGATGCGAAATTAAGTTTAGTTACATTTAACCTACTTTAAGTAGTGCAGAATATTTCTTCAAACTATTTATCTTCAAATATTTACTTTAGGAAATTTTTGATGTAATCATCATCATTTCTATAAAATTAACACTGCTTTATTCTTTTGATTATTTTTAAAACTTCATTGATGCTTATATTTAAGAATTAATACATTGTATTAATTAACTCCAATATAACGAATAATAACCATCAAGTTAAATAGCTAATTGCCACAAATATCTTTCATAAATAGTACTCGATTCCTCCATCTATAATCTATTATTATGTTGTGATTTTATATTCGTAATTTCGTGTTTGATTATAATAAAGGAATTTCATTAATTCAATTCGTGAGAGAACAAATTACGTACTATTTCCCTTTGGTTATACTTGATTAAAAAATTAATTACAATATTCTATTTTATTGGAATTTAATAAAATGTGACAATTATACCCGTTTATGTCCGTTAAATTGGAATGCAATATTCAATTCACTGAGTGAACAAATTATAATCAATTATCCTTAGTTATAATTGGTTACGTGATTTATTGTACATTTATTTAAGTCGCATTAATTCATTGAAACGGCTAATCTCATATTAATTCATATTAATGATAATAAGATATATAGAATAAATTGTCGTTTTTGAAAAACTTTGCATAAGTCGGTATATGTTTTTATTTAGAAAATTAAGGACACAATTTCCATATTTATTGACACATAATAGTATGCTAACGAAATTACAACTTTATGCATGGAACGTTATCTGAACAATTGGAGCTATTAAATTTATTTGTCCTTATTTGCTCCATGACATCTAACCTTCAAACTTAATGTCTGAATTAAATAACCTTCGAAGCAACCAAAATGTTGATTTCTCCATCAGCATTAAGGTAGTTAGGCATCTAAAATTGCTGCAGAAATGGTCGATGATGGCGTAGATCAGATTCCTTTTTACAACATGGATAAAAAACAATTGAAAAGGTTATCAATTTTTGTAATAATCATTCGCGATTAGATACCTTTTTATCAATTAACTCCAATTGTGAATGCTTGTTACAAAAATAGAAGACTCTTTCAAGTGTTTTTGTATCCATATTGTAAAGAGGAATCCGATCCATTCCACTGCGGTCATTTTCACAATAATTTTAGGTTGCCTGGTTGCCAGGTTGCCTCGATGCTGATGGGGAAATTAACATTTTGGTTGCTCTGAAATGTAATGAATTCAGACACTAAGTTTGAAAGTAAAATGTCATGGAGAAAATAAGGAAAATTTAATTTAATAGCTCCAATTGTTCATATAATATTCCATACATAAAGTTGAACTTTCATTAGCATATCATTATGTGTTAGTAAATATAGAAATTGCATCCTTAATTTTCTAAATAGAAACGTATACTAACTTATGGAAATTTTTGAAAAAATGAAAATTTATTCTATATAGATTATTATCCTTGATAGGAGTCAATACGAGATTAGTTATTTCAATGAATTAATACCACTTCAATAAATTTACAATAAATCATGTAACCAATTATAACTAAAGATAATTGGTTTATAATTTGTTCTCTCAGTGAATTGAATATTGCATTCCAATTAAAGAGATATAACCTGGCGTAATTGTCACATTGTATTAAATTTCAATTTAATGGAGTATTGTAGTTAATTCTGTAATCAAATACAACCAAACAGAAATGGTATGCAATTTGTTCTCTCAATAAATTGAATTCTAATTTAGTTGTGAAATTCCTTTATTATAATCAAATACCGAATTACTAATATAAAACATAATAATAGATTATAGACGGAGGATTTAAGTACTTTATCTAATTCTATTTATACACCAACAGTTACTTTAAATACACAAAAAATGCAGTAAATTGGTATACACCAAAAACTATTATACATACACCATTTTCAAATTGATAGTTGTTTGCTGATTGGGGGCTCCCCCTGCTGAACCACTCCATTTGCTTGCCCGTTATGTCCTTCTGATCCAGCTCCATGGATCTGAGCTCCTGCAGTTCCTACTTGTCCAAATTGTCTGAAAAGTGTTTGTATCATTTCCTCTTTCCTTTTCATCAACTGCTCCTGCATGGAATTCATCATAACCTGCATCTCATCCCTAGTGATATAGATCGAGGCTTGATTAGCTCCAGAGGAAGCCTCTTGACTTCCCCCTTGCCGACTCCTCCCTGTCCTTTGTCTCCTGGTTGATTGCTTTGCCATAGTCTCCAGAATCCAAGTTCCTAAGCCTTTAAATCCAAAATCCTAGCTTTCCAATCCCAGAGTGCTAGCCCTCTCAGTGAAAGCACCACAATGTTAGCGCCAAAATTGGTCACTAACACCTAAACGCCGTTGAAAGCACCAATCAACAGTTATAGATAACAGATAGAATGTATGTAGAGAGTATAAATATGAAGAATAGTAAAAATTAAAAAGAAAGCAGTAATAATAGAGGATTTATAGTGGTTTGGCTGACTCCGGCCAACGTCTACTCCAGAAATTTCCTTTTTATTGATGTCAGAATCAATTACAGTTGCAATCCAGAGTTTTTAGAACAACAATGGCAGAGCATCCTTAGTATAGAAGACGAAGGGAAACAGAATGAATATCCCCTTCTCTAAAGCCCCACATGCTGTATTTATAGGCAAAACCTGAGTTACTGGGCTTCCTAAGTGATCCAGGCCCATCAAGACAATAGTCGACCAAAAATCATTAATATGACCGAACCTAAACTCTGAGCATGCCAATCCAATCTTACCCCGGGAGTGACTCGAAGCAACCACATGTTTGACTCGAAGTAAACAGGGATGAAACTCAAAGCCAGTCAATGCCGATCCTCCCTCTTCAAACACCGATCCGAAGACTTACACACGCCGACCCGAAGACTGGGGGATGCCGATCCGAGGTAAGTGAGCTACGACTCGAAGCTACCAACCCCATCCAATATGCTGATCCCATACTTACCGACCCAAAAACCAAACTGCCAATCCTGCCTCCAAATGCTTGCCGAACCCAAAATGAGATGCCGATTCACACATGCCGATCGACTTATGCCGACCTACCTTGGCCGAACCATACCCACACTCCAACACCGAGCTACTCCCAACTCCAATACCTCTCAAGCATACCAAACCACCTATTGCCAATCCAATCAAATTGCACCGACCCCGAATGACCGACCCACATGTATTGAGCCATACCCACCGAGCCAGTCGCACCGGGCCACCTTGGCTTAAGCACTATGACTGAACCATGCATGATCCCCTCTCCTTGACCGATCCATGCATGACCGAGCCACCTTGATCGAACGACCGACCCACATGGCCGAACTCCAATGACCGAACGCTCCTGACCGACCCATGTTATGCCGAACCCAGGTTTCGTAATCATATTTATTATCCGTGATTGATCGTCTATCCATCCAGTTGACCCAAACCCATCGTATTCCAGTCTCGACGAACGCGTAGTCGATTTAGTTAAATCCACCTGTCCATGGCCTTGCCAAAAGGCGGGTTAACATTTTCTTTTGCAAATTAACCTTTTTTTATCTTTATTATCTTCCCCCGTTCAAAATTAAACCCATTTACAGTAAACTAGAAATTTCTAACACTAAACTAATTTAACATTTAATATGGTGAACTTTGATTTTTGGTACAAATATTGTAACTTTCTTTAATTTTTTTTTAAAATTCACCATTTCAGCAAAACTAACTCTCATTCTAGGACAAATGAACACTTTTATATTACAGTAATTAGTTGTAAAAAAATGTATAGTTGATATTTTAGGTTTCATGATAACAAAATTCTTTAACTTCTACATCAAAATGTATAGATTTGACCGATTTTCATTTATTTTAAGCTTTTAATTTGATGGATTATGTGAGTGATAAATTTTGCAATAAAGAAAATGGGTATCTTAGTAACAAATTATTTTAGGAAAAATTATCATGTATGTTTGGTGATTTTCGATGTATGGATAGTGTTGGAACTGGGCCAGCCTACAGTTGGAAAAATGGGTGAATTTCATTTTTTTTACCATATTGGATGTTAATTGGGCCTATGAAGTCTAATTTATTTAGAACATTTCTAATTTTTTTTATAAATAAAACCTTTATTTTATTTAAATTTATAATATAATATAGTATTATTTAATTTATGTTATATATTACATACATAAGTGTGTCATATACACATATATATATGTGTGTGCATGTGTAACACATCAATCCGTGCAAGGTATGACATTCCCATGTATAGATGCTAGGATTTACATCGCAATGGATATGTTAGCTCATCTTATATACAAATATATATTGTCCAAATATGTGTTTATATATTTTACTTATAGATATAAAATATTACAATTATATACATACATACATACATACATACATATATGTATGTATGTATATATTATGATTTTATATAAATAATTTTATGAACATACATATGAAATATAAACACTATATATGTATATACATAAAATGAACTTAAATCATTTATAATATATATATATATATATAATTTTTTTGTGAAGTCGAAAATAATATATGCAAAGGTATTAATTCTTTTTAATTTATAAATATATGCATGTATTTAAGTCTATTTATATATATAAGTATATTTTTTTTTGAAAATTGGTGCACTGTATTAAATGCTATCAAATAAGTACATTTAGGGCATGTAAAGCATTATATTATAAAAATTACATAAAATTCAAATTTTATAGCATGCCCGTAACAACACAAAATTCTGGTCATTTGATTTTAAATGTTTAATTTATTTTAAATATTCAAATAATTAAATTTTGGAATTTAATAACTTATATTCAAATTTGGTGATCATTTAAATATTTGAATTGAGAATTAAATCTTAATTAAATGGATTTAATAATTACATTTAAGTTTTTTAATTAATAAATAATACTGGTGAATCCAATTATAAATTTATTTACAATAATAAAGAGTTCGAATAATAAAATAGAAAATTTATTTTTTAGTTTTATGATTTGATTTCTATTGGCGTATTTTAAATTTTATTTATTTGATTTTTTTTCCATAATTTTTAATTTGGAAAATATTGAAATTATTCGTTTAACTGATTTAAGTAAATTAACTAACATAATAAAATTGCTTTAATCAACCGACTTAAAGTTAATTGATCAATGTTATAAAAGTGTTTGGGAATAATTATCTATTTTATTATAGATAATGAATTGTTTATTTAAAAGGATTTTAAATGTGATTAATTATCTTTCGGGATAATTAATATTGTTTTTAAATTTATAAGAAGGAATTGGAAATCAATTATTGGGATGATAGGTTGGATGATCTTCTGGGTGTTCGGTCTGATGTTGGTTTAGGCCTTCGAGGTCGCATGCTTGGAAAAATTATTCTCTTAACATTTTAACAATCGGGAACTAATTCTGAAAGTGTTTTACCAATACGGAAATCAAGTAAAAAGTTCAATTCGTTTTTTAAACTAAAAGTTTGATTACTTTATGGAAATGAATTATTTTCGAAAAGCGAATCACTTATATGGAAAGGAGGATTTATTTGTATAATTAGTACTAAATATCGAAGAAGTAGATTAGTCACTATTTTGAAAGTTAAGAATAATCATGTGACATGACTTTGAGGTAACACTACCTTGACTTGTCCGGTATTATTGTTAACTAAGAAATAGTACAAGTTTGAATTCGGTGAGTGGTGATAAGTATACAAAACTTAATTTCCATATACGATCGTTTTATATCCTCGATAGTTGGTATCTCAACTATAGGTTACTTCAGCTACTTTATTATCGTTATTCTTAAACGATTTATTGCTCTATTGAGCGTTGATATCCTTTGTCAGAAATGACTAAACCAAAAGCGCAAGAGGAAAGCCAACATATGTGGGGTTGCTCCCATTAAGGTATTTTCACATCTCATATAGTTTGGATTCGGTTGTGCACTTAGATGCGGAAATATTCGGATACTCAGTAAGGTCTCGTGGGGTTCGGCTTGGTATTGTTCGAAAAGTGTCACAGAGTAAATGAGCTTCTCAGAAGTATATTACTAGAGGTATACTTCAAGGGGGTGCTCCTTCCTAGTCATTTGTTGGAAATTTTCCTTTCCTTATTTGATTCGAAACCCCTGAATCCGTTTTAGCTTTAAATTGCCACGAGTAAAGCCAACTCCTCACTACGGCATTTAAGTGTTTATTTAGTCCATTCTATCTAGTTTGGAGTGTTACCTTATTTATACCATTCTATCAAGTTGGACTGTTACCTTATTTAGTCCATTCTATCAAGTTGGATCATTTTCCTTATGCTAACCATTCTATCCAGTTTGGATTTTACTCGGTTTATTTCCATTCTTTGAAGTCAGGTTTAATTTTATTTATGCTCACTCAGATTTGGATTTGTTTTCCTCATATTTATTTCTGCTCTTGCCTGTGTGGATGTAATTCTTGTGAGGTGAAAACCCGTTCCGTGTTAGCGACGTGGTCTCATAGAACTTTTATATGATCTTCATTATTCGAGTTATCTCACGCTGGTATTTCCAGACTGATCCGGGTGTTATTTATTTATAATCCTCGGGTCAGACTAAGTATTTTCCTAGGTTGTCTTTGAAGCTTTGGAGATCATTGAGGGGAGCTGAAGATTCTCCAATCGTAGTATTTTATATTCCGCTATATTATGTAGGATGCCTATCGACATTTGTATAATCGGGATTTTATAACTGTCCAGCTGATAAGGTTTGTTTTTAACTGCGATATACTCTGTATATTTGAAGTGACAGTTTCTACATTCCTTGTTATATTATATGTTATCGATTCCGTTGTGAGATTTTGTTCCTCTATTCTATGTTCTTTTCTTTTTATTTACCCCTAACAATCTTCCCTTTGTCGATTGGATGCATGAAATTTGAACCCAGTGGTAGTGTTTGGTTTCAACTTTCGATGCTCAAAAAGGCAGGTCGTTACATTTTGGTATCAGAATGAGGTTAAGCGAGAACCTGTGCTTTGGTAGGGTTTAGCTCATTAGAGATAGGGTAAGCGACACCTTAGAACGAGTTTGAGAGTATAATATATACGAGAGCGTATTTGTTATTGATATAAAAACGTATTTTGTTAATTTGTCTATTAAGTTTTTATGAATTCTGGTCGAGACATAGGACGCCACGGTATCGGTAGGTATTTCTAAACACTCGACCAAGGCCAACGGACATAGTATTGAAATTTTTAGAAATTTGGCAAATTAAATATCTTGCCTAGGATTATATTTTATATATATAAAGGAATAATTTTTAAAACTCTATATAGTTATGTAGTGTGTTGGTTTATATGTGATAATATTTATTTATTATCACTATTGTTTGTTCGGTTATGCTTAATTTAATAAGAATTATTAACGGTTGTTTGTTAATTGCTGAATGGTGCTCGGTTTATCTAGAAGCATTTATAGTTTTGGTTTAAAAACTAACCCTTTGTGAATTAATTTTCACAATTTGACTATAAAGGTGTTCAGAATAGCTTGAAATTTCACCTTTTAAATAATGATGGGTTATGAACTAAACTTTATAAAAAGTCGTAAATATGGTCTAATTGGTAAGATAAAACATTTAGGTAATAAACATTTGAGAAAATTTGATTATAGTAAAGAAGAATTATTATAATATTAAAAGATATTTATATAAAGGAAATTTTATATAAATTTAGATTGAGAGATATGTTTAAAAACAATTTTTGAATCAAAATCCCAGAATTTTTGAAAATAAATCAAAATAATTTTTGAGAAATGAAATAGCAATACTTTTAAAAGTATTTAAAGGTAAAAATATATTGGGAAGTAAAATTTTAAATAGATGACATTTTCTTTGGGATAATTAAGAGGAAATTATTTCGACTAGTTTTGTGGTAATCTGAATATTCTCCTAAGTGACGATCGGACGTTCGCTTGAGCGAATATTGTAGAGTACTTAGTAAATTATTCTCTTTATCATTGTGTGAGTGAAAGGAGTTTAAAATTAGAATAAACCTAAATTAATTTTTTGAAAAATAAATTGTTTGAAGTTATTATATATAAAAATAAATGTAGTAAGCTTTCGAAGATGAGTTTTGAAATTTAAAACCGGGCATCTAATTTTTAAGTTCCCTTAAACGGGAATTGTTTTCCAAAACAAAAGGTATTAGTAATAAGAGATTTATTTGATAAATATGATTTTCCTTTAGAAAAGTTATGGGATAATTTAACACAGGTTTAAATTAGGTTAAATTAAATATAAAGGTTTTGATAAACATTGTTTTATTAAAACCATATAATTGTTTAAAACATCTAAGTAGTATGAACTACTTATTGATTGGGTCAACCCATAAATAATATACATTTTAATACTCTAAATAAAAGGGGGTCAATAGGTTGACTCGGTTTTAGGAAACCATAATTTAATTTGATCTCCATCCAGATCTTTGAAAAAGTAAAATAAAATTTGCATGTACTCTTAGGAATAGAAGAGTATTATACAAGTAAATAAAGTGGAATAAATTACTATTTGATGTTTTATAAAGAAATAACTTTATAGAATATATTTTTAAAACTTGGATAAAAGATATATAAAGTAATTCATAAATAATTTTGATATTGAATAAAATACTAAGTGGAAATATAAATGAATTAGAAATTTTTTAATATAATTAAGAAACTAATAAAATATAGAGTACAACTTTCCATTTTGTTCGAGTGAGTTTGGATAATCTTCTAAGTAATAATCAAAGGCTAATGAGCAAAATAGTATGATTAGATTATTATCTGTATTTTTGGACAATTAAGAAAGTCTTGAACCTAAGTTAAAAATTTGGTTGTTAGTCATTTGGTATTTTCAAACAATGTTAAGTGATAAGTTTTTCTTTGTGGAATTTGATTGACTATTAATGTTAGTTTATTACTTCATGGAATTTGATTTGATTGAATTGAAGTGATTGGTTTTGTGATTTTATAGACCATCGTTTATAAAGTTCAAAATTAAGGACAAAAGATTTTAAAATTGTTGTTATTAGGACCTAAATCCCGGTGATTTTGAAAAAGGTAATTTTTGAAGATTTTTGAAAAGGAATGATACTTATCGAGTCTAGTTTATGTTTTTGGAGGAACCAGAATACCACTAGACGCTCGATGTTGTTTTGATTTTAGAGTTTCATCATAATTTATTTGGAGGAATCCCCTCCTTATCATTTTGATTTTGATTTTGAGTTTTCTCATCTGAGAAATTTGAAAATAGATTTTCGAATTGAAAAACTCGGGTATTTAGATCTAAATTTGTCATTTGAAATAATTAGATGCATACCATCAATTACAAAATATTCTCTGTATTTTGTTGCATATGATTGAGATATGGTTGTTGATTGCATGTAGGTTTATATCAGACTAGTTTTGCATGTAAAGTTACATCACATTGCCTTTGCCAGCCTCATTTTCTTTTAGATAATGTAAGTACAGGTAGGCGAGAGATCGCTATTTGATTCTTATGCACCTGCGTTCGCAGAGAGATAATAAATTACTTGCCAAAATATAAATCAAACGCAAAAAAAACGTAATAAATTTAGAAAATTTAAATTGGTTGATGATTTTATGCCCCATATATGGGAGGCCACTTGGTTTTGTTTTCTTTGATTGGTTTGGAGCCCGTAGAGGCAATTTGTAGTTGTACCGATCGAGCCGCACAAAGGAGACGCTGACAAAATTTCTTTTGAAAATTTAAGAGTTAGAAAATTTATAGAGAATTTTAATTGTTGACAACTAAAATTTGATTTTCTGGGTTATATCTAGAATAAATGAATGAAATAAGATTAGTTGGTATAGGTGAATGGATTTGAAAGATTTAGAAATTTTAGAATCTATTCCAACTAATTGGTTCTGAAAAATAAGTTTAATAACTCATTTTAATTAATAGTTTTGAAATTTAGGGTTTGGAAACATTTTCTACCTTAGGAATTTCGGTGATGAAATTCATTTAAGTTGGGAGAAAGTAACAACCCAAAATTCTGGTCATTTGATTTTAAATGTTTAATTTATTTTAAATATTCAAAATAATTGAATTTTGGAACTTAATAACTTATATTCAAATATGGTAATCATTAAAATATTTGAATTGATAATTAAATCTTAATTAAATGGATTTAATAATTCCATTTAACTTTTTTTTAATTAATAAATAATATTGGTGTATCCAATTGGAAATTTATTTACCATAATAAAGAGTTCGAATAATAAATTAGAAAAATTATTTTTTAGTTTTATGATTTGATTTCTATTGACATATTTTAAATTTATTTTATTTTATTTTTTTCATATTTTTAATTTGAAAAATATTGAAATTATTCGTTTGACGATTTATCGGCAAACGATGGTATTTGGAAAATTTCACAAAATAAAATAATATGTGTAATTCACTGTTGATTTATGATCGTGTCGCATATTAGTGCACGATTATATTTTTATTTCAGTCACATCACTCATGGTTCGTACTCGAATAAAATATTGCATAGTTGGGTACCGTAAATATTTCATTTAAAAATAAAATAAAAATCAATTCAACATTCAATTTTTAAAACGACAATTTGACGTCATGGACATTTTGAGAAAATATTTGCTATGGAAAAGGTGAACATAATCATTTTGTTTGTTAGAAAATTTTATTATAAAATCACACTTCAACACTTTGCTATATTTCTTCATTTTCGTTCACTCCTTCTCTTCTCGTTTATTTCCAGTACCTTAGAAATATAGACGATTGTTTCAAAATTCCAAATCAAACGATTTAATCCACTAAAAATTCCCAAATAATATTCGTTTAAATCGTTGGAGTGCGATCTTCAATTTTATATAGATCTCATAGCATGCGACGGTGTCATGGGTCGATCAATTTTGAAGGGCCGATGCTAGGGTTTCGTCTTGGTGGCGATGTAGTCGACGATGTGCTACAGTTGGGGTTGCATGAGTTTCTCTGGGCAAGATAATGGTTTGGTGAGGGTTTTGGGAGGTTCGACCCTGTATTGGTGAATGCGACAATTATGATGTCGCTGCTTTTGGCTGTGTCCAGGTCGTTTTCGGTGGGCACGTGCAAGCTTGGGTTGGTGGTTTCTGGGGCGGAGCAAACGTGTAGGGTGAATCGATGGCGACGTCTACTTCGAGTATCGTTGAGGGGAGGCCAAGATACGGCGTGCGTGTATAGGGGAAGGTCACGTGCATATGCCCATGTATAGGCACGAAGTAATTTTGAGGAAGAAGAAGGCTTGTGGTAATGGGTTGGATTTTGTTGGGCTTTGGGCTGTGGTTTTTTGAGTTAAGGAATAAATGCAAATGAATTAAGTTGGTTAATTAATATTTCGTTTCAGTAATTAATTCAAATCTTGCTCATATTAGGTCCAAATCAAACGTGGTCAGTCTCATTGGATCGTAACAACAAGATCTACGTTATGGAATTAGATTGAAGGAGATTGGAGCTTGTAGAATTTCGTGCTAAAATCGAATGCCCGTTCGATTTTAGCTCAGAACGGAACGATTTGACGATAACTGGAAATTTCTATGAGTTTACTCACCGTTAAAATTGCTATGTAATATCCATGATGCTATAAATTGAATAATGAATGTTTGGTCGATAGATTAGATATTGTTGTGGTTGTTTGATTGTCTGTTTTGGTTGAAATCCCCGTTTGGAAAACAGATGACATATTAGCTTAATTGTTGAGAACCTATATGATTATATATATTATCCATAACCATTGTTTTGCAGAGAATATTTGTAGAGTGCCCCTAAGGGGTTTGTCACCAATAATAATTATTTATTTCTTTATGCTGCTCAAATTGATATTTAGTTGACAATAATTGTGATATTCTGTTTAAATTATTTAAATTTTGTTATAGCAATTTTAGCTATATCGTCATTTATTCAATTTCATCCCCAAAGCCTTGTCATATGAACTTGAGCTTGCGGTTTTGCCAAAACCGAATATGGAAAATTCATTAATCATTTTGATTAATGATAATTTAAAATATTTAATCGTCTCTACTAATGATTATTTGAGTTCAATTAATTCTTTAATTTTTGATATGAAGTTTAATTAGTTTATTGAACTTAATTAATTATTTGAATTAATGATGATGGAATTAAATTAATTATTTCAGTTAATGATAATGGAAATTAATAATCACTTTAATTAATGATATTTAAAAGTAATTGATCATTTTAAATAATGATACTTGGATTTTATTAATTATTTCAATTAATGATTTTTTAAATTTAATTAATTGTCTTAACTAATGATATTTGGAATTTAGTTAAATCATTTTAATCAACAATGTTTTTTAATTAAATAAATCATTTTAACAAATGGTGTTTTGATTAATCGTTTTAGCTAATGGAGTTGAATTAAATCAATCCAGTTAATTTATGTGAACCGAATCAATTATTTAATTGATAGAATTTGAAATTTCTTATTAGTTTAATAAATAATGTTTGAGATGACTTATTCATTTTTAACTAATAATTAGTTGAATTTAATAAATCTTTTTAATTAAGGATATTTAAAGTTAATTAATTGGTTTAATAAAAATGATTTAAGTAAATTAGCTAACATAATAAAATTGCTTTAATCAACTTATTTAAAGTTAATTTATCAATGTTATAAAAGTGTTTGTGAATAATTATCTATTTTATTATAGATAATGAATTGTTTATTTAAAAGGATTTTAAATGTGATTAATTATCTTTCGGGATAATTAATATTTTTTAAAGTTATAAGAAGGAATTGGAACTCGATTATTGGGATGTTAAGTTGGATAATCTTCTAGGTGTTAGGTCTGATGTTGGTTTAGGCCTTCGAGGAGTCGCGCTTGGAAAAATTATTCCCTTAACATTTTAACAGTCGGGAACTAATTCTAAAAGTGTTTTACTAATACAGAAATCAAGAAAAAAGTTTAGCTCATTTTTGAAAGTAAAAGTTTGATTTGTTTATGGAAAGGAATTATTTCCGAAAAGCGAATCACTTATATGGAAAGGATTTATTTGTATAATTAGCACTAAACATCGAAGAAGTCGATTTGTCGCTATATCGAAAGTTGAGAATAATCGTGTGACATGACTTTGAGGTAACACTACCTTGACTTCTCCGGTATTAATTTTAACTAATAAGTAGTCCAAGTTTGAATTCGATGAGTGGTGATAAGTATAAAAAACTTAATTTCCATATACGATCGTTTTATATCCTCAATATTTGGTATCTCAGCTATCGGTTACTTCAGCTACTTTATTATCGTAATTCTAAGAAGATTTATTGCTCCATTGAGCGTTGCTATCCTTTGTCGGAAATGACTAAACCAAAAGCGCGAGAGGAAAGCAAATCTATGTGGGGTTTCTCCCATTAAGGTATTTTCACATCTCATCTAGTTTGGATTCGGTTGTGCACTTAGATGCGGAAATATTCGGATACTCGGTAAGGTCTCGCGGGGTTCGGCTTGGTATTGTATGAGAAGTGTCACAGAGTAAATGAGCTTCTCGGAAGTATATTAATAGAGGTATTCTTCAAGGGGGTGCTCCTTTCTAGTCATTTGTTGAAAATTTTCCTTTCCTTATTTGATTCGAAACCCCTGAATCCGTTTTAGCTTTAAATTGCCACGAGTAGAGCCAACTCCACACCACAGCATTTAAGTGTTTATTTAGTCCATTCTATCAAGTTTGGACCGTTACCTTATTTATACCATTATATCAAGTTGGACTGTTACCTTATTTAGTCCATTCTATCAAGTTGGACTGTTTTTCTTGTGCTATCCATTCTGTCCAGTTTGGATTTTACTCAATTTATTTCCATTCTTTGAAGTCAGGTTTAATTTTATTTATGCTCACTCATATTTGGATTTGTTTTCCTCATATTTATTTCTGCTCTTGCCTGTATGGATGTAATTCTTGTGAGGTAAAAACTCGTTCCGTGTTAGCGACGTGGTCTCATAGAACTTTTATATGATCTTCATTATTCGAGTTATCTCACGCTGGTATTTCCAGTCTTATCCGAGTGTTATTTATTTATATTCCTCGGGCCTGACTGAGTATTTTCCCAGGTTGTATTTGAAGCTTTGGAGATCATTGAGGGGAGCTGAACACCTATCGTAGTATTTTATATTCCGCTGTATTATATAGGATACCTATCGGCACTTGTATGGTCGAAATTTTATAACTGTCCAGCCGATAAGGTTTGTTTTTAACTCTAATATACTCTGTATGTTTGAAGTCACAGTTTCTACTTTTCCTTGTTATATTATATGTTATCGATTCCACTGTGAGACTATGTTCCTCTATTCTATGTTCTTTTCTTTTTATTTACCCCTAACAATCTTCCCTTTGTCGATTGGATGCACGACATTTGAACACAGTTGTAGTGTTTGGTGTCAACTTTCGATGCTCAAAGAGGCGGGTCGTTACATTTTGGTATTAGAACAAGGTTAAGCGAGAACCTTTGCTTGGTAGGGTTGAGCTCATCAGAGATAGGGTAAGCAACACCTTAGAATGGGTTTGAGAGTATAATATATACGGGAGCGTATTTGTTATTGATATAAAAACGTATTTTGTTAATTTGTCTATTGAGTTTTTATGAATTCTGGTCGAGACATGGGATACCACGGTATCGATAGGTATTTCTAAACACTCGACCAAGGCCAACAAACATAGTATTGAAATTTTTGGTAATTTGGCAAATTAATTATTTTGCCTAGGATTATATATTTCAAAACTCTATATAGTTATGCAGTGTGTTGGTTTAATGTGATAATATTTATTTATTATCACTATTGTTTGTTCGGTTATGTTTAATTTAATAAGAAGTATTAACTGTTGTTTGTTGATTGCTGAATGGTGCTTGGTTTATCTATGAGCATTTATAATTTTGGTTAATAATCGAACCCTTTGTGAATTAATTTTCACAATTTGACTATAAAGGTGTTCGGAATAGCTTGAAATTTCACCTTTTAAATAGCTTGAAATTATATCGATTTTGGACTGTTACCTTATTTAGTCCATTCGACTAAGTTGGATTGTTACCTTATTTAGTCCATTCTATCAAGTAGGATTGTTTTTCTTGTGCTATCCATTCTGTCCAGTTTGGATTTTACTCGGTTTATTTGCACTCTTTCAAGTCTAGTTTAATATTATTTATGCTCATTCATATTTGGATTTGTTTTCCTGATATTTATTTCTACTCTTGCTTGTATGGATGTTATTCTTGTGAGGTAAAAACTCGTTCCGTGTTAGCGGCATGATCTCACAGAACTTTTATATGATCTTCATTATTCGAGTTATCTCACGCTGGTATTTCCGGACTGATCCGGGTGTTATTTATTTATAATCCTTGGGTCAGGCCGAGTATTTTCCCAGGTTGTCTTTGAAGCTTTGGAGATCGTGGAGGGGAGCTGAAGATTCACCTACCGTAGTATTTTATATATATTACTATATTATATAGGATACCTATCGACATTTGTAAGGTCAGGATTTTATAACTGTCCAGTCGATAAGGTTTGTTTTTAACTCTGATATACTCTGTATGTTTGGAGTGACAGTTTCTATTGTCCTCGTTATATTATATATTGTCGATTCCGCGGTGAGATTTTGTTTCTCTGTTCTTTGTTTTTTCTTTTTATTTACCCCTAATAATCTGCCCCTTTGTCGATTGGATGCGTGACATTTGAACACAATAGTAGTGTTTGGTGTGGACTTTCGATGCTCAAAAAGGCAGTCGTTATAATGCCTCTTTCAATCTACCAATCCCAAATATATTTTAATCTGCTTCTTCCTTCTTCTGCTCCCTGACATCATTATCCCACATCTCTCAGTTCAATCCACCACTTATGAAGCAGTGCTATATTTCCAACCGTCCTCTCCGTGGTGCTCCCATTATCACTATCAAGATATACAATCTCTCTCTCTGTTTGTTTAAATCTGCACGAACTATCCATCTTTTGCTTTCTAAAAATATGCATGTTTCTCTCTTGCCAAACAAAATAAATAGCAGCAGTAAAGGCCGCGCAAGCAAGATCTCGAATTTGGTTTTTCTTTTTGAATATGGTAAGTATTTGAATCGCCTCCTCCTCCTTTGATGGCAGAGTATCAGGTAGAGGAACAAAACTTTAATTTCAGCAAACACCATATGAAACTTGTGTAAGCACATTGAAAAAAATAAATGATGTACTGATTCCTCTTCTTTCTCACATAAAACAAATAAACTATCATTGGTTATTCCAAATTGCCAAATATATCCCGTGTGTTTAATCGATTAATCATAGCTAGATATGATATGAAGGACATCTTTCTGCTATTCTTTGAATGCCAGACCAATTCATACCAATCTCTCTTTGTTCCCCACTCTTGAACCTTTTCCCATGCTTTGTGAAATAAGAATTTTCCACCCTCACACCATTTGTACCGATCTTGATCATTGTTGTTGTAGATATGTACTTCCCTGATTGCATTCTCCACCTATTTGGTTGCTGCAAGCATATTTGGCCTCTATTCTCCATCATGTAGTATGTTTGCAAACTTTGCATGGTCCTCACCTATCAACTGAAATATGTGCAATCCCAACATGTCTACTAAACATTTGCAATTTATCCAGGGTTCAAACTATAGAAAGGTGTCAACTCCATTTGAAGTAGCTTTGTTAAAATATTGTCTTCCATTTGTTCTTAAGCGCATGATATATTTCCATGTACATGAGGCATTATTGTCAATGTGCGTCGACCAGAAGTGTTTATTTTTACAATACCTCTTTTTCATCCATTCACTCCAAAGATTTTTTTTGTCACCAGATTCCATAACAATTTAAGGCATGTCGTTCTCTTAAGATCTAAAAATAGCTTGAGTCCTACACCTTCCTCCGCCTTTGGTTTACATAGGACATTCCATGCAACTTTATGTTTGCTCCGACCCCAAAAAAATTCCGCATATAAAGAATTTAATTTATCTATAGTAAATTCTGGTATTTGATATACAAATATCCAGTAAAGCACCGTGGGAGTAATGACTTAATTGAGCAACTCAGCTCTCCCCGCTAAGCTTAAAAACTTAGTGTCATAAACTCTGGTGCTCCAAGTAATGTAAATAAGTAGAGGATAGAGGTACACCTAAATATGTTATAGGTAGGGAACCCACTACAAATTTTAACATATTCATAATGAAAGACCTCCGGGTTGCAACTCTACTAAAATATAGTCTACTCTTCATTATATTAACATTAAGTCCGGAGTGGATACTGAGCTTTTGAAAAATTTGCATCAAAGTAGTTGCACTAATCACACTTGTCTTTCCAAAGACCATCAGGTCATCAGCGTACAGTAGATGAGTAATATATGGTTTGAATCTAAAAACAGGGAGGAAGAGTTTAGATTTAGTAGCTTCATTCATAAGGAAAGTAAAATATTCCATGGCAATAGTAAACAAATATGCGGAGAGTGGATCTCCCTGACGTAGTCCCCTATTGCTAGTAATAAAGCCCTTTGGGATACCTTGAAGCAAGAAAGAGTATGTTGGTGTATTGATACATTCGAAAATGATATTTCTAAAGTGTGTAGGAAAACCCATTCTTTCCATAATGAAACATATAAAGCCTCTGTCTATCATGGCATAGCCTTTTGGATGTCCACTTAACACAAAATCTATCAGCTCCTTACTTACTGAAGTCACAAAGTTGTTCATGTGCTAATAATATGTTGTCACCAATATACCTCCCATTGATGAACACACACTAATTTTTTGAGATCATGAAGGGTAGAAAATGCTTCAATCTATTGCAAAGTACCTTAATAAAGACCTCATAATACATGTTACAACAGAATATTGGTCTATAGTGTGTGATTTTAGTAGGTCTGTGTCACATCCCCTATCTAGATGCCCTAAAATAAGCGCTACAGAAACATGAAACAAAACACAGATTTCAAAACAACTTTTTCTTCATTACATTTCAAAACCAGACGTTCCATATTCTCAATACAAAATCCCAATACATTCTTAGGCACAGATCAAATATACTTACTACAAAATACGCCAAGAGCGGTATATGATGATACCCCCTTGGATGATCAGAGTCATATAGTCATAATAGACTTAATACAAACACAACGGAAATACAACAAAACATAAAACAAGAACTGCAACTCCTAACTAGCTATCTGTTTGCCTCCTACATGCCTCCGGTAGCCTTATTCGTCATCCTACTTAAACCTAAAAAAGAACTTAATCCCTCAGCCTACTCAAATCGATTTTGAGCACCTGAGAGTTTAAAGGGAAAACATAAACTTTGAGTCAGACATAAAGCCTGGTGTGAATAATACTATACATCCTTTTAAAATATATCTTTGCAAAACCCTTTCCTACAACCAACACTGATTAAATAATGTAAAGCATCATTATGTAAACATACGTATATATCAGGTAATAATGAACTATCTGTTTAACACATATGTTTTGTTTGGATAACTTTTAACCTTTGGCTGACTTGGGCCTACCAGACCATATAAACAAAATTAATCTAACACTTGTTAGATTCTCCTCTTCTAGACAATCTGTCCTTAACTATCTGTTAAATACTTCTCTTCTGGATGGTCTGTCCCTTACTTAATCATCTCTCAGGTCTTCCTGATCCTAATGGTTTTTTTGGGCTCACCAATAACCTATCTGTATACAAACATATATTCCTTTCGGTGTGTAATCAGTCTACCTGTGACCAAGTTCTACACATTGGAATTTGTACAACAATTAGCTGGGGCCAATAGCTAATGTATAGGGCACGATCCTATACCAGTCCCATCTAGTATTCTAATATCTGAGCCATTTTCACTTAGGGATCCCCTAACATAATTTTCCTTGAAAACATTTTCAAAATGATTTAAAACCTTTAAATCAAACTTACACAAGGAAGCCAACAGGGTTGGCGCAGTTGGTTGATGGTCCGGACTACAAGATCGAAGGTCACGAGTTCGAGTCCCGAAACTGACAACCCTATAACAAGTACCCGAAGTATGTGTTTGGCAGGCATATACTTCCCTAGAGTTTACAAGCGAAGCTTGGTTCTCTAGGTAATTAAAAAAAAAACTTACACAAGGAAAATATATAATCTTTATGCTTTACTCAAAATCACATTGCCATTTTATATATATTCTTTACTCAAACTTTAGTTCATGAAAACATTTAAACATTTAAAAGTATCCCTTTCGATTCCATTGAAAGTACCCCTTTCTAAACCTTTGAAAGCATCTCTTTCGAAACCAAGTAAAAACCTTTTATTTATCTAGGCAAAGAGGCCAAAACATTTCCTTTCGAAACTATACTTCAAACCTTTCGAACCCATTGGAATCTTTCCTTTTGAAAGCAATAAAACTTTAGACATCCTACATTAAAACGCTTTTAAAACATTGCTTTTGAAACCTTACGAAAACCTTCCATTTCAAACCTTTCGAAACAATAAAAATAGGACCTTTCGACCCCTTCGAAAACGACCTTTCAACTCCATCGAAAGCTTGACTTTCGACCCCATTGAAACTGTTATCCCGCCTTTTGGCAAGGCGGAGATACCAAGGAGTTGATCAACATCCTAGAGTCGCTCGTTAGGGACATCTAGTGCACATAGGTTTATCCTGGATATCGATGAATTTTGTCCGGGACCAGGTTGAGCTATAATTGATAAGACATGACTAGAACAGCTAAGAGAGCCAACGTTCCAAATTTCAAGTCAATCCGAGTTCATATGCTCAAGATATGATCGATGCAAGTTGATGAAAAAAGTCACACTTTCGTATCCATCAAGCAGCATTAGCTTCGTATCGATCAGCAACGTCCTGTTTCGTATCCATCCAGCTAGACACGGTCCGTATCCATGGATGAGGTTCCCTTCGAATCCATCATCTTCGTATCGGTCAGGGATGCAAGTCCGTCGTACCCATCTGTCTCGAATCCATCAAACGACTTTGCATCCATCAGGCGCTGACCACTTCGTATCCATCAGGGGTCCTTGTTCGAATCCACGTGTAATTGCTTGTTCGTATCCATTAAGTCAAACAGGCTAGAGATGATGCGTGAGTTATGGATGCGAACGCGGCGAAATACTCGGAGTAACTCGATCAAACCGGAGTGAAAAGCAGATCGACACGAGGAGCATGCGCAACGTCAACCTGTTCACACGCATTGCCATCGAGTCGAAGGAATTGATACGAAACCAGGGATTCGAACCAAACAACAACCGAGCAATTCGATTTCGTATCGACGATATCTAGAGATCTACCGATCCAAATGCCATGAAATTTTCACAGGAGATTACACGCAAGCCAAAGATCATCTCCACCAATTTTCAGATCGATCGAACATGATTTTGATCGATACGAAATGGTTTCGTATCGATGCCGGATTAGGTCGAAACTTTCTGGAAACGGTCGCGTGGGCCCCCTCACGTGCTAGACCGAGTCTCCCGAAGTTTGAACAAAATCTCAGCCTCCTACGCCTATAAATAGAACCCCAGAGCCCAGGGAAAAGGGATCTTTTGATTCTGAAGCGCCCAGACTCTACTGGATCGAGATTTGCATCTTATTCTTACTGTTGATTTCGAATTCCAGACTGAAATTCGCTGTTGTTCGCTGTAATCATTTGTAATCATTGAAAGAGAATTAATAAAATCATTAAAACTTCATAGTGGACGTAGGCAACACGCCGAACCACTCTAAATTTCTTGTCTGCGTATTTACAATTCTGTTTATTGGATTTTTTGTTAGATAATCTTCATTTTTAATTTATTTTCTTCACTTTTATCTCTTCAAAAAACTTCCGAAGAGTGTTGTGCCCATTTTTGGTACAAACACTTTGGTGCTTTCACTGGGAAAAACCAGTTTTTTCTCCTGCTCCTTGGATCTACCGTCGACACCGGATTGCATAAATCCAAGAGGAAGAACCAGATCTCTAATCTAGAATCCTTCCATCCTATTCAGATTTGCGTAAAGTCTAGGAACGGATTCCACCACTCAAGATGGTTAGCACAAGAACTGCCTCTACAGCTGCTGATCAAGAAGGCCGGGATAGACAGAATCCTATACAGCAGCCACCAGCCAATCAAGACAACACTGTTCCCTCAGATCCGTCGGGGCCAGTCACCAGACAAGAGTTCCAAGTGTTGCTCCAAGAACTGACTCAAAGTCGGCAACAATTGACTGAACAGCTGCACGCTAACGTTGAATTGACCAACCAACTAAACCGTCAAAGGCGCAGGAGGTCCAAGAGGGATGATGTTTCCCGTTCGTCCACTGAAAGTTCCGCCTCATCTGACTATCACCACAGATCTACCCGTCCCCGATTAGACGGGAGTCACACACAAGCTACCGGATATCAACCTGCCTTGACTGTAGGACAATTGAGGGTTGGGCCGTCAACCAGCTTCCAGACTGGGCTGTCATCACGAGGGGGTGCTGTTCCACAGTATACCACGGACAATCGCACTGCAACCGCCACGGTAGAAACAAGGGCTGATACCCGAAATCTGTCAAATTCGAACAATCAGCAACGTGGGCGTACTCCTGAGCCATACGTCCCCGAAGATGCTGAGCCAAGGAGGCGAGACATGGACCGTCGACAGCGTCCGGTCCAGACTCGCACTGTGGAACCCGACCACACCTTAGCTCAGCATGCACAGAATGCCCCGATGCAGGATATTTCGACCATGATACGTCAGATGATTCGCGAAAGTCAGGGGCTTACCAATGACGATTGGGGAATCTCCCATAGTCATACCCCTTTTACAGATGAGATATTATACGCTGACCCCCTCGGCGATTCAGAATGCCAACTCTCCCAATGTACGAAGGAAGTTCCGACCCCAATCAACATATATGGAAATATGAGTGGTCAATGAGCGCTGCAAGAGCTGATGATGCAGTGAAGTGCCGAAGTTTCCCCATATCTCTGGGGGGAATCGCAACAATGTGGTTTACAAGGTTGCCACCTAGATCTATCTCTTCGTTCGATCGGCTGGCTAAAAAGTTTGTAGAACAGTTTCGTATGCATGTTGCTAGACCTAAAGACGTTAACACCCTGTCTAGTGTCACCCAAGCTCATGGAGAGACACTCAGGCGTTATTTAGAGAGATTCCACGCAGCATGTGTGGAGATTAGTAATCCCAACGATAACTCGATCTTGATGGCATTAACCAAAGGGATCGATCATGATTCTGAGTTTGGAAATTGGTTAGCTGGGAAACCACCCGCATCGTTGGATCGTTTCTACTCCAAAGCCGCTCAATTCTTACGGCAAGAGGACGCGAAACAGTCTAGGAAGCAGGACGATGCGAGGCCCAGTAGTGAGGGAATACAAAGTAACGTAGCAGTTAACCAGTCCAGTGAAAGTTCCGAAAAAGTTCAGTTGAATATACAGAACAAACAAACCCAGCCGAGAGGCAACAGTGGTCAGGATAAGAAAAGAGACCAGAACCGAGGCCCACGACGTAGGGCTCCAATGTTTGATAATTACACGCCATTGAATACGTCGTTGGAAAACGTGTACCTACAAACTTGCAACACTGTGCAATACAAGAAGCCTGCTCCGAAGCCCTCGTCGAAGAGGAAGGTTCAAACATGGAAGTTTTGTAGATTCCACGAGAGTTACGACCACAATACCAATGAGTGTCGACATTTGCAGGACCTCATCGAGAAGTTGATCAGGGAGAGAAAGTTAGATCAGTTTGTGCGGGCGCTGCAGTTTGGTGGTGCGGGCCCTTCAAATCAAAATTCTGTGCAAAATCAAGAAAGACAGAAAGAACCCGCTCGTACGGGCGGAAGGCTAGTTATAAACACGATAAGTGGTGGTCCCCACCCAGCAGACAGAAGCAGGAGGGAAATGGAGTCGTATGCTAGCTTTATCAGGCATGCGGACTTCGAATGCTGCAGTAATTGTGAGGATGGGGCTCCGGCCAAACAACAGAAGGAAATGTCAGATGATATCGTGTTTAGAAACCGAGATGCTGATAAGGTCGAAGCCCCCACAATCGACCCACTGGTCATATCTGCCCAGGTAGGTCCTGCTTGGATGAAGAGGATCCTGGTTGACAGTGGGAGCTCCGTAAATATCTTACTTAAACGGACTTATGATTTAATGAAAATGGAAGCGAAGGACTTAAAACCCTGCCAATCTCGAGTCCACGGCTTCAACGGAAGTGCTACAATACCCACCGGAGTGACAGAACTACCAGTTGAGTTGGGAGTTGGAGAACGTCGGAGAGTCCGGATATTGCAATTTGTCGTTTTAGATATTGATTCACCTTACAACGCATTTTTAGGTCGACCGGCCCTTGCTGAGTTTAGGGCAGCCATTGCCCCATGGTGTTTGACTCTAAAGTTCCCCACTGATCACGGGATTGGATTCATCCAAGGAGATCAGGCAGCGGGGAGGGCCTGCTATTTTGCTGAACTGCGCAGGGCACAGCGGAAGGAGAAGGGAAAGGACGTAGAGGAATCTCTCTGCGTCCGTTTTGCTGATAATTGACAATTGATGCCTGGGCCTCGGCCCGGGCACCACAACCAATTCCAGAAAGACCTTGACCCCAGAGACAGTGAAGATAAAGACGAGTCTAAAGAGAATCAAGCTTCCCCGGCCAAACTAACTATGGATGTTCCAATCAGTGAGGATGATGATTCAAGGATGTTAAAAATTGGGTCTCAATTGGGCCAACAGACACAACAGGAATTGGTTGAATTTCTCCGGGCGAATCTCGACGTTTTCGTCTGGACACATTCTGATATGTGCGGGATCTCACCGGACATCGCAAGTCACTCCCTGAATATTGATCCACGGTATGTCCCGGTCAAACAGAAAAGTCGTGGTATGGATCCAGAGAGATCTGCCGCCCTTAAAGAGGAGGTTGATAAGTTACAATCGAATGGGTTCATCCGAGATGCTTTGTATCCAGAATGGGTGTCCAACCCCATACTAGTTCGAAAGCCGAATGGGAAATGGAGAACTTGCATTGACTACTCTAACTTAAACAAGGCTTGTCCAAAGGACAGTTTTCCTCTTCCTCAAATTGATCAGCTCGTAGATTCAACAGCTGGGCATGAACTGTTATCTTTTGTGGATGCTTATTCTGGCTACAATCAAATACCCATGCATTTGCCTGACTAAGAACATACCAGCTTTGTGACCGATCTGGGGCTCTACTGCTACAGAGTCATGCCCTTTGGTCTAAAAAACGCCGAAGCAACATACCAACGCTTGGTCAACAGGATGTTCGCCAACCAGATCGAGAAGACCATGGAGGTTTATGTGGATGACATGCTAGTAAAATCTCGATTCTCCACAGATCACGTCAGAGATTTAGATTCGATGTTATGCATCCTTCGAGAGTATGGGATGAAGCTCAATCCATTAAAGTGTCACTTCGGTGTCGCCTCTGGAAAGTTCCTCGGGTTCATCGTTAACGCTCGAGGGATAGAAGCAAATCCCGAAAAAATCTGGGCAATAAGAAACCTACAAACCCCGAGAACCATAAAGCAAGTCCAGAGTCTCAATGGGAAAGTAGCAGCGTTGAGCAGGTTCATTTCAAAGTCCACCGATAAATGCATTCCTTTCTTTGATATAATCCGGAAAGGAAAGCGAAACTTTGAATGGACCATGGAGTGTGAAGATGCATTCCGATCGCTGGTTCAACATCTTTCCACACCACCGATCTTGTCAAAACCAGTTGACCATGAGCAATTGTACCTTTACCTGGCAGTATCAGAGCATGCAATCAGTGCTGCTTTAGTTCGAGAAGAAAACCGAGTGTAAAAACCGGTCTACTATGTTAGTAAACGGATAACAGAAGCTGAAAGAAATTACCCAAGACTAGAGAAACTGGCTTATTGCCTGGTCATCGCTTCAAGGAAGCTCCGTTCTTACTTCCATGCTCATCCTCTTACTGTGTATACCGATCAGCCGTTACGACAGGTCCTCACGCGGCCTGAGATGTCTGGCAGGCTACTCAAGTGGAACATTGAACTAAGTCAATTTGATAACACTTACGCTCCGCGAAGAGCCATTCAAGGACAAGTCCTAGTGGATTTTATAGCCGAATTTACTGTTTCAGAGGATCTGCCTGAAACAACTATACCTCCTAAATGCATTTGGAAGCTGCACACTGATGGTGCATCGAACGATCAGTGTTCAGGTGCTGGAATAGTACTTGAAACTCTCAAAGGCCGATCCATATGCTACGCTCTGAGGTTCGAATTCCGCGCAACCAACAATGAAGCCGATACGAAGCTTTGCTTTCCGGGTTAAAACTTGCTTGTGATTTGAAGATTGTTGCTGTGGAAATTTATTGTGATTCCCAGTTGGTTTTATATCAAGTTCTGGGCGAATATCAGGCCAAGGATCGACGACTAGCTGCCTATCTAGCCCGAGTTCAAGAAGCACTAAGTCAATTCGATTACTATGCTATCTACCATATACCCCGAGAGCATAATCAGAAGGCTGACACATTAGCAAAGCTGGCAAGTACAGGTGAAGCACAGCAGATGGGACTTATCCCCGTCGAAACTTTGTCCTCCCCAAGCATTGATCAAGTAGAGACGAATTTTGTGTTTGAAACCGCTCCCAGTAGAGAATCGTGGATGACCCCGTACCGAAATTACATCGAGAATGGGACGTTAGCTGAGCATAGAAATGAGAGAAGACAAATTCTGCGAAAAGCTTCACGGTTCGTCGTTCAGAACGGAGTCATGTATAGAATAGGGTATTCTGTTCCTCTCCTCCGATGTATCGTGCATGATGAAATCAAACGAGTGTTACATGACGTACACGAAGGAGAATGTGGCGATCACATCGTTGGGCAAGCTCTTGCTAAGAAGATACTCCGATACGGATACTACTGGCCGACTGTGAACCGAGATGCAGCGAACTATGCCAGAAAATGCGATAGGTGCCAGAAACTCGCCCGAATTCCAAGAGCCCCACCTACCGAGATAACCCAAATGGTCAGTCCCTGGCCATTTGTAATATGGGGCATCGATATCATCGGCACGCTACCTCTGGCCAAAAGTGGGGCAAGATATGCCATCATTGCAGTTGATTACTTCACCAAGTGGGCTGAAGCTGAACCCCTCGCAACCATTACGACAAAGAAAGTAATCAATTTCGTAGTTCGCAACATTATCTACCGATTTGGACTCCCGCATACCGTCATCACCGATAACGGAGCCCAATTCAGTAGTGCGGAATTCAAGAATTTCTGTCAATGGTTTCATATCCATAAAAAATTCTCGGCAGTTGCACATCCTCAGGCAAATGGTCAGGTCGAAGCTGTCAATAAAGTCATAAAATCCATTCTAAAGAAATGACTGGAAAAGGCCGGGGGTAAATGGGTTGATGAACTTCCTATGGCCTTATGGGCCTATCGAACGACCCACAAGACCGCGACTGGACACACCCCTTTTTCCCTATCTTATGGCTCAGAAGCCATTATTCCAGTCGAGATGGAAGTGTTTTCCCATCGCGTGACTTACTATGATCCAAAAAAAAACGCTACATTGCTTGCTGAATCTTTGGATCTACTGGATGAGAAGCGGAAAGAGGCTGATTTGAGAGCAGACACACATCGATGTCGAGTCGCCCGATTGTACAATGCCAAAGTTCGACCTCGAACCTTTGAACTCGACGATCTAATCCTTAAGAGAATCTATCCGGTCCCTTCACACATGAAACCAAATTGGGAAGGACCTTACGTGATTACACAAAGACTTGGAGATGGCACATTCAAGTTATTGACCGTTGATGGTCTTGCTTTGCCAAGGGCCTGGAACAACGAGAGTCTCCATTGCTATTACACCTGACAGGCTTTATTTGTTTCATTCTATTTTTCCATTTACAGTTTGTTTCCGCATTCTTAAATTTGAATTCTGTAATAAGGCAACTGACTTTGCCGCATTTTCTTACTTCAGCAATAAAATGCCATCTCTTCGAGCCAGAGCTGTGATTTTTTGAATACAATGTACAACATCACGATGCACAGAGAGCTAAATTCCATCATGTAGTGGAATTTATTCAAATAAGGAGTGGCTGTGATACGACCGACCACTCGCTAAGTGAAACCCGAGCTCGGGGGCAAGTCATTACACCAATGATAAATAGGATTGATACACGACAATCCTATAACTAATTCCAAGCTACCAGAGTGTGAGCCGGAATATAGACATCAAGCGAATGCGGTCTCGAGGAGGGTGGATCCGTCCACCTAACGACCTCGATCGTATTAAGACTAAATGCAGTTCCGAAGAGGGTGGTCCTATCCACCTAACGACTTCGGCTGTACCTTAAACAAGCTCGAGGAGGATGTACCCATCTATCTAACGACCTCGCTTGTCGATTCAGGGTGGATGCGAATCAACCGTCCACGATCCCGATTAATCCACCGTTCTCGGAGTGCGAACGTAATCCAAGTGCCCAAACAAATGTGACTGACCGTTTGACGACCAACTCCATCCTCCCAGAGTGCGAGGTGGAGTATAAACTTTAAAATACAGTGTCGAAGAGAGTGAATCCGTTCACCTAACGACTTCGATCATAACTTAACGAAGCTCGAGAAGGATGGACCCGTCCATCCAACGATCTCACTTGTTAACTCAGGATGGATATGATCTGATCATCCATGATCCTGATACGCCTTTCGAACTCCCGGAGTGTGAGTCGGAATGTGAATCCTAACTCCAATTTCCCAGGATATGGGTTGGAGTGTTGACGTCAACCCTAAGTCCCCAGAGTGTGGACTAATACTTGAAAGCTTTCGATAGTTGTGGCTGACTACAAGAATGCAAGTGCAAACCCCCAGAGTGCGGATGTAACGATTTATAAAGAAACAAGTGTAGTTCGACTACTCGATCACCACTTGTTGCGATCGCAAGCTGATCTTTACAACTTAACCTCGGAACTGGGGGCAGATTCAAGTGTTAATCACTACCCAAAATGGTATAGCATTCAAGTCCAACTCGATCTCCAATTACAACTTAAGTTCGTAATTTTCAGATTCGACAGATAAAACGAGCTATGCTTAAGAGTTAAAATAATGCAAGTATACAGAACTGAGGTTCAAACACTACAACATTTAAGCATAAAAGGACTGAGAGTTGAAACAAGAAGACAAAACTTTATTTCAACTAATCAAGAGTGATGGCTCATATACCAGCCCTTCCAAAAAATTCCTACTAGCGGGGGCCGAAGCTGCATCTATACACGGCCTATGAAAGAAAAAAGATGACAAAATTCCTAACTACAAAAGGAAACTTGTGCCTAAAAAGTCTATCTACTCTTTCTTTTTCCTTGGCTTCTTCTTCGACGAGGTGCCACTGGAGCTACCCGTGATCTTCCGTTTTGAGCCCTTTTCTTTAGGTAGGCTATCCTCGGACGGGAGCATGATGTCAACATCCTCCTCCGAACTGGAGTCTAAAGCAATGCTTCTCGCGGGAGTCGGAGGAACGGGGTCTATAGCCGAAAGCGGGGCTGACGCGCTAGTGTCGACAAGCGTGCCCCCAGGAGATATCACCATAAGTGGTGTAGGGCCATGCGCCACTGCTCCGCCCACTGAGCTGCCTCCATATGCCGCAGCCCTCATCTCAGCATCAATTTCAGCCAGTATGTTTTCTTCACGAAGGGCTCGGGCTTCACTGTGTGCAGTGGTGGTCTGTGTCGAAGTATCAGAAGTAGATGAAAATCCACCCGGACCGAATGGTAAGTCCGCGAAGGGATCACTCTGTCGTCCAAGAAGCTCGTTTATCATCTGTTCGTCAAAAGAGATTGAGCTCCCCTACGTTACTTCGACAGGCACAATCGTCGCAACAAAGGTCGCCTCAGAGATGATGGCCTCCTGCGCTTGGTATGATTCCTGGATTGCAGGAAGCGTTGTCGGTGCAACTTCGGTCACTGATCAAAGAAAAGAAGCATTTGTTAGTATACACTTCTATACAAGTTCTTCAGTCCGAATGTACAAGAGATTAGTGAAGTGTATCTTCCTCAGTTTGGCTCAAGGTTGGCTGAACGACTTCAGAAGGGTGCTCCCTTATAGAAGATAGTTGTGGCTGTTCCGGGTCATAAGCTAGTATAGGCTGAGAGTCGATCGTCGAAGTCGACTCAGACTGAGGTGGCATAACAATCTCGGAACTCATAATATGATGCTCAACACCAGAGCCTTCTCCGACTTCCCAGGGCTGAGTACCGAGCCTCTCCTTTTCATGAGAAATCATGGAGTCGTGAAGAACCTTCTTTTCGTCATCGTTAAGTATACGGTTCTCCAGCTCAAATTCGTCGAACGCTTCGTCAGGATGCCCTGATTTCTCCTCCTCAATCAGCAGATTCCAGGCATTATAGAGATGTGATGGGTAATCATCGAGCCAATTCAGATCTCTATGCCTTAACACGTGGGCGTTGTAAGTGACAAGGAGCTCCTCTACCTCAGCCTCAACCCTGCCTTCCACCAGTCGGACCTTCTCGTCAACCCCGGCTTCAACCTCGCGGACCTTTTCCATAGCTGCATCCCTCTCCTTTTGAAGCACCACCGCCTTATCACAGGCCTCTTGCGCAGAGACGTTGGCCGCATCTTTCTCCTTCATAAGATCGGAAAGCTTAGATTTAAGCTCATTAAGCTCTTTGAGGGACGCGTCTCTCTCAGCAGTGATGGTGGTGTTCCTATGACCCATGTCTTCCATCGAAGTGTAGTGCTCTTGTTTCATTCTATTCATGGCCGAGTTTGCATCATCGGCCTTTTTGAGAGCTTCTATTTCAGATTTACGGGAAGACTCGGCTCGGCATTGAGCGCTTGAATAATTCGGTCTTTTTGACCCAACTCCTTTTCCATCTTTGGAATAGTGGCGGCCCGATCAAATGCCACTTTTGATGCTTTTCTCGCGGCCCTCGCCCACTCCTTATACTGAAATAATATGTCCGCAACATAATCGTGAATGGTATTTTCGGCCGTTGGTGGAATTCTCTTCAGGTGTGGGGGGGGGAAGACGTAACCGTCAAAGCAAATGTCGGGGAATTCCTTCCTCATTTGTGCAAGCTTGGCTGCTCCTTCCCCGGTCGAATCAGTCACGACTGATGTAGTAGTCAAGGAGGTGGCTATTTCAGTTCCACGTGGAGGGTCGGATCTAGGAACCTGAGAGGGCGGCTTGTGCCGTGAAGTTTCAGGAGGACGTGTAACTAGAGCTGGGGGTGGTACAGAAGTCCTGGGAGGAGAAGAGCGAGATCGAGACAGGCATACATATCCCCTATCTCTGTCAGACCGCTCCTGACTAGAATACCCCGGTTCATAATCTCTGTCTCCCTCTCTCCTGCGTGGTTCATAATATAATGAAGCTCGACGCTTGCTGCGCAAACTACCAAGAACTGAGCCTTGACCAGACATCGTACCTGCAAAGTAAAATAAGGAGGATTAGTAACCATTTATGGTATGCGGTTTGCGGTCAAAGATTGTGTAGTGCCGTGAAGAGTGTATGGATGTGTAACCCCCCAGACCAACCAGAAGTGTCGACCACACTGGTAGAAAGAGACTCGCTAACGTCAAAAGTATGTTGCAGTTCATCCAATTCAACATCATGCTGTGTGGACGCGAGGTCCGGAATTGGGAGGTCAGCGAGCCCTTCGAAAGGATTTTCCGCCTGCAGGGGGATGCCTCCGAGATTATAACTCCAGAAAGGGGTCGGTTTATGACCACAGACTTCCGCCTCTCAGATTTAGATTGTTTAAAAGCAACCGCCTTGCCTTTTCTCTTTTCCTCAGACTCCGGAGTCACATCAGTAGGCCCGACCAAAGGTTCATCATCAGTATGAGTTCTTTCGGAGTCAGCCTCCTCGATCATAACGACTCTGGGCTTCTTCCGTTTGACTTTTTCTCTTGAGACAGTCCTTAATGCGCCATCAAGCATTATACTTTGTCTCCGCCCGATCAACCCGAGAATTCTGAGATTCCGATCCGTTAACAGCAGTTCAATATTCCTCTCTTCACTTGGATTTTCATGGAGAACCTGGACTATCTCTTTATAATAACCACCTTCGGGTCGCTGGATTATTGCTAATAAAGAAAAAGAAATGTGAGTTCGATTTTGTTCATAATTGCCTTATCAACTACTTGGGAAATTGATAACACTCACATCTGAATAGCCATCGCATGGCAAATCCTGGAGGACATCGAACGTAGAACCACTCCGTCTTGAAGTAGCTCAATCTAGTCCAAGACCCTGTGACCACTTGGCAATTTCTTACAGACTCTAGGAATGTGTAAGATGGACTGTCAGTTTGACTTTTGAAGTTGAACAAATATCTTATACCGGTCATGCGAGGAGGTCCATAGAGGTACTCCATAAATGCAATGAACAAGCTATTGAGCGAAGCATATCCATTCGGGTGTAGCTGAGATGGGGCGATCCCCAGATAAGCCAACACTTCCCTTATATATTCATTGAACGGAGGAAGTGTCCCGGCTGCGCACGCATGGCGATTAAATGCAGTATATCCCTCCGGGGGATTATGCGGTCTGTCATTTGGTCCCGACAATAATACGTCGTCCATCGACAGACCGTGCCTTAAGCATATTCTCCCTAGCATATATTCAGAAATATTGGACGGAACAGAGTCAGGTCGACTATTAATGAAGGACGCATCAGGCAATTCGTCCGGGGCCGGACTGATGACTTCGGCCTCAATCTCTGGTATTTCAAGTCTGGGAGGAATTATACTCTGGGTTTCCTGTGGCTGCGAGCTCAGAGTTTCCATAGCTAACTAACTCACGAGAAATCATCGTTAGATGCTAAAAAGCCCGTGTGTTCCCCCCGTGTAAAGTGTGTGTTGTGCAGTGCAGTGCTGTGGATTACTTAAAAGAATTCTGCAAGGTTAAAGAAAATGTGCGAACGACGAAAACTTCAGAATCTAGTTGGAGTGACCGTCATCGCTGACCGTCACCACCGCACCATCCAGATATTGGCGATCGATCCCAATTAAAATTTCTTATCATGTTGTTAAGTTATAGTTCCATCGACGAGCTTCGAAGGGCAGTCAAGTATGCAGTTCTACTGTCAAGTCTAATTATGCAAGGCAGAAGCTCGTCGAAGTCAAATGTTCAAATATGCAGAAGTTCTCTAAATTCATAAAATTTCGGCTTGGAATCGATCACCACAGTTAAAATTCGTATCGAGACAGAGAGGCCTCATTTTTGTATCGATCTCGTTCGAATCGATACATTTCGTATCGATCAAATTCAAATTGATACATTTTGTATCGTTCAGGTTCGAATCGATGCGTTTCGTATCGATTGATGCGTATCAACTTCGTATTGATCACGGCTTGGCAACCTCGTATCGATCAGGGGGTGCAATGCTTCGTATCGATTGAAGGTGATGAAGTCCGCATCGGTCGCTTACCCAGCACTTCGTATCGATTATTTACCCTGTGGTTTCGTGTTAATGACAAATAATCGATACGAATTGCCTCCACCCTGGATCGGTAGGAACTCCATCGTTCATCGCTTGACTCTGCATCGGTACGAACCCTACGCCCTATGACCGATACGAAGCCAAAGCATCTCCTTCTTTTCATCGGTGCGAAATAAAGGCCGAGCAACCATCAATCGATTGCTCCATATCCTAAACTCCTTCTTCTCTAATTAACATGAGCATCACCATGGCCATCCTCGACCATTCTATTGCCCAGATTTGGCCTTGACGCTGCCAAAATCGATAATCAACAAGAACATGATGGATCTGAGATTTAAAATTCGTCGCTCGAATTTGGCGATAATTGATTAATTACCTAGATTGAAATTGGAATTCGAAGGATTAAAAAATAATATTTGATCGACTCGAAGACAAAGCGCAGTTCTCCTTTTACCAAGCTCCTGGATCGATGCAAAAGTAGAAGGCAGCAGTACAAAGTAAAAAGTGAAAAATGCCCAAGTCCAGAGTATTTATATGGACGCAAGTGTGAAGGGAAGGGGCGATTCGCCTCCCAGTCAAAAGCGACCGATCGCAACAGGTCACCTACCTGATCGAGTCGAACGAGTTATTCGAATCCGTAAGCTAGAACCTACATCGTTGCGAGTTAGTCACCAAGCTCTATCGGTTCGAAGCCACTGCTCATATCGGCAATTTTGCAGCTCCTTCCACGACCCATCGATACGAATTATACTGTTCGAATCCATCGACATTGAGCTCATCGATACGGAACCTTTATTCCCATCGATACAAACTGGATAGTCGACTCCTAATGATCCAGTCCTTCATCGATACGAAGGGCATCAAAAGGACCTGCTGAAGCTCCTGGAAACCATCGGTACAAACGTTATATTCGTATCCATCAGTACAAAACATATCGATGCAAGAGCAACTTTTCAAACTTCCATATCGATTCAGGAGTGGATCGATACGAAGAAACATCCGGAAGCAACCAGCAAGTGTTGTTGCGACTCGAGTTTCACATCGGTTCAGGAGAGGATCGTTACGGAATTCAATACGAGAATCAGCTAACAACTATCACACTGCAGTCAGTTACAGCAATACAGAGTACAACTTTCAGCGAAAGATATGATAATTGTTCAGAGAGGAACTGCAGCTTTCTAAAGCACGTCATGTTTCCACAAGATGTACTTTGGGGGGCAAATGTTATCCCGCCTTTTGGCAAGGCCGAGATACCAAGGAGTTGATCAACAACCTAGAGTCGCTCGTTAGGGACATCTAGTGCACATAGGTTTACCCTGGATATCGATGAATTTTGTCCGGGACAAGGTTGAGCTATAATTGATAAGACATGACTAGAACAGCTAAGAGAGCCAACGTTCCAAATTTCAAGTCAATTTGAGTTTATATGCTCAAGATATGATCGATGCGAGTTGATGAAAAAAGTTACACTTTCGTATCCATCAAGCAGCATTAGCTTGGTATCGATCAACAACGTCTTGTTTCGTATTCATCCAGCTAGGCACGGTCCATATCCATGGATGAGGTTCCCTTCGAATCCATCGTCTTCGTATCGGTCAGGGATGCAAGTCCTTCGTACCCATCTGTCTCGAATCCATCAGACGACTTCGCATCCATCAGGCGCTGACCGCTTCGTATCCATCAGGGGTCCTTGTTCGAATCCACGAGTAATTGCTTGTTCGTATCCACTGAGTCAAACAGGCCAGAGATGACGCGTGAGTTATGGATGCGAACGCGGCGAAATACTCGGAGTAACTCGATCAAACCGAAGTGAAAAGCGGATTGACACGAGGAGCGTGCGCCACGTCAACCTGTTCACACGCATTGCCATCGAGTCGAAGGAATCGATACGAAATCAAGGATTCGAACACAACAACAACCGAGCAATTCGATTTCGTATTGACGATATCTAGAGATCTACCGATCCAAATGCCATGAAATTTCACAAGAGATTACGCGCAAGCCAAAGATCATCTCCAGCAATTTTCAGATCGATCGGACATGATTTTGATCGATATGAAATGGTTTAGTATCGATGCCGGATTAGGTCGAAACTTTCTGGAAACGGTCACGTGGGCCCCCTCACGTGCCAGACCGAGTCTCCCGAAGTTTGAACGAAATCTCTGCCTCCTACGCCTATATATAGAACCCTAGAGCCCACGGAAAAGGGATCTTTTGATTCTGAAGCGCCCAGACTCTACCGGATCGAGATTTGCATCTTATTCTTACTGTTGATTTCGAATTCCAGACTGAAATTCGCTGTTGTTCGCTGTAATCATTGAAAGAGAATCAATAAAATCATCAAAACTTCATAGTGGACGTAGGCAACACGCCGAACCACTCTAAATTGCTTGTCTGCGTATTTACAATTCTGTTTATTGGAGTTTTTGTTAGATAATCTTCATTTTAAATTTATTTTCTTCACTTTTATCTCTTCAAAAAACTTCTGAAGAGTGTTGTGCCCATTTTTAGTACAAACAGAAACCATTCAAAAAATAAAACCTTTCAAAATCATTCAACCCTTAAAACATAAACCTATCGAAAGCTCTTGGGGTTCAATTTAAAATATGTGGAAAAATTCTCTTAAAACATTTCGTCTTCATCGGAAGCTTAGCTTTCGACCCTATCGAAAGCTCTGCTTCGAAAGCTTTAAAACATATCTTTTTAAAACAATAGGCTCCAGCCTTTAAAACACCTCCTTCGAAAGCTTGGTTTATACTTCAATAAAATAAAAAGGGTAAAACATCTAAGTCGAAAGCTTTCTTTCGAAAGCATGGGAGAAGCAGCTGATTTAAAAACAAGTATACATTTCGACCTTGTCGAAAGTACGACTTTGAAAGGTAGAAAAGCGACAGTTACCTTTCGACCTCGTCGAAAGGTATAAATCTTTATTTTAAATATTTGACCTGGTCAAAAGCAACCAAGTCGAAAGCTTCTTTTCGAAAGCTAAGTAGGCGTTACTTTAACTTATAAAACAAATACACTCCATCCTCTTCGGCAACTAAGGTTTCGACCAAGTAACCTTCGACCTTGTCCATTTTGTTACGTACCAAGTTGCTTGATACCATACACATTGGCTTTAACTTTGTCGAAAGCTTTAATACCTTTCGACCTCGTCGAAAGTCTGGGTCGGAAGCTTTGATGCCAAGAATGGCTGAAACATGCTAAAAATATGATTTTCTTGTTTTTAACTAAAAAGAGATAACTTTTCAACTAGCCCGCCTTTGTTTGTCAAATTCTTATTGGTTAACAAATACTTTTTAGAAAAGTGCTGCCAATAATTTCAGAAATAAACAATGATTTTATTTTATAAATGCTGCTTCTCCGTAATAAAATATATAAAACATTTAAGTCCCGTACCTTGAATAATTTTATATATTCATCAAAACAATTAGGAAAAATCTGGAAAAATTCCAGAAAATCTATTTTAATATGTTTTCCAACACATAAAAATTTCAAAGCCAAATAATTATTATTTTAGCCGTAAATAATATATAACCCAATAAATTATTTTCTTTACTAGAAAATTAATATAAAATCGATATAGTAATTGAGAAAATTATGAAAATTGAAACCCATTTCTAAAATATCAATTCTGACTTATATTTAAATTTTCAAGGCATTTGGATGTTATTTAATAGGGTTTTCATATCAAACATATCATAAAAACTAATATAAACATGTATAATTCATCAACAAACACACACACATACACAAATATATATATATATATATAACTTTAATCATCCAAAATATGGCATAAACTTGAAAAATCATTTTGGATCTAACTTAAAGCCAAAAGTCATAAGAAATATGGGATGTAGTAATTATTCACCTTAGCTTTGAGACTAAAAGATGTGAGATTTGATGTTGAATATGTTGATTAACTTTTTTCTCTTGAATCCCAGCTTTATCTTCTCTTGAGAATGGAAATGGTGGTCGGCCTTGATGTTTTTAGTTGGATAAAATGAGAATGAACGTGTGTTTCATTTTCTAAGGGTTTAGGGTATAAGCCTCTCCTATTTCCCATTTTGCCCTTACTCATTTCCTGACACGTTTGTTTATGTCATCTCATTTTAATTTACATATTAACATGGCATGGATACCCTTAGTTAGATCAAATCTCAACCAATTAATATTCATATTATTTTACTTGATTTAGCTAATTAAATATCCTAAATAATGTTATAAAAATATGGGGTGTTACAGTCTGTCTAACTTAGGTATTATGTAATAAATGTATGGATGATGCCCTTAGGTAACTTCTCTACATGAAACATATCATTGAGTGCTGCCAGTAAGTCTTCTTTTATTTCCTTCCAGTGCAATTTCATAAATTTGGAATTAATACCATCTGGGTCGGGGCTCTTATCATCATGTACTGAAAATACTGATTTTTTAGCTTCTACTATGGTAATTCCTTGTAGCAAATATTGATGGCCTTTGGGGTTTATAGTGGCAATAGGCTGAAAATCTAGAAATTCTATAGATTGTGTTCCATTGAACAAATTAGTATAATATGTATGTGCTTCTTGTTCGATATCCTCAAGTTTAAATAACAAGTCATCCTAATCATCTATGAAGGCCTGAACATTGTTGACTTGACTTTTATATGACATTTTAGAGTGGTAGAACCTAGAGTTTGTATCACCTTGTTGTAGTCATAATACCTTTGTTTTCTGCCCTAAGCTCCAAATTTGATATTTTGATATGTATGAAATTTATGTCTTGCTTACAGCATATCTTCATACAATTGCAAATTGCTTGGATCATTATGCACAGCAAGTTCGTGGGCTGCTAATTCCTTTTCAGCTTCTTCCAGATGAATATCTTCCCTCGGTCTTTGCTTGTTCCATTTCTTAAGCTCTTCCCTATAAGCATATAATTTTTGTTGAAATACATAACTTGGAAATCCCCATGTTGAAGTATTTTGTCCCCTGGTAATGCATGCTGAAGAGCCATCTTTAAAGCACCACTAATTCTCATATTAGAAGGGAAAGCCTTTTTGATGTATTAATGGGACTAATGCAGCAATAAAGGGTTATGGTCACTTGATAACGGTGGTAATGCCAACGCCTTCATATATGAAATTTCTGCAAGCAATTGGAGTTTACAAAATTTTTGTCAATATTATTAGCAATACCCTTTTTCCTCCATGTATAATTGTATCCAAGAGCTTTTATTTCAGTTAACCCTGATTGAAGTATGCAGTTGTAGAAAGCTCTAAGTTGAGTGAACGGGATAGGTAGGCCACCATGATTATCTAAGGGAGAGGAAACATTATTGTAAGCACCCATTAGAACCCAAGCATCTGTAATAGATTCTTGTTAACAAGAAAACTTGTCAACACCCCAAAGTTGTTTTTAGGACGAGGTTTGTCCTTTTTGATATCTTTTGGTTCAGTAGAAGAAGGTAAGATGTGGATAATTCTTTTAGTTCATCCTTTCGAATATGTTCTTGTTATAACAACTTTCTCTTATTAACCTTTCGACCCAGTCGAAACGCTCAAATTCCTTTCTTTCTGATCTTTTGAACTGAATGAAGTAGCTTGATTACCCCTTCGAAATAGTCCTTTCGAAGCTATTGTGGAAGCCTAATGGATAGCTCTAAGATTCATGGTTATGTTCAGTTTTGAATGGTTTCGACCTTATCGAAAGCTGGAGCCTTAAGTATCTTTTGTTTGGATTAGGAATTAAAGGTAAAACTAGATTGGGATAAGGTTTCAAACCACTCAAAAGTAGAAGTTCAATGAAAGGTGGCCTGGAGTCTATAACCGGAATTACTTGAAAATGCAAGGGTTTCGACCAATTCGGAAGAGGCCTTTCAATGTGGTCGACACATGTAAAATACGATTATATTTAATGAAAGCTTGTGAAATAGCTAGTTAATCAAAAATATTAAAGACTTCCCTTTCTAACTCAATAAAGCCTTTATTGCTCAATTTCCCCAATTCAATTTACAAATTAGGGTTACAACTTTTAGAATTAAGAAAATACAAGTATAAAATGACTGGGTTTGGATCCCCAAAACCAGACCCCGTGTGTCTTATTTATATATGCGAGTCTTCACCTTTTGACCTAATGCTTTTGACCTGGTCGAAAGGTGGCTCCAGAATTGTCTTTAGAATGCTTACACCTTTGTCGAAAGGGAAAGTTGCGCATTTCTTCTCTATGTTGCTTTGTAGGAGCCTTCGACTTTGTCGACAGGTTGTATCCAGGGGTTTCGAAGGTGTTGTAATACTGATGGTTTCGACTCTGTTAGTTGCTTCTGAACTGTTGCTTGTGACTTGATGCAGAACTTCCCTGGATATTAATGGCTTCGACCTATTCGAAAGGTTTGGTTAGGCTTTCAAAAGGGTTGTTCTGGCCAAGGCATGTTTCTGAGTGGTCTGAGTGAAAGCGAAACCTTTTGTTTCGAAAGGTTTGGTGCGTAAATGAAGACTTTTCATTCCTTGTCTTCGAAAGGTGTTGCTTTAACGCATTTGAAAGGCCTTCATGCATGTGGAATCATTTTCCACGAAAGGTGGTCACTGAAGCGGAATGGCACTTTCGAACCTTTCGACCCCTTCGAAAGGTTGTGAATCTTCTGGACTTTGGCTGCCGCATCCCTTCAACTTCTTCGAAAGGTCTTCCTGGAGCTTCTTCCTCTTGTTCTTCTTTGTCTTCTATTCAAAGTGGTTTTGACAAGGTCGAAAGGATATTTGGTAGTAACATTTGGCCCCTCTTTGCAAAGGGATTCCCTTGACTTTCCAAGTCAATCATTTCGAAACCTTGAATGTTTGTTTCCCACCTTTTGGTATTCCATCGTGAATCTGGACCTTTCATTTAAATCCGATCGAATGATTTGCCATCTTTGTTGACTTTTCTTATAAATCACGCTCTCCTCTTCTTCTCTTTCACTCATCTGTAATTGAAACAAACTTCATGCAAAAGTAAACATTCTCAAACCTCAAATCATTTTTTCTCAATCAAAAAAGAATCTAGCTCTAAAGTAGGTCAAAATTATTTCGCTTTTCAAATCTCTTTCTCTCTTTTTATTTTACGGTGGATTTCAACTTCTCAAATTTTTACAATCGGGATTTCGAATTTCCGTTTCAATTTTCGTTGAAACTGTTTATGTTTTTATTCCCTTGAAAGCATCTTTTGACATGGTTTCATGGTTCAATTCGATTTATTTTTCTTGTCAATCATCATTTTGATCTTTCCTAATTTCAGCTCCTATGGTTATTGATGTTTTGAGGAAATTCGAATTTTTTACCTCGAAGATTTTGAATTTTAAATAGTTAATTTATGTTTAAATCTGCTTATTTAATGGTTTTTAAGTTTTTTGATTGAAATCCGATTTGGGAAGAAGGAATCTTCGATTAACTTTGCCCGGAAGTTTTGAGATGAATGAACCAAAAATTTGGCGCTAGTATTTTACTCTTCTACCACTTCGAAAGGGATTGAGGCAGCGTTTTACTGTTTTGATTTTTCAGCCCCTTTCGACGGGGTTGAATGGTAATCTAGCACCTTATTTTATTGACCTTGTCGAAATGTTATTTAGTTCATACGAAACCGACCTCTTCGAAGGCAATATTATGGTTTCGGCTCCAATACCGTTCGAAGATGTTGGTTACTCATATTTTCGAAAGCATAGATTTTGTCCCATGGGTTTCGCCACCATTCATATAAACTTATTTTAAATTTTTTTAAGTTTAGGATAGATATATTTTATAAACTGGGTCGAAGAAAGCATTCTTTGTAAAATTCATAAATCAAGCCAAACATTTCAACTTAGTCGAAACCTGTTGTATTGATTGAAATTTAGTTTTCAGTGTGCTTTCGAAATCATGAATCATTTTCGATTCTATCGAAGCATCTTGTTACTAATGTGTCAAAACCTCCAATAAATATCTGGGACTTAATCATTATCTTTCTCTAATATCGTGGAAACGTCCCAAGTCTTTTAATTATTTTTTATCAATATGACTTTAACTTAGAAACTTTCGACTCAATTGGTATATAAGGTTTCGAAAGCACTCATATTCCCTTAGAAATACTTAGGTTAGGGTTTCGATAGTGTTGAATAGTTTTATTATCTTGTTTATTGAATATTGATAGCATATAGTTTGTTTACATTTTTATGTTGGTTTTAACTATTTCCTTCTAAAATAAAGTTCTTATAAGCTTTCGACATTGTCGAAGAGTGCCGGTTGGACATATACTTCAGCCCTCCCTTTCGACCATGTCGAAAGCTCAGTAGATGCTTATATTTGGGCTTTCGACATTATTGAGAGGTGTTTGTTAAGTGTTAACTTTTACTTTCCTTTCAACTCTATCGAAAGTTCAATAAATCTCATTTTCAACTTTAACATTCTTTTAAGAATTTGAAGTTTCATGCTTTGCTTGATGTTTAAATTGTTGTAGTAGGTTTCTACTAATCCTTGAAACAATGTTGACTTCATAACAAACTGTAATTTCTAACTGAAATGTTTTCACATGGCGAAATCATGAGTTCTTCAAAGAAAGTAGAAGCTAATTCAAAGCATTCTTTGATATCCACTGAAGATGAAGTGGATGCAATCCTTAACAACTTTGGAATCATCGAGGTTGAAGCCATTCCACCTACTGAAAATGACACTATCAGCAGCCCTCCTGATGGGTTCTTCGCTTACACTGCTATACACATATGGCACAGAGCGTTTCTTCCATTTCCAGAATTATTGTCTAGGTTCCTAGCTTATCTTCGGATTGCTCCGATTTTGCTATCTCCAAATGTGTACACCTATCACTTGTCTTTGTAGTTGATCGCACTTGAGTCCGGCATCCCTTCTTTGAATGCTGAAGTATTGAATCACCTCGTCTGATTGGTTAAACTCAGCAACCTTAACAACCAATTCTTTAGGGCGAATCCTCCCAAGAAACTGATATCAGAGGAAGTGAACAAGTTTAGAGACTGGGAGAATCAGTTCTTCTTCGTCAAATGCTTCCCAAATGTTAGCGGAACTTTCTCTACTCCATGTAAGCTCAAATTTCATTATTTCCCTTCCATCTAGTTACTTTTCTTTGTTGATCTATGCTTTCTATAAGGTGCTCCTGCTAAAGAAATAAACAAAGAAGATAAGAGGATGGTGGAGTCTTTAGTTGCAGCCTCGAGTAGGATTGGGAATCGATTGATGCTGCTAAATCCTACAAATTTACAAAAGTATTCTCTCATGCCGACCGGTCAAAGGATTCTCGGCCAACCTCCTTTGATTCAACACACATCCTGAAGAAAACGCTTCCTTTCCCCGGGAGATCCTACAAATTTCACCCATATGTCTCCCATCTGCCCTGACCACTCCGGTAAGCTATAAATGCTGCTCTTGTTATCTATTGCTGTGTTGCTTCTCAAATTATTCTGCTAACTTATAATTTGTTTGAATTCTCTACAGCTGCTCCTCAGGTTGAAAAGCCTGCTGGTGGTCCGGCTCCTCCTCCACCTCCTTTGACTTCTTATGCACGGCCCTTTTCTCAATCTCTCGCTAGATGGCCGTTAAGAGAAATTTGTCAAATCAACTGTGGTGGAACCACCTTTAAAGATAGCAAAAATAGTTGAAGTTCCCGATTCTGAGGAGGAGGAGTCTTTAACTCTTGATAAAGCTTTGGAGAGTCCGATTGTTGAAGCTCCTCACGACCAATCCAAGAAGATTCCTACTGCAATTGATCTTCTCTACCACTTCGTTGTTTCAAGCTCTCCAAGTGCGATTAAGCAAATGCAGAAGGTTTTGGATATGACCCCTTCTCAAAAGCTCGCTCCTCCTAGGCCATCATCTCCTACATCGTCCAATAATTTTGAAGAGATAGTTCGGTCTATCTTAAGTTCTACATTCTTTTGCCTCCATCCACCTGCCTACCTCTGTTTCTGACTTGGCGGGTCACTGTCGTTCTCTAATAGAACAACAACTCTTGGTAAGTTTCCCTTCACTTGACTTTACTATTACTATTCTTCTTTAAGTTTCTGATTTATGCTATACTTTTTCTTTCAGATTTCCAAGAGTTGGTTATCTTTACAAGAACATACATCTAGATCTTCTGCTGAATCCTCCAAGCTTTAGGAGGAAATTTCTGGTTTAAAGAACCAAGTGTCCTCTTTGTCTATAAAAAAAGATGAAGCTATGTCCGAACTGGAGCGATTGAGAGCTTCTCTCACCCAGTCGGAATCCATTATCTCAGAGGAAAGGGAGCTCCACCAACTCCTCGCCGATGAAAATTTGGCAATGCAAATGTGACCCTTAAAAGAATTCAATGAGGAGAAGATCCGAATGGCGACAAAACAAGGCCCTTTGAAGGAAAAGCTAAACAAGAACAAAGCTTCTTTGAAAATGGAAGTCGACACAATCTCTGATGCAAAACGGTGAGTGTCATAATTTCTTGACACCACTCTTGATGAGATTATGATGATTCTTTCGAAGACGCTTTGATGCTCGCTTACCCCGACAACATCGACAAATGCCCTGAATTAAGCTTTCCTTCGCTCTAACCTAATCTTGTCGATAAGATTATGGGCAAGGTCAAACAGATGGAGCATGGAATTGAAGCTGCTGAAAAGGAGGAGATTTACGCCTCCAAAATTATTTCCTTTGAAGTTCCTTCCTTCGAAGTCGAATCTGACTCCGAAGAAGAAGGCGATAAGATGAGGCCATCAAAAAAGAGGGTGAGGACGGTAATGATGACAATGACAATGATAATGATGATAACATCAACGGCGGACAAGGTTCAGGTGGCAACAGAGGTGGCCACACCGAGGCTTTTGATAAAGATGAGGACGACAACAGAAAGGCTTCCAAAAAGAATCCATCTCCTCATGAGGCAGTCCCGCTTGAATCTCGCGCACCCTCCGACCCTCAAGAATAGCCTGATTTGTTGATGTGCCAAAAGAAAATTAACAATCTTCCCAAGCATCAGTCCTGGTATCTCAGGTATGAGATTCTCTGTTTCAATATCTTTCACTTCGAAGATAATAATAGTGTAAGTCACTTATTTTAGATAAGGAAGAAATATGTCCATCGCCATAAAACAAAGCTTGAAAGGAAACAAGCAGAGATAAATAGGTTATGTAAGGAGTTAGATAAGAAACTGAGGGAGCATGATATACTTTCAAATAAATATCATAGGCTGAATAGAAGTGCTGTAGTGTTGGCATCCTTTAAACACCAAGAAGCTGCCTCACAGCTAAGGAGAGCACGCCTTCGATACGACGCTCTTTTGAAAGACAACCGAAGTTGATTACCCTATTCTAGATGTTGATTGAGGAGAGGGACATTTTGGTTAATTTCTTATACAAGGCCAATTATAGACACCCAACCATTGACTTTTCATATTTAAGTGAATTTAGTGGGGGTCAGATCTGACCCGCATCCCGCATCCCAGAGCTTGTTGGAACTTGCCACGAGTCAGATCAATTCTCCAACATCTACCCTCTGAAAAACTCAAGTATTATAGGGACAAATTTATTTCAAAGTGTCCGCGGGCTTGGTCGGGTGGTGGGGTGATACGCCTTCCATATGGGAGGTTTGAGGTTCGATTCCCACCTGGGAGGAGTAGGGGATACACCTTTCACATGGGAGGTTTGAGGTTCATCTCCCGCCTCCTGCACCATGCCAATCGAAAGGTCTGGCTTACTTGGAATAGTGGTTGTGGTGGGCCAGCCATCTATTCCCTAGGTTTACTGTTCAGGAATCGCATGTCGGTAGTGATTTAACTGGTTTCCCTAGTTTAATAAAAAATTATTTCAGAATTATTTACTAAGTCAATTTTATATGAACTAGATGAATGATTGTGAACATGTAATAATATATTTATTTGTAAATATTAGTTTTAGTCTTGCTTTTTATGCTTAGCCACATTTCATTATGTTATCACAGATTGACTGTTCCTCAGGCAATCTTGTTTCTAGAGATCACCTAAGCCAATATGTTAAATTGAGAATATTTTATCTTGAAAAGGCATCAATTTGAAAATCCTCAAAATTAGCAAGATACTGTAAAGAGAGGTTGCTGTTTATGTTTGTGCTTCTTTTTCTTATGTTATTTTTGTTGCATGATATTGTGGTCCAGACTTAGTCTATTATTCATTGGGCCGCACTCATTTGATTCGAACCCTTGCTGGTTTAGCCTTAACCCTAACTAACTTTATCAACAAGTTATTATATAAGCAGTTTGTACATGTATCATAAAATTATCAGATTAATAAAAGTATCAATTCTCTTCTTTCTCTGTTCTAACAATAATGGTGGAAATTGTGATCGAATACTTTGTTTCTCTTTTATTCAAACTTTATAACATGGTATCAGAGCATCCAACATCGATCTAGGGTTTCTAGATCTCGGTTATTCTCAAATTCTAAATCGATTCTATAAAGTTTCAAATCGGAAACCATGACTGAAAGCAAAAGTTCACCAATGGTTGATGTTCTTCCCATAATGTCCAAAATCACAGATCGCAAATTAAATAGTACAAATTTTCTAGAATGGAATAAGACAATCCGATTGTATCTTCGAAGCATTGACAAAGATGATCATCTATTTGAAAATCCGCCAGTTACATCTAAGGAAAAGGATATTCTCTGGTTAAGGGAAGATGCTCGGCTATTCTTGCAAAGCAGAAATACTATTGATGATGAAGTTATTAGCCTGATAAATCATTGCGAATTAGTGAAAGAATTGATTGAATATCTTGAGTTTTTATATTCTGGAAAAGGTAATCTCACTAGGATGTATGAAGTTTGTAAATCTTTTTACAGAACCGAGAAGCAAGACCAATCCCTTATAGATTATTTCATGAATTTCAAAAGAACATATGAAGAATTTAATGTACTTCTGCCTATGAGTCCTGATGTGAAGGTTCAACAACTTCAATGTGAACAAATGGCCATAATGTCTTTTCTAGCTGGTTTACCACCAGAGTATGAATCAGCCAAGTCACAAATTCTATCTGGTTCAACCATGACATCTCTTCAGGAAGTGTTTAGCCGAATACTTAGAACATAGAGTACATCATCAAACATAAACTTGAATAACAGTGCTTTACTAAGTTCAAATACTTCATCTAATACTGCTTGGAGGCCTCAAGCTGACAGTAGACCACCATGGAATCCACCTCAATCTAACAATAGACCACCTTGGAACCCTTCACACCGACCTGAATCATGGAGACCACCCTCATCTCAATCTTGGAGACCTCAAAGAAGTGGATGGAGACCAAATAACAAAGTATGCTCATATTGTAAGAAACCTAGACATCTGATCATTGAATGCAGAAAGTTACAATATAACAATCAAAACAAGAACCAAGGGGAATCTAATAGTAACAACACTCATAGAACTGTGCTTATGACCAATGAAGAATTTGACAAATTCTCTAAGTACCAGGAGTTGCAACAAAATACAGCTGTCTCTACTATTGCCAACACTAAGAAACCAACATCAAAGTGGATCATTGATTCAGGAGCCACAAATCATATGTCAGGTAATCTTAAACTGTTTATAAATTTTAAAGAACATGGAGAAAATCGGGCAGTTACCCTAGCTGATGGGTCTCAATCTTGTGTTCATGGAGTTGGTGATATTAACACCGTCTTCCCTCTAAAATCTGCATTGTACATCCCATCTTTAACCTACAATTTATTATCTGTGAGCAAACTAACTAAGGACTTGAACTGTAGTGTGGTTTTCTCTTCTGAAACATGTGTATTTCAGGATCTTACAACGAAACTGACTATTGGTAAAGGACAAGCATTGGGAGGACTCTATGTTTTGAACAATCCACCAGTAGCATGCACAAGTATACAGTCTGCTATCAAACTTCATCAGCAACTTGGTCATCCTTCTCTCACATTATTCAAACATCTTTACCCTCAATACAACTATTTGTCTAGTCTTGATTGCGAACCTTGTCAGTATGCTAAACTACATAGGAGTAGCTTAAAACCTAGAGTAAATAAGTGTGCAAGTGCACCATTTGAACTGATACATTCTGATATATGGGGACCATCATCTATTATCTCTAAATCTGGTTATAGATACTTTGTAACATTTGTTGATGAATACTCTAGAGTTACTTGGGTATTTTTGATGAAAAATAGATCTGAAGTTTTTACTATTTTTTGTACCTTTCATATAGAAATTTAGAATCAATTTAAAACATGTATTCAAACACTAAGAAGTGATAATGCTAAGGAGTATACATCATCTACCTTTAATTCATACCTTAGTCAACATGGCATTTTGCATGAGACATCATGTGTAGACACAGCTGCACAAAATGGAGTGGCTGAAAGGAAGAATAGGCACCTCCTTGAAACTGCTAGAGCCTTGTTGTTCCAGATGAATGTACCTAAAGAATTCTGGGGAGATTCTATTTTAACAGCTTGTTTCCTCATAAACAGGATGCCTTCAACAGTCCTTAACTTTAGTATCCCCTACCAAGTATTATGTCCTAACAAAGAAATATATCCTATTAAACCAAGAATATTTGGATGCATATGTTTTGTTAGGGATGTGAATCCTCAAGTAGGAAAACTGGACCCTAAATCACTAAAATGTATTTTTGTTGGATATTCAAGACTGCAGAAAGGGTATAGATGTTATTGCCCTAGTCTAAAGAGATATATAGTGTCCATAGAAGTGAACTTTATGGAAGAAAAACCATTTTATCTAGCACCATGTATATCAAGTCAGGAGGAGATTAGGAGTACACCACATATTTTAAATCAGGAGGAGACTGAGGAGTATGTAATTCAATCTAAGGCACAACACAAAGAGTCTGAACCAAACATTGAGGATGATACCAACTCAGCATCTTCCAGTGAAACCCCAACCTCTTTAGATCTAAGTCTTGACCTTCCCATTACTCTCAGAAAAGAGAGAAGGAAATGCACCTATCCTATCTCAAACTACATGTCATATAACAATCTCTCACAATTAACCCACACATTTATCACATCCCTAGATTCTATAAGTACTCCTAAAACTGTTACTGAAGCCCTAACCAAACAGGAGTGGATGGAAGCTATGATTGAGGAAATGAATGCTTTGGAACAGAATAACCTATGGGAACTTGTCAAACTACCAGAAAACAAGAAGGCAATTGGGTGTAGGTGGATATACTCAGTCAAAATGAACCCTAATGGAATAGTGAACAGATATAAGGCAAGGCTTGTAGCCAAAGGATATGCTCAAGTGTATGGTATGAATTATTCAGAAACCTTTTCTCCTGTAGCTAAAATGACCTCTATTAGAATATTCATTGCTTTAGCAGCTGATGCAGGCCAAGTACTAAGTCGTCACCGACTTAAGGAAAATGAAGCTATAAGTCGCGACCGACTTAACATGATGGAAATGAGTCGTGTCCGACTTAATAAAGTTCAAGGCATGAGTCGTGACCGACTCAAGGAAGCGGAAGACATAAGCGTAAGTCGTGACCGACTTAACATAATGGGGGACTTAAGTCGTGACCGACTTAGGAGAGTGGAAGACCTAACTCGTGAAGAGGAACGGGTTATCAAAGATCTTAAGTCGCCAGGACGACCTACCGAGTTACTCAGAGAGAAGGCAAAACAAACTGTTGAAGTAATAGGTCGTAAACGACTTAACGAGTCAAACGATAAGTCGGCACCGAGTTACGACTCAGTTAAGTCGTACCATCCTATGTTGCCAAAGCCTGAAGACTGTTGATCCTTACGCCGAGTTAATCTAAGCCGTTGATTCTTAAGTCGAATAAAGCGGGTTGTCTTTAAGTCGCTGAAGCTCTGGATGTCGTTGAATCTTATGCCGAGTTAATCTAGGCCATTGATTCTTAAGTCGAAGGGAGATGCTGTTGTGTGGCTTTGATAGGTCATCATTTGTTAACTCGTGACACTGTTAAGTCGCCTCTGTTTGTAAGTCGTATTTTGTCTGTATTCTATTAAGTCATAAGTCGGTTGTGTTGTATAAATGTGATAAGTCGTGAGTCGTTTGTACTTGAGGGGTAAGTCGCAGAATTGTCTTTCTGTGTTGTAACTCGTAAGTTGTGTGCATGGCTAAGTCGGAAGGTGTGATGAGTCGTAAGTCGGAAAGGTGGTAAGTCGGAACCGACTTAGGAGATGGTGTAATTTTGTTGTAATTTCGTGTGAGTTGTAAAACGCCTATAAATAGGCCGTGAGTCTCATTTGTAAAGGTTGTTGAATATTGAATAAAATTCTCTTTTGATTGCTTTGTGCTTTCATTCAAATTGGTAGTTGAGTGTAATCTCCTATCTCCTCTTTCGGATAATCGAGTGCGCTCGATTCAACGATTGTAGAAGCCGATTCGCGGAATCAAGTGCGCTTGATCAACGCTTGAAGAATTGAAGATCTTCGAACCCGGTATCGTGCGCGATCAACGAGTTCAGGATAGCTAGAATTCGGTATCTTCGGATCAACGAATTTGGGCATTTCAGCATCTTCCATTCCACCGATTGCTACTTTCACCGATCTACATCATTTTTGTAATATCCGCTGCGTCAGTTTTGGTATCAGAGCTTGTTCTAGCCAATCATAGCTAGATCGAGACTTGGAACCTAATCATTTTGAAGTTGGGCCGTGGTAAGCAAGTGAGGCCGAGAGTAAGAGGAAGAAGAGTCATCATTGTTCGAAGATTGTTTGATCGGATTTGCATTGGAGGCCGAAACTTTGTCCATCGTGTTCATCGCGATTTGCTACAAAGTGGAAGTTTTCGATCCGTTTCATTTTGGATTAAAATCCGGAAAGTGTTTGAATTTGAAGTGTTGAAGAATTTGTGAAGTTTTCAAGTATGCCGCCAAGAAGAGCTAATCGCCACCAAAACGTAGAAGCTTTGTATCGAAGAGAAGAAGCTGATGAGATGGAGCAAAGAATCAATGAGAATTTTAGTGAGAAGCTTAATGAAGGAATTGGCCGGTTAGAAAAGCTTATGACGGAGATGAATCAAAATCGGAGAAGGGTTTCACCTGAATCTAATCATGGAGGTAGTAGAGTCTCGCCACATTCCAATCGAGACCGAAGTATTGAAAATGATCAAGGGCGTGGGAGGAACGTGAATGATCGTGAACGGAGAAATGTTGATAGAAGGGATGATGGTGGAAGGCGTAATGGTAGTAGAGATGTTGGTGGTCAGAATCGACATCGTTATGCATCTGATTTTGAAGAGGAGTATGATGGTGGTAGTATTCAAGGAAGAGGTCAAGGAAGAAATTACTCTGAGTATGATCACAAATGGGAGTCGGGGATGAAGACAGAAATTCCTGAATTCAAGGGTGGTATGCAAGCGGAGGAGTTTCTAGATTGGGTAGCTAATGTTGAGGAGATTTTTGACTTCAAAGAAGTTCCAGAACATCGTAGAGTGAAGTTGGTTGCTACGAGGCTGAGGGGTAGAGCTTTGGCATGGTGGCAGCAGACCAAACTTACACGTGATCGAATGGGAAAGTCAAAAGTAGAATCTTGGGAGAAGATGAAGAAATTGATGAAAGCAACGTTCTTACCTTACAATTATCAATCTTTGATGTATCAACGTTTGCAGAACTTGAGACAAGGGACGAAATCTGTAAATGACTATGCTGATGAGTTCTATCAACTTATTGCAAGAAATGATATTATGGAAACAGAAGAGCAGCTGACATCTAGGTTCATTGGGGGATTGAGAATGCAGATTCAGGATATGGTTAATATGTTCGATCCAAGATCTGTGGCAGAAGCACATCAGAAAGCGTTGGCTTGGGAAAAACAAGGGAGACGAGGAAGTGGTGTGTTTACTAATCCTCAAGCGAAGGGTGTTGGAGGAAGTTCTAATGTTTCTAAACCTATCAGTAGACCAGTGGTGAAGGAGGTTGAGAAGACAAGGGTTAACAATGGTTTCAAATGTTACAATTGTCAGGAATTGGGTCATAAAAGCATTGAGTGTCCAAAGCCAAAGAAGAGAACCATGATTGCAGAAGTTGAGGATGAGGATGGTGATGGAGATTGTTCTAGCCCAGTTGAGGAGGATGAGCAGGATATTGCGTCAGGAGATGAAGGTTGTAACCTAATGCTGAGAAGATCGTGTTTAACACCGAAGCAGGAAGAAGCTAGTTGGTTGAGGAGTAACATCTTTCAGTCAACGCGTACTATTCTGGGGAAGGTGTGTAAGTTCGTGATTGATGCAGGAAGCTGTGATAATATTATTTCAACCGAAGCTGTGACAAAGTTGAAATTGAAGACAGAGAAACATCCGAGTCCATACAAGTTAGCATGGTTGAGAAAAGGAGGAGAAGTGAAAGTGGATAGACGAGTTCGTGTTCCATTCTCTATTAGGAAGAAATACAAAGACGAAATCTGGTGTGATGTAGTAGAGATGGACGTTTGCCACTTATTATTGGGAAGACCATGGCAATATGATCGAGCAGTACTACATGACGGTCGGACCAATAGCTACAGTTTTATGTTTAAAGGCACGAAGATTATTTTAATTCCGAAGAAGAGATCACAAGAAGAAAGTAAGTTAGAAGAAATTGAAGAGCTGAAAACTTTATTGACTTTAAAGGAGTTTGTTAAGGAGGTAGAGGAGGAACCTGAAGTGTTTTTGTTAATTGGGCGAGAGAGCAGTGAAGAGGTTGAGATTCCAGAAGAAGTAAAACCAATTTTGAAAGAATTTGACGATGTATTTCCAGAAGAGTTACCAACGGAGTTGCCACCGTTGAGGGATATACAACATCAGATAGATCTTGTTCCAGGTGCTGTGTTGCCACACAGACCACATTATCGAATGAGTCCGAAGGAACATGAAGAGTTGCGAAGGCAGGTAGAGGAATTGCTTGAACAGGGGCGTGTGCAGGAGAGTCTGAGTCCTTGTGCTGTACCAGCTTTATTGGTACCCAAGAAGGATGGGACATGGAGGATGTGCACTGACAGTCGAGCATTGAATAAGATTACCGTGAGATATAGATTTCCAATGCCGAGGTTGGATGACTTGTTAGATCAAATAAGCGGAGCTACTATCTTTTCGAAGATTGATTTGAAGAGTGGATATCATCAAATTCGTATCAGACCAGGAGATGAGTGGAAGACTGCTTTTAAAACCAGGGAGGGTCTATACGAATGGTTAGTCATGCCATTTGGTTTATCCAATGCACCAAGTACTTTCATGAGGGTGATGAATCAGATTTTTCGACCGTTCATTGGGAAATTCGTGGTGGTGTATTTCGATGATATTCTTATTTACAGTGGGAGTCCTGAGGAACATTTGAATCATCTTAGAGAAGTGCTGATGGTATTACGACAAGAACAATTCTATGCTGCAACGAAGAAATGCGTGTTCATGACGCACAGTGTTTTATTTCTAGGGTATGTTGTTTCAGAGAAAGGAATACAGGTTGACCAAAGTAAAGTTGAGGCGATCAGAAATTGGCCGCAACCCAAGACGATAACAGAAGTTCGTAGTTTTCACGGGTTGGCTTCATTCTATCGAAGGTTTATACCACACTTTAGCAGTGTGATGGCACCTGTTACAGATTGCATGAAAGGTAAACAGTTTGCATGGACAGAGGAAGCAGGGAGTGCTTTTGGGAAGATCAAGGAATTGCTGACGTCTGCACCAATTCTAGTGCTACCTGATTTTCAGTTGGTGTTTGAACTACATACTGATGCATCCATGGTTGGGATTGGAGGGGTGTTGAGTCAGAAGGGACGTCCAATTGCCTATTTCAGTGAGAAGTTGTCAGGAGCGAAGATGCGATACAGTACATATGATGTGGAGTTCTATGCTGTTGTGCAATCTATTAAACACTGGAGACATTATCTATTTCAGAAAGAGTTTGTTCTTTACACTGATCATGAAGCATTGAAGCATTTGCAAGGGCAAGACAAGATTTCAGCAAGACATGCATCGTGGATTGCATATCTGCAACAGTTTACTTTTGTTGTTAAACACAAGTCAGGGGTGACAAATCGTGTGGCTGATGCTTTGAGTAGGAGGAGTCATTTGTTGACTACGCTAAAGGTGGAAGTGACGGGGTTTGAAATATTGCCAGAGTTATTCACTAATGATCCTTACTTTGCAAAATTTGTTGAAAAAGTCAAGGAGGGAGAGACGGATGATTTCGTGATAGTAGATGGTTTTCTGTTCAAAGGAAAGCGATTGTGCATACCGGAAGGGAGTCTGAGAATGAAGATTATCAAAGAGTTACACGAAGAAGGACATGTTGGGAGAGACCGTACCTTACAGCTGATTTCACAATCCTACTTTTGGCCATCGATGAGGAAAGAAGTGGAGAGGTTTGTTGAGAGATGTCATATCTGTCAAGTTTCAAAAGGAACTACGACTAATGCTGGTTTATATATGCCGTTACCAGTACCAACTAAACCATGGGTTGATGTGAGTATGGACTTTGTGTTGGGGTTGCCGAGAACACAGCATGGTAATGATTCCATTTATGTGGTAGTTGACCGATTCTCGAAAATGGCACATTTTATTGCTTGTAAAAAGACGGCGGATGTTGTTCATGTTGCTCAATTGTTTTTCAAGGAGATCTATCGACTTCACGGATTGCCAGAATCTATTGTGTCAGATAGAGATACTAGATTTCTGAGTCATTTTTGGCTGAGTTTGTGGAAAATGGTCGGAACGAAGTTGAAGTTTAGTAGTGCATATCATCCGCAAACTGATGGACAAACAGAGGTGGTTAATAGATCATTGGGAAACTTGTTGAGGTGTCTCGTTCAAGATAATCTGAAGAGTTGGGATGTGAAGTTATGCCAGGCAGAATTTGCTCATAATCATGCTGTAAATCGAAGTACTAGGTTCAGTCCATTTCAGATAGTATATTCAAGCTTACCCAAGGGACCATTGGATCTAACGGTAGTGCCACAATCAAAGAAGACAGTTAAGAAAGCTGCTGATTTTGTTGAAGAGTTGACGGACTGTCATAGAATCGTTCAAGAACGATTAGAGAAAGCAAATATGAAGTATAAACAGTCTGCTGATTTGAAACGACGAAATGTTGAGTTTAATGAAGGTGATTTGGTTTATGCAGTGTTAACAAAAGATCGTTTTCCAGTAGGCGCTTACAATAAATTGAAAGCACGAAAAATTGGTCCGGTGGAAGTGATGAAACGAATCAATGAAAATGCTTATAAATTGAAACTACCAGATGATGTGTATACGTCTGACGTATTCAATGTTAAGCATCTCGTACCATATCACGGGGATGAGAGTATTACGGAGGAAGAAAGTGCAAAGTCGAGGACGAATTTTTTTCAACCTGGGGAGGATGATGCAGGCCAAGTACTAAGTCGTCACCGACTTAAGGAAAATGAAGCTATAAGTCGCGACCGACTTAACATGATGGAAATGAGTCGTGTCCGACTTAATAAAGTTCAAGGCATGAGTCGTGACCGACTCAAGGAAGCGGAAGACATAAGCGTAAGTCGTGACCGACTTAACATAATGGGGGACTTAAGTCGTGACCGACTTAGGAGAGTGGAAGACCTAACTCGTGAAGAGGAACGGGTTATCAAAGATCTTAAGTCGCCAGGACGACCTACCGAGTTACTCAGAGAGAAGGCAAAACAAACTGTTGAAGTAATAGGTCGTAAACGACTTAACGAGTCAAACGATAAGTCGGCACCGAGTTACGACTCAGTTAAGTCATACCATCCTATGTCGCCAAAGCCTGAAGACTGTTGATCCTTACGCCGAGTTAATCTAAGCCGTTGATTCTTAAGTCGAATAAAGCGGGTTGTCTTTAAGTCGCTGAAGCTCTAGATGTCGTTGAATCTTATGCCGAGTTAATCTAGGCCATTGATTCTTAAGTCGAAGGGAGATGCTGTTGTGTGGCTTTGATAGGTCGTCATTTGTTAACTCGTGACACTGTTAAGTCGCCTCTGTTTGTAAGTCGTATTTTGTCTGTATTCTATTAAGTCATAAGTCGGTTGTGTTGTATAAATGTGATAAGTCGTGAGTCGTTTGTACTTGAGGGGTAAGTCGCAGAATTGTCTTTCTGTGTTGTAACTCGTAAGTTGTGTGCATGGCTAAGTCGAAAGGTGTGATGAGTCGTAAGTCGGAAAGGTGGTAAGTCGGAACCGACTTAGGAGATGGTGTAATTTTGTTGTAATTTCGTGTGAGTTGTAAAACGCCTATAAATAGGCCGTGAGTCTCATTTGTAAAGGTTGTTGAATATTGAATAAAATTCTCTTTTGATTGCTTTGTGCTTTCATTCAAATTGGTAGTTGAGTGTAATCTCCTATCTCCTCTTTCGGATAATCGAGTGCGCTCGATTCAACGATTGTAGAAGCCGATTCGCGGAATCAAGTGCGCTTGATCAACGCTTGAAGAATTGAAGATCTTCGAACCCGGTATCGTGCGCGATCAACGAGTTCAGGATAGCTAGAATTCGGTATCTTCGGATCAATGAATTTGGGCATTTCAGCATCTTCCATTCCACCGATTGCTACTTTCACCGATCTACATCATTTTTGTAATATCCGCTGCGTCAGCAGCTCATTTCAACTGGCATCTTCATCAATTGGATATTAAAAATGCATTCTTGCATGGAGATCTTAAAGAAGAGATTTACATGACCCAACCACCTGGATTCATTGCACAAGTGGAGAATGGACTTGTTTGTAAGTTAAATAAAACCCTCTATGGACTCAAGCAAAGTCCACGAGCATGGTTTGGAAAATTCAGTCAAACCCTTGAAGAGTTTGGAGCAACAAGATGTAAGAGTGACCATTCTGTGTTTTATAAACAGTCTGACAGAGGCATATTGCTATTGGTTGTGTAAGTGGATGATATTATCATAACTGGGAATGATGAACAAGGAATTACTTCATTGAAGCAATTTATCCATTAGAAATTTCAAACTAAAGATCTGGGGGAACTAAAGTACTTCTTGGGGGTAGAAGTGTTGAGAAGTAATCAAGGAATATTATTGTGTCAAAGGAAATATGTTATTGACTTGTTATCTGAAACTGGTAAGTTAGGTGTAAAACCTCAAGATACACCTATAATACCTAATAACTATTTGACATCTGAGGGAGATCTATTTGATGATCCTGAAAGGTATAGGAGACTGGTAGGAAGGCTAAATTATCTAACAATAACCAGACCAGATCTTTCATTTGCAGTTAGCATGGTCAGTCAATATACGACTTCACCCACAAAACAACATTGGCTAGCACTGGAACACATACTTGGATATCTGAAGGGTTCAGCTGGACAGGGTATTATATATGCTAATCACGGTCATATGAAAATTGAGAGTTTTGCTGATGCTGACTGGGAAGGATCAAAGGATGATAGGAGATCTACTACTGGTGTCTGTGTGTATCTTGGAGGGAATTTAATATCATAGAAGAGTAAAAAACAACATATTGTATCAAGATCAAGTGCAGAATCTGAATATAGGGCTATGTCCAAGGCAGTGTGTGAAATTATGTGGATTAAACACTTAATGAATGAGTATGGACTCAAGTTTGAAGAACCTGCCAGGTTGTGGTGTGATAACAAGGCAGCTATTCATATTGCATCTAACCCCATTTTTCATGAACGAACTAAACACATAGAAGTTGACTGCCATTTCATTAGGGACAAGATACAAAGTGGAGAGATAACTACTCACTATATTCACACACAGGAACAACCAGCAGATTTGTTGACAAAGGCAGTAAATGGAGATAGACTCAAGTTTTTAAGAAGCAAGTTGGGTTTAATAGATATATACAACCCAACTTGAGGAGGAGTGTAAAGAGAGGTTGTTGTTTATGTTTGTGCTTCTTTTTCTTGTGTTATTTTTGTTGCATGATATTGTGGTCCAGACTTAGTCTATTATTCATTGGGCCGCACTCATTTTATGCGAACCCTTGCTAGTTTAGCCTTAACCCTAACTAACTTTATCAACAAGTTATTATATAAGCAGTTTGTACATGTATCATAAAATTATCAGATTAATAAAAGTATCAATTCTCTTCTTTCTCTGTTCTAACAATAATGGTGGAAATTGTGATCGAATACTTTGTTTCTCTTTTATTCAAACTTTATATCACTTAGATATTTACAAAACTTTACATGGAACATCCTTGTCTCTGCTTCGATTTTCTCGGCGATGTGAAAGAAAAACAACTTAAGGACATCAGGTCATACCATACTAAACTAATTTGCGATCATGATAGTTCTCCAGTCGGGGAATAGGACTATAGCAAATATCCCCTAGTGATTACCCTGCAAGGACTAAACATTCCTTTTGACTATACAATTATTCTTTCTGCTAATTCATTAAATAAAGTTAGAGAGGCTGGTTCTCATCTTTAAATATAAAACAAATGTCTATTGTATCTATTAGTTTCATTGTCATTTAAGTTGTAATCTATTATCAAAATAATAAAGAGATTGAACATTTTTGTTTTGACTCCATTCTGTTCTTTTTTATTTAAATAGGAGTTACAGTTATCAACAACACCCCTCTCACTTGATTCAGCATCTCGCTTTATTAATCTTACAGATAAAAAGTTAACGGAACTTGAAAAGAGTAAACTCCTCGAAGATACTTTACTTGCTCGCTTTCATGGAAATACAGAAGCTTTAAGATTGCATAAAAGACTCTTACTTCAGAAAACAATTCTCAGGAATCTTAAGGAACAAATTGCCAGTTTGGAAGCTGATGTCAGTAGCAAGAATGAAATAATTTCCATGCTGAATCGACAAGTTAAGTCGAGTCCTTCAATCGACTTCAATCACAGGATGTCAGAACTTTTCCAATAGACTAGTGATTTGGAGATGAAATGAAAGGATAGTCAATATCAGTGTGAGTCGTTGGAATTTATTATGGGGGATAATATTCCGCGTATCGATTTACCAGCTCCCCGTGCTACTCCTTCCGTTGCTAAATCTACAACTTCCACTTCACTCGTTATCAAGAAATTCCCCATAATGACTAATCCTCCTCCTAGCTTAGACAAGAAGGTGGTGGGCGAATGGTGCAGGAAAGTTAAATTCGAAGTGTCAAAGTATTTTGACGAACAACAAAAAGTTAAATACTCGCAGAGCATAAATGAGTATGTCACTAGAATTCAAGAACTCGAACGCGATAACTACTTTCTTTTAAAGCGCCTCGCTGAATTTGAAAGGGAAAATAAAACCCTTAGAGGCGCAAATAGAGCTTTCAATCGTGCTTTGAAAACTAATATTGATGCAATGGACGATGCTGATAGGATAAGGAAGAAAGACAAGAAACTCAAAGAGGTCCTTCACATCGCTATCTGTCACGTTGTAGATCCTTCAATCGTAGAGAACCTAAACAAACTGCTCAAGATTTATGATAGATTCATATTCATGAAATGTATACACCCGTTCTGTACACTTGTAAATAATTTCATAAGTTATGTAAATCATGTACACTTTGTAAATATCACCTGGTTTGTGATCCTTTACTGTAATGTCATCTCTAAAACATTTGTTTGATAGCTTATACAACAATTTCTGTATTTTCTGGATCTTTCATTCTTCTTTGTTGTTTCGATTTCTCTGAAAAGTATGAAGCAAACAATATTTCTTATTGTTAGCTTGAAATTTATGTATATGTCTATGTATATCATTCGCGAAGATTAAAAAATCATCATGTTAATCATATGGTAATAAATGAAAAGTAGTTATATTTGGTGAAATGTCTAAAACCAATCTTTGGTCATGATGAGAAATAGTTAAGAATTTAACTTTAACCATATTGCTGGACTATATAAAGTCTGTTGGTGGAATATCCCGTTCTACAGCAAGGGTATAAATATTTTAGAGAATCATCCTCTAGAGATAGTTAATAAAGAGCTAAATACGAAAAAGTCTAGAAATCATTATTTGAAAATTTGTAGTAGAAATCCAATGAAATCGCAAAGTTTAGAAGCCTAAAACCCAGATTCGGGTATTAGTAGGTGATGTTTAGAAGTTAGAAACTTGATATTCGGATTCATGTATTTGTGGATGATGACTGGAAATTCATAATAACGATCTTTTTGACAGAAGTCTTTGACCTAGATTCGGACATTAGGACAGTAATAATTAATAGTCTCGAAAACCAGATTCGGGTATGATAAAGACTGTAATTGATTGATAAACACCCGAAACCTAGATTCGAGTATTAATAAACGGAGTTCTGCTTTACTCCTTAGAATTTGTCTTCTTAGACATGCATAGACCCTTTAGGCTTTGTACATGGTTGTAGTTTGATTAACAGCTTCTTGATCTTGGACGTCTTAGTCCATAATCTGATATGCCGCTTCTTGGTCCTGGCAGCTTAGTCCTTTGGAGGTATGTCATTTCTTAGGCTTGGATGTGTTAGTCCATTGTTAGATGAGCTTCTTCTTGGGCTTGGATGTCTTAGTTCGTTATTTGGGGAGCCTCTTCTTGGGCTTGGATGGCTTAGTCCGTTGTTGTCTAGTGCTCTTGGTTAGCTCATTCTTAGAGGCTGGAACCAAGGACTTATCCAACCTCCCTCCATGAGGCACTTTGACATGACCAAAGGTGCGGCCAAGTGCGTGTCGATGATTTAACCTGACCATAGCATTACGTGAATAAAAGCTTACACTCCTCCCTCCAGGAGGTGCCCTACCCTGGCCATAGAGTGGCGTGGACATGAGCTTGTCGATGCTTTAACCTGGCCATAGCATAGTGCGGATAAAGGCTTACACTGCTCCCTCCAGGATGTTCCTTGACCTGAAAAGAGGCGCGGCCAAGGGCTTGTCGATGCTTTAATTTGGCCATAGCATGGTGCGGTTAAAGGCTTACACTCCTCCCTCCAGGAGTTTCTCTACACTGGCCAACTTGGTGCGGACAGAGGCTTTGACCATTAAAGGTAGTGTCCAAATGCAAGGAGTATTTCACTCCCAACCATGTAGACCTTTCTTAGAAAAGTAATTCTTTATTGACTTTATTCATGATCTCTTTAAAAATGTTTTGATTTTGCCTTGATGGAAAAAGCTTATTATCATTCCTTTCAGGTCTCTACAATGGTTAGTCTCATGTCCGTTCATCATGTGGAAATGGCAGTAGGATCTCCTCAAATTTCTTTCATATTTTGGCTTCTTTTTCTGTGATAGCCAATAACTGATCTCATCCTTAGTTAACAAGTAGACATTCTATGGATGTTGTTAAGTTGCATTCTTTAGGAAGCCTGGACTTGAAACTCGTTTCTTGAGGATGGCTTCTAAATCTTTTAGTACTCGACTCTGGTGTTTCCCTTTTGATAACTGGTTTCTCTTCAAAACTCTTTAGGTTCCGGTGTAGGCATTGTCCCACTTGCAACTTGACCCCATTTGTGTGCAACGACATTGTAATCAACCATTATTCCTTCTTCAAAGATTGTGCCTTTGGTGTAATGCTGAATTGTTTTTCTCATTTGGTTAAATAAATTGTCACTCCCTTTTTCTTTCCTCCAAAGGCAAAGATTGGAGTGGGGCCAACATGGAAAGGGTTTGAACTCCATTTAAGTGGATCATAGGCTTCAAATTTCTTTTTCCTTATGATTCTTAAAGCCTTCATTCTTAATAGTTGTTCTTCTTGGAGATTCTTATCATTAGCTGTCTCTAGGGAGAATCCATTTAAGTGTGGTTTGGAAGATCCTTGCTCAGACCATTCAACTTTGTTAGCCATGAGGAAGTTAAACCAAAAGTAGATAGGCTTGAAATTGAGTTAGGTTAGAGACAAGTGGTGTTCAGTGTTCAAGCAGAAACTCGGTGGTTCGAGTCCTCCTTCTGGCTCTAAAATGTTAACAAGAAAACTTGTCAACACAAAAAGTTGTTTTTAGGACGAGATTAGTCCTTTTTGATATCTTTTGGTTCAGTAGAAGAAGGAAAGATGTGGATAATCCTTTCAATTCACCCTTCAAATAGGTTCTTGTTATAATAGCTTTCTCTTATTAACCTTTCGACCCAGTCGAAACGCTCAAATTCCTTTCGTTTTGACCTTTCGAACTGAATGAAGTCGCTTAATTACCCCTTCGAAACAGTCCTTTCAAAGCTGTTGCGAAAGCCTAATGGATAACTCTAAGGTTCAAGGTTATGATCAATTTTGAATGGTTTTGACCTTGTCGAAAGCTGGAGCCTTAAGTATCTTTGGTTTGGATTGGGAATTAAAGGTAAAACTGGATTGGGGTAAGGTTTCGAACCACTCAAAAGTAGAAGTTCAACGAAAGGTGGCCTGGAGTCTATAACTGGAATTACCCGAAAATGCAGGGGTTTCGACCAAGTTGAAAGAGGCCTTTCGATGTGGTCGACACCTGTAAAGTACGATTAGATCTAATGAAAGCTTGTGAAACAGCTAAGTAATCAAAAATATTAAAGGCTTCCCTTTTGTAACTCAACAAAGACTTTATTGCTCAATTTTCCCAATTCAATTTACAAATTAGGGTTTATAAATTTTAGAATTAAGAAAATACAACTATAGAATGACTGAGTTCGGATCCCCAAAACTAGACCCTTTGGGTCTTATTTATAGATGCGGGTCAGCACCTTTCGACCCAATGCTTTCGACCTAGTGGAAAGGTGGCTTCAAAATTGTCTTTAGAATGCTTCCACCTTTGTTCAAAGGGATAGTTGGGCCTTTCTTCTCTATGTTGCATCGTAGGAGCTTTCGACTCTGTCGATAGGCTGTATCCAAGGGTTTTGAAGGTGTTGCAATACTGATGGTTTTGACTCTGTTAGTTGCTTCTGAACTTTTTCTTATGACTTTATGCGGAACCTCTCTGGATATTAATGGCTTCGACCGGTTTGAAAGGTTTGGTTAGGCTTTTGAAATGTTTTTTCTGACCAATGCATGTTTCTGAGTAGTCTGAGTGAAGGCGAAACCTTTGGTTTCGAAAGGTTTGGCACGCATATGAAGAGTTGTCATTCCTTGTCTTCGAAAGATGTTTCTTTAACTCATTTGAAAGGTTGTCTTGAATGTGGAATCATCTGCCTCGAAAGGTGGTCACCGAAGTGGAAGAGCACTTTCGACCATTTCGACCCCTTCGAAAGGTTGTGAGTCTTCTGGACTTTGGCTGTAGCATCCCTTCGACTCCTTCGAAAGTTCTTGCTGGAGCTTCTTCCTCTTGATCTTCTTTGTCTTCTATTCAAAGTGGTTTCGACAAGGTCGAAAGGATATTTGATAGTAACAATTCTGATTCTTGAATGATGTGTTGCCATAGAATCCATCTTTCAGTGGAACTATTACTTGCATATACCACAGTTTGTACAAGTTGAAATCCTCCAGAGTTTAATGCAGACAGATTAATGTGTTGTGTAGAGGTAGATAGAATTGAAATGCTCCAAACAGAAGTATCCCATATCACCAAGATTCTGCCTGTACAATGGGCATAATTATTAGTTACCAGACCCCAATTTCTTTGGAGTTTTTTCTCAAGCATAGTTAAGTTATAACTATTTAATTTATTCTCTACTAAGCCAACAATTGTGGCTTAATTTAGTTAGGAGTTTGAATACATCACAAATACGTCGTGGTGTATTCATACCCCTAACATTCCATGTGATCAAACTCATTTAAATAAGGAATTTCCCCTCAGATTTCTTTTAGGTGGAGCATGAAAAGGTGCAACTTTTTTACCTTTACCTTTCTGCTAATAATTTGGATTCTTTGTAATAAAGCTTTCAACGTCCACTGTCTCATCTACTTGTGCTTTTTCCTCTATAGCATCAACAACATGTTGCAAATCATATTTATCTATAGAAGGGGAAGATCTTAGTCCAGAAAGTCAAGGTGATCAATTGAAACATTTTCTGGTGGCTTCTCAGTTGCAAACTGGTTTTCATTGTCATGCTGGTTCTCTATATGCTCTGTGTTTTTAACTTTAAAGTCTACCTCTAGATCATCATCAGTTTGCCCGGTGGTGGTCGATGGACAAGGCTTATCCTTAGGAATCCACTTTGGCTCTGATGTTGTTATGTGAACAGAGTTTCTGTGACCAATGATATTTTATCACAATATAAGGAATATACTCATATTCAACCAAGATTTCTTTTTTATTGCCATTATGTAATAACACAAGGATTTTAACAACCAGGTTAGACTTAATATTAATCATAACTTGGATACGTGCAAATTTTATATATCTTTTAAGTGTTCATCAATTTGTAGTGGAATCCCGATATTACTGCATATCGTTGACAAGGCAGAAGATGTCCACATTTCCATATCAAGATTGAACAGTTTAATCAAATCTGAACTTCGTAGCATCTCAAGTCATAAAATCATATCTTGCATGCCATGAATTAATAGTTAAAAGTTTACCAATACGAATATGTGTTAGAAGCAAGCACTCTTTCATAATCTTCCTTATCTTCAAATTGAACTGCATAGTAGTAATCTGGAGCATTATGTGTATGAAAAGCACCGCCTGGTTTCCAAACCTTCTGAATTTGTTCTCGTAGTTTATGATACGCGATCTTATATCCAACGGGATGTAGAACGATAGTATTGGTCTAGTAGTTCTTTGATTCTTGATTTGTACCTTTTGGAATATAAACATAACCTTCAGGATGCCTTACATACATCAACTTCTTTTCATCTGTGCATTGAGATTCTGATCTTTTCCCTCAAAGAATGTCAGCATAGGTTCGACTTCCTTCATCTGGTGAATCTTTAACAGATGACATGTGAGGTGGAACAGTTGTGGGTGGTGGGTTCAGCGGTTTTTTTGAAGATGATGGTGGGTAGTTATTTGCATGTTCCGCCATGTTTCTTTTTTTGTTTAACTTATATATATATACACACACATACGTAAATATATATATATATATATATATATATATATATATATATATAAACTAATGTTTATAAAATGCCCAAAAAATATTCTGATAAATATAAATATGACCGATGTTGCGCCCAACTCGGGATACTTCTTTTTTAATTTTGAAATATATATATTATTTGAATATCCGCATAGAAAATTTAAAATATTAATATAAAATTATTTTCAAAACTTTATGATGAATTTTAAATTTCCAGTAAATCATAAATGACATTTTATGTTTTGAATATTTATTACATAACTTTAGGATCAATTACTAATGTTAAATTGATTTTTTATTCTTGGATTTTATTTAAAAATATTTAAAAAAAATTGTTTTTAAAATTTATTTACCGAGTGTATATTTTATGATAATTTTATTTTGTAAAATATAAAATGATATTTTCATAATATATTTATATAATTAATTTATTTATTAATTAACTAAAATAATATTTAAATAATATATATATATATATATAAATTAAAACATTTTTATCTTTGCCAAACAATTACATCGTTTACATATAAAATTTATGATCATATTCGATTAAAGTATAATGTTATAATTAAATCATAAACTATATATATCTAATTAAATACTATATATTAAAGCTTTCAATAAAAAGATGTTTTTTTAATTATAAAGCTGTATTGATATGATACGTATATGATAAAAAAATTTGTATCTAAGTATATATGAACACACAACCAACCTAATCGTAAGAATAAATTTGTATATCAGACTCGTCACCTAACTAATAGTATTATATATATATATATGTTTATATATATACGTATACGTATATATATAATCATTATATGTAAACATAAATGATTGTAAATAAGTTAGATATGTACATATAAAAAAGCCTAAAAGCACACCTTGAAATGATGATATAAACTCCTTAAAACGATTTTCAATCCAAAAGAGTGCTCGTCCTTGAACTGTTGACAATCGGCTCTCGAATAACACTTGATTTAATTTGAGCTTAGGAAATTAGAGATATGGGGGGAATTTTGGCCAGACCTAGAAGGATTCGGAGGCTAAAAAAAGCTCAAAACTAATATGGTTAGAGAAGCTTATACGAGAAGAAGTTAGAGATATTTTAGGATCAATGTCCTACATCTCTTACCAATTCTCTTCCATCTTGGCCCTCCATTTCAAAGACTTTCTTGCATCAGCTTATTGCCGCACCTACCCCTCATTATCACCAAATATGATCGACCCTTATATGGGATTTAAATTCTTTTAAAGCCCAAACAAATAATTTGCAAGTAAATCTAAGTTAATGCTTATCGATATCGTATATCGATTAATATATCTATAACTATTTTAAATATATTTAATAATATTTTTTCAACAAATCAAATCAAATCTTATAACTAATATTTCACCAAAGTTAATTAATTTATAATAATTATAAATTAATAAATCATTTGCTCAAAGAAGAATTTATCTTTCCAATTGTGTGACTGGTTAGATGTAACTTTTGTTAGCGATTAACATCAGACTTTTCGAATATTAACGTTCACACGTCACTTAATAGGCGGTGTGACATTTTGACCAAATTTATCGTTTACTTGGTTTCGGTAAAATCCAATTTTACTTTGTTAAGAATTACCCAGTTGTGACTATTGTTTACAACAATTCTCTTCGGCAAAACTATATCACTTTGGACTTATCGAATTTGGTAATGGTCAAAATTCCAATATCGTCCACATTCAACTCTAAAGTCCAAACACAAGTCCTTAGTTCAATAACAATAATCATTATTAACTTTAATGCTCTAGTCAGAGACTTTGAGTTGACTTGTAGCGGATCTTTTCTCATGCTGTCAGTGTTTGAATGGCGGACAATCTATGTTCGACTGTCGGTCTTATTGTTTGCATTATTTAGCACAACATCGTCCCCAAGACGGGAAGGTATGATAAGATTTATCCTTGGGTGCGGAAGGCCACCTATGCAGTTATGGATAGTATAACTGTCAATTAGGCACACACTCTTATGATTCATTTTTCCGATTAGAGATTTGGCACCCCACGGAGTTATTTTCCGTATTATCACCTATTTACTCTCGTCTTCGGATGATACAGGGTGAATCTTAGTTGGGAGACTGCCTAGACGAAGGTCCCGCCTGCCAATGATAGAGCCTTTCTTAGGAAGATGGGACTTCCTTTTCCATCGGTTGTAGCAGCCGAAGCAGGAGGCGGAGCAGGGTTAGGGCACCGAGGAATATTAGAGTCCCAAGTTAGTTTATATTTGATAGGTCCAGACTGAGCTCCAGGGGATCTGCACCGATCAATGAAAGATAAGGACCGAGCTAAAGCTAGAGTCATGAGATTGGGTGCTTAGCCGTTGTGCTTATATCTTTTCGAGGTAGGGGCAATAGTTCAAGTTCCTATCGAGGATCTGGACTGTCTCATAGTCTATAGGTAGTGTTTTAGGTTCTGTAGTGTAATTTTCTTTCAGCATTTGTTCCTTCCATTTTAGGCTATTCGGCTGTAATTGTTAGTTTTCCTCTTTTTAAGACGCGCACAATATTATGAGATGTATTTCTATTTTACCATGTTATTTTTTTCAAATATGTGAACCGCTCTTATACGTATGTTTGGAAGAAACAGTATAAATATGAAAATCTCATAAGGCACTTAACTAGTAGTAAAATGCAATATATGATTGGAAATTTTAAATACATAAAAATTTTAGCTAGAGAAGGACATGTTAAATTTGTTTTGGAATTACGGGTCATTGTTCATGTTCCTCAAAAGCTAATTTTTTTGAATAAGTTAACGACATTTTTAAATTAAATGTCAAGTTTTATGGTTTAAGATTAGTCGAAAAACATTAGAATTGAACTTATGCATTTAGCACATAACTGACTTTCGACTAACGCTAAAACTGTGGCTTGAATTATCAAAATTTTTGAGAAGAAAAATATTTTGAAAAGTTTCTCTTGATTTAAAAAGTTTCGCTTGGAAAAAAGTTTTGATTTATTTTAAATTATTTTTGGCGCTTAAATAATTTTTAGAATTTTTGCCCAAATTTTATTTCAAGGGAAACTTTGTGTTTAAATATATTTAAAATTTTATTTTCAAGCGATATATAAATTTAAAAAGGAAATAAGGGTTTTATAATGTTTTTGATTTTGAAGAAAGGAAAGTGGATTAGAAATGCGATAGGACCGACGATATGATAAAATGCAAGTGATAAGATGGGAAAAGCTATTTTAGACTTCGATCGGTCCAAGCATTGGCAGCTAGGATTTGCCATGGCCAAACGGCCATGGATTTTATGCAATTAGATCTAACGGTCGTGGTTGATTTGAGTGCCTATAAATTCAGGCCTAACCCTCTCTTCTATTCTCATATTTTTTTGGAAAGAGTACCGAAACTCTACCATCTTCTCATCTCCACTATTTTCTAAATTGTAAAATATAATATTTGTATTTGTGTACGTACAAATTTGAGAAGAGTAGAAATCAAATAAGAGAAGAAGAGAGGTGAATCAACACTACATGATAACGAGGTAATATTTATTTATTTATTTGTATTTATATTTTCTTCAACCTCGAATCTCTTCTCAGTTCTGTAATTTTGATATATATATATATATATATGTATGTATGTATGTATGTATATGTATGTATGTATGTACGTTTTTTCTTACATATTTCTTGAAATAAGAAAGAATTGGAGTTGAATCAAAGGTTTTACTTCAGTTCTAAAGTTTTGGAACGTTTTTAGAAGGTGAGTGGAAAATTTATAAATTGTTTATGATATTGAATATATTCGGTTGACATACATTTGATTTTTGCCTAAATGAATAAGTATATGTGAATTGCAGGCTAAAATTGAATGTATTATACATTGCCTACATATTCTTGGGAGATTTGATTAGAAAAAGTGTTACACCATGATTTCGAAATCAGTCTCAAAAGTTATAAATATTAATATTGATTCGGTATAAAATTTATTCTAGATCTAAAATTGGGTTGTAGATTATTAGTATGTTTTGATTATTACCGTAATTATGTTGAATGGGAGATTTTCCGTAGTTAATTTGTGAAACGAACGTCCAATTGAATTTTTATGAATTTGTTTATGTTTCCAAATTGTATAGAAAATGCAGCGTTTGATTTAATAAGAAATATATGAAAATGAAAAGGAAGAGATGTGTATAGTACAAATTTATTCTTCGTATTTTATACCGTCTATTCGAATAAATAGAAAATAATCATTCCTTATAATTTCAACTAGACAAATCTTTCTTTTTATTCTTGATCTTTTGTTTAAACTAATTTATAGAAATCACAACAGAGGATTTCCTTAAAAATTAATTTCGGCAAATTAAATATGGAAAAGAATATTCTGATTAAAGATTTGTGACTATGATATATTTGGTAGAAGTAGGAATTTATACATATTTATACACGCTAATAAATACCTAACCAATATGACAATTATGCGTAATGCTCACTTGGGTATTTGTTATACGTATATAGAAAAAAGTTTTGAATGATTAATAGAAAATAGGAGGAAAATTTGGAAAGGTGGTAACTCCAATTGGGTAATAATGCGAAATGGATTTGAGAGTTACAAGTAATTAACATGGTAAATGGATTAATGAGACTGATAAATAAAGAAGTTAGGCTGATAACTATAGAATAATTAGAAAGGGTTACATAAATATCCTAGGAAATGTCCGTTAGGATGATATTCTTTATCATGGAAAAATTGACATTTATGAAAGAAGCGAATAAAAGGGATTTATGGGTAATTGAATATTTGAGGTAAATTATATATCCTTGAATCAATAGAAGAAGGTTAGTAAGCTAAGTCCAATATCCAACTTAGGATGATAAAGCTTTGTAGTAATAAAGCCTAGGATAATATGGCTTAAGTTAGTAAAGCCTAAGATTATTAATTGGACTTAGTAGATTGGGGTACGAGGGTAACAGAGTTACATAACGAAAGTTTGTCCTTCATTTTGAGGGTACCAGCAATTTTGTACAATTCCTACTGATGTGAGACATCTTTAACCATAAGACCCATAGAATAATTAATTGGGCTATGAAGATTAGGATGTGAGGTCAGTAAAGTGACACAATGGAAGTTTGACCTTTACTCTTAGGCTATCAGTAGCTATGTACACTTATAACTGATGTGGGGCATCAACAATCATAGGACCTACGGAAAACGATTATAGGAATAATAGGATCTACTTAGGGATTAGAGGTATTAAGTGATTGTCTGAAGACCCGCCTCTTTTCTAGTTAAAAAGTATTAAATGGTCCAAATTATCGATTAACAGCGGTAGTGGATATGTCAGAAAGGGTTCGCTTCAGGATTGAGGTATTAAGTGACTAATATACGGTCTACCTCTCTCCTATATATAAATATTAAGTGTCCTAGTGAGATTCCAAGCAATGTCAGCTAGATAGTACTAGTGAGGAGTCTACCTTTGGGAATATGTATTAAATAACAAAGACCTGCTTAGAATATAGGTATTAAATGGTCAGGGGTCCGCTTATTCCTTATTAATAAGGTATTAAGTGGCTTGGGCACTGTTTCTCACATGACAAAGACTTTAATGACAATAGATGCGTTAGTAGTATGGCTATTATGTATTATAAAGCCATAAATAGTGGTTAAAGGTCTTTGTAGCTAGGACCAATAGACTAACGATGACAATGCTAGGAATCCGCTTCATATTTGGAAATATTAAATGGCTGATAGACTTATGTTAGTATTTTGTACCTTGGGATAAGGGTAGGTAGACTAACTACACTAGGTAGGAATATCGTGTGTGCAATCTTAGGTTAATTTTGTTAACCATAAAATAGCAGACATAAAAATAAATGGAAACCAATGGTGTAAATTTATGTTATAGACACTGTATAGATTTCCAGGCACGAGAACGTTGTTCTGACCCCCTCCTCATTATAACTCATATGATATATTTAGAGGAATACATCACTGGAGTTGGACGTGATTGGTTATTGGAGATGTCTTTTTATCTCTCATGCTCGGTACTGATGTGGCAGTTTGGTATCCAAGGAATACCATTAATTCCAAGGTAGTAGACATAGTCAGTATTTATATCGTATTATTATTTCTGTTGTGAGTTTAGATTTTTATAAATCTATGATAATGCTCATGCTTATTTGCAGGTACCAAATCCAACAATCCGTGCTTTGATGGACTTGGGTTCCAATTTTTGTCGAAATTTGGGCTCATTAAAGTGCGGATTGTTATAGGTGCAGTATGGTTCCTTTGAAGGTTCACAATCTTGCTGAGGTTCTAATTGGGCTTATGGTTCTAATTCTTAAAGATTTTTGGGATTTGATTTTAGAATCACAACCTTCTTAGTGTTACTGGAAACATCAACCACTTCCTTTTTCATATCCAGTTTTCGGGATTCCTCCTTAATTCAGAGGTCAGTAATCTAACTTTCAAGTGAAAATTCTTTATTTTTATGTCTAAGCTTGTTTTCGAACTCTTTCCAACTAGGGGGCAATTTATCAATAAGTACTACAACTTGAAACTATTCGTCAATAGTCATATCTTCGAAGATGATCTCATGAGCTATTTTCTGAAGCTCATGAGACTAGGTCTCTATTGACCTATCAGCAAACAACTGATATTTAAGGTAGCGGCTGACTGTGTATTTCTTTACTCTAGCTTCCACCGTGTCATACTTCTTCTACAGTGCCTTGCAGATCTTATTAACCGATTTTTCATCTGCATTGTAGAAGTCACATAGGTCATTGTAGATGCCTTTCAGAATGAAGTTTTTGCACAAATAGTCATGCTCGATCCAAGATTGCTGCTCCTTGCTCTCTGCTTCGGTGGATGGCTTTGACATTGGCGGTTTTTCAGTGGTCAAAACATAAACCACCTTTTCATTGTTAAGAAAAATTGCATCTTCTGCCGCCATCTTTTGGCGTGTAGCTCCTCGAATCTGAAGGGCCTGTTGGTGTCTGGCGGTACCATTTCAGTAAAATCATCAATCGCCGCCATTTGTAGCAGGTAGAATCATGTTAAACTTTTAGATCTGACTGATGGAAATGGTTGTATCGCATACTTAATTGCTTTCTTTAAGACAATCCACGGCTTAGCCTCAAGGTGCAAGGCTAGCTATCGACCGCTCCGTCCCTAAGATAAATAGCCTCTAAAATTTGGTAGATTTGCTATTTGAACGACAACAAATCTTTTTGAGTTTATCACATTCTAATTTCATTACTTGGAAGAATTCTGCAAAGAGAGAAATGATAGAGGGAGAAGAAGAAGAAAGAAAATTAACTATTGCCTTATATTTTTCCTTTTGCCTATCTATCATTTAAATGGGTGGAATGGAAATTGTATGCATTACTAAAATGAAGGATTGTTAATGGATCTGAAATTACTTTCATTCATTACGAATTTTATTACCATTAATTTTTGCAATGGCTCGATAATAATAGCTCATAAATATATTACCATTGTACAATGTCATTCATACAATAGTTAAAATTCCAACAATTGTCCAACTATATTTTTTACTCTTTACACATACAATATATCCTAGTACAACCGTGCAACTATAACGAACCTCCGTCTAACAGGGCCGACCTTAGACAAGGGTCATTACAATGACCATCCATCATAACTTACTTTGAATTCATGCTTCTATTTGATGGAAATAAGAAATTATTTAAGAAATTGAGGGTTTTGATTTTCGCTGGAGATTTCTCTTATCGCAGGTAAATGAAAGGGAGAAGAAAGAAGCGTAGTTTATAAGAAAAGTCAGCATGAAGAATAGACCATGCGATTAAATTTAAATAAATGGATAGGATTTGCATAAGAATATGAAAAGACGGGAAATCACGATGCTAAAATAAGGTGAGTTATCTAAATAGATGACTTGAAAAGTCAAAGGCATCCCTTCGCAAGGGGGGCAAGTGTTACCACCAATTCTCACTTCAACCTTGTTGAAACCAAGATAAATAGAAGAGAAGGGTGTACAAGAGAACATCGCATCAAGACAGCCTTACGAAGAAATCAAAGGGATGCTACAGTCAAGGCTCAAATGTGTTGCAAGTTTTTGAAGGGGTCGAAAGGGTCGAAAGCACCCTTGCGCTTCAATTGCTTCCTTTTGAAACAATTGCTTTTGCCTGCATGAAGATGTTTCGAATAAGTTGAGGCATACCTTTCGAAGGCAGCAAATAACAGCCACTCACATGCGCACCAAACCTTTCGAAACCAAATTTTTCGCCTTCATTCAAATTACTTAGGAAGATATTTTGTTAGGACAACCCTTTCGAAAGCATAACTAAGCCTTTCGGACCGGTCGAAATCTTTCACAACTAAGAGGGGTTCCGCATCTATCCGCAAGTATGTCATCAAAAACTACATTCCGTGTTGAAACCAAGAGTATTTCAATACCTTCGAAACCCCAAGGATGTACCTCTTGACAAAGTCGAAAGCTTATGCTCCTTCTTACTGGCAACAACGAAGCAACATAGGGTGAAAAGGTGCATCTACCCCTTTCGATGAAGACGGAAGCATTAGAATCCATTCAAATGCAATGCAGAAGGATGCGAAAGTGTCAAAGGTAACAAAAGGTCTACAAGGCCACCTTCCGACCAGGTCGTAAGCACTGAGTCGAAAGGTGCCAACCCGCACCTATTTATAAGACCCTAGGGGTCTGGTTTTGGTATTCGAATTCTTTCACTCGATTCTTGTATTTTCTAAAAGTTGTAAACCTTAATTTTGAAATTAGATTGGGAATGTTGTCAGTTTGTATCACTTGAGTTTAATGAAAGCATGATTATGTAATTTTTGAATATTTTGTGGATTTGATAGTTCTTTTGGATTCGGTTTATAAACTTCTTGTATTGACTTGGTCGAAGGGTCACCTTTAGAGTTAGCCGGAACCCTTAGTTTAACCAATACCCTTAGAGCCTTAACCTCAACCCTTATGTTGACGAAAGGTTAGCTTCCGAAAAAGTCAAAACCAATCTATCAAACACACATCCTTAACTCATTAAAGCCAACCTTAAGGCCTATCCAACTGAATCGAGAGGGAGGTATCGACAGAGTACTAAAGCAGATCAACTGGTTCATAAGGCAATATAAGAAGGATTTTACCATTTCATTTTAGTCGAAAGGTTAGATAAGAAAGAGTTTCAACTACAATAACCGATTCGAAGGGTAAACTAAAGTGAATAGAATGGATTATAACCAACTTAACCTGATTAAGTAGAGTCGACTATTGTCATCTTTTTAAAATAAAGTCTCGAAAGGGATATCTACACTTTGGAACCAACTTTGGGGTGCTGACAAGTTTTTTTGTTAATATTTTAGCACCAGAATGAGGGTTTGAATTTCTAATCATGTTGAACTTCCAACACAATTTTCCTCTAATCTAATTTTATTCCGAGCTTATCCACTTTATACTTTACTTCATGATGATTAGCAAAGTCAAAAGATTCGAGCAAGATTCCTCGGAGCCACATCTAATTGGATTCTCCCATGAAACAGTTCATGATTCAAATCTACATGAAGAACAACTGTTAAAAATGAATGCTTTATAGATCATAAGGAAAAAGAAAATTGAAGCTTACGATCCAGTTAAATGGAGTTTAAACCCTTTTCATATTGGCCTCACTCCTATCTTTGCCTTAGGAGAACTGAAAAATGAAAGTGATAACTTGTTTAGTCAAATGAGGAAAACAATTCAATTCTACACCATAATCTTTGAAGAAGAATGATGGCTGGTTACAACGCCTTTGCACACAAATGGCATCAAGCAACGAGTGGGACATTGCCTACATAGGAATTTCAAATGGTTTTAAAAAAAATCAACCCTTAAGGGTGGAACTCCAGAACGAAGTAATAAAAGACCTAAAAACCATCCTCGAGAACTAAGCTTCAAGTTGAGACTTCCTAAGGAATTCAATTTAACAACATCAAACGAGAATGTTTATCTATTAACCAAGGAAGAGCTTAACTATTGACCATCACAGAAGAAAAAAACCAAAATATGAATGGGATTTGGGAGGATCCTATTGCCATTACCATATGATAAATGGTCATGAAACAAATCAATGTAGAGCACTCGAAGGAATGATAATCAACTTTTTCAGATAAGGAAAAATTAATGGGTTTGTAAAAAGATCCTAGATGAAGTCAATAAAAAAACTACTCTACTAAGGAAAATCTACATGGTTGGGAGTGAAATTCTCCTTGCACTTGGATGTTACATTAAATGGTCATAGCCTTTATCCGCGCTGAGTTGGCCAGGCCAAAGCGCCTCCTGGAGAAGGTTAGAGTAAGCCTTTATCCGCGCCACGCTATGGCTATGTTAAAGCATCGACAAGCCTTTGGCCGCGCCACATTATGGCCAGGTCAAGGCGCCTCCTAGAGGGAGGTTAGAGTAAGCCTTTATCCACGCCACGCTATGGCCAGGTTAAAGCATCGACAAGCCCTTGGCCACGCCACGCTATGGCCAGGTCAAGGTGCCTCTTGGAGGGAGGTTAGAGTAAGCCTTTATCCGCGCCATGCTATGGCCAGGTTAAAGCATTGACAAGCCCTTGATCGCGCCACCCTATGGCCAGGACAAGGTGCCTCCTGGAAGGAGGTTGGGTAAGTCCTTGGGTTTTGCTGGTGGATAAGCTAACCAAGCGCACCATACAACAATGGACTAAGACGTCCAAGCCCAAGAATTGGCATATCAAACAACAGACTAAGACGTTCAAGCCCGAGAAGAGGCATATCAAATGATGGACTAAGACGTCCAAGAAGCGACATATCAAATGATTGACTAAGACGTCTAAGCTCGAGAAGTAGTAAATCAAACAACAACTACATACAAGGCCTAAAAGTTTGACACATGTCGAAAGAGACAAAACCCAAGGGACAGAATAAAACAGAAGGCTTGAATAAGAATCTACAGCCTCCAACTAATCATCAAAGAAGAATTTCTGAACTTCACTTATTAATACCCGAATCTAGGTTTCAAGTCTTTCATATTGAGTTCGGGACTTCATTTATTAATACCCGAATCTAGGTTTTGAAGCTATTACTATTAATTACTGAACTTCATTCATTAATGCCCGAATCTGGGCCTAAAATTTCTGTTAAGAAGATTATTATTATGTATTTATGGTTATCATCCACTAATACCTAAATCTGCGTTTCAAATAACCTAACTTTTAAATTTCATTTATTAATGCCCGAATCCGCGTCATTGGACTTATACTATGAATTTTCAGACAATTATTTCTGGACTTCTGTAACACGATCATTATCGACTTCCTATTAGTTATCTCCAGAAGCTGAATTTCTAAACATCAATAATTAAATTCTTAATTGAATTAATCTCTGGTATTCCATCAATATAACTGAAGTTGAATTCCTGGTTTTCTCTCATCATTACCAAAGATGGGTTTCAAGACATTCAACCAATTCAATTATAGAATCACTTTTCACTTACTATCATATGTCAACATAATTATCTGTTAACCTCTACAAGTAATGTTGATAAACTCCTATATTGATTTCAAGTTAACGATAAGGGATATTGTTTACTTCATGTTTTTCATGGAAAGGAGATCAGTAAAATGGATTGGAGGATCCAGCAAATACAAAAATCATAGTACAAGTTATCAAAGGGCTGATTCAAAAACAACATTATAAGAAAGGACTACAAACCAGGTGATATTTACAAAATTATCATAATTTACATAATTTATGAATTTATTTACAAGTATATTTTTTTTAGGAGAACGGTTGTGTAGCAGGAAGCTACACAACCGATTAGTAGTATATATAAATATTAGTGGTTCAATCAACAAGCCCGATCGGTAGCGAAATCAGAACAACAAAATAAGTGTTTAGGTTACAAACATCATGCCAGTTAATAAATAGAGTTTAATATACATACTTAGCCAAAGATTATCGGAAAAACTACAGCGTAGAGTAATCGCAAATCGTTGAAAGAAAAAACAGTCCATCCCTTAGATAGCCCCATGCTGGCCAGTTGGTGCAGCTGAGGACGCACTACCCACCGATTCATCCGAGGGGGACCTTTCTGCAGGAAGGCGAAATCTGAAAGGAGCCGAGGAGGAAGAGCCTGCCCAATAAGCAAAGATATTAGAAATTTTACTGCATAAGACGAATCGCGAGTTGGTGGGTTTATTGAAGACGAAGGCGTTTCTTTCTTTCCAAATGACCCAGCAGAAGATGGCTAGAAGGATGTCTAGATGATGATTAGGTGAACTGTATTGCCAATGATCAAAGAAATCCGCGATTGAGAAGGTTTTCCCAAGATTGTGTACGCAAACCGAAACCCAAATGTGGAGTGATACGTCGCAGTCAAAGAAAAGGTGTCGGATTGATTCGATTTCAGAGTTATAGAAGACACAATTCTGGTCCGATGGGATATTCAGACGAGTGAGGCGATCTTTGGTATTAACCCGGCCATGGATGAGGCACCACTGGAAGAATTTGATTCGGGGAGGGATATGGCATTTCCAGACACGAGAAAAGGCAAACAGCCTTCCAGGGTGGCTAAGGAAGGAGTAGCATTGGGATATAGAGAAGCCACTGGAGGGAGCAAGGGCCCAGGAATGGTGATCCGGCAAAACTGGGTTTAGGACAACTGATTGCAGGAGGTTGAGGGCATATAGCAGCTCAGAGAGGGTGTCGTCGTCGAAAAGGGAAGGGGGGCACAAGCTGGGTAGGCTAAGATTGACGGCATCCTCCACTGACAAAAAGGGGAGATTGGAGGAGGAGAAATAGGATGGGAAGGAGCGATTAAGTGGGGAGAGGCTGTGCCAGTAATCATACCAGAAAAGGCAATTAGCGCCATTGCCTAGGTTCACTTGAAGTAGAGGTTTAATGGTCAACTGATGCAAGAACTCCTGACCAAAAGGGTGAGGGCTTGGAGAGTGGAGCAAAGTGGAGGGCATGGAATGGATCCGCATTGTAATGGTAAGCCAGGATCCAGTCCTTCCAAATGAACTGGCCCGGTGAGAGGAGACGCCAGAGCCATTTAGCGAGAAGCGCCTGATTGAAAGTAAACAGGTTGGTGATACCTAGTCCGCCGTGGTCTTCGTGCAAGCATATGATTCTCCAGTTCACCAGATATTTGGCTCTCCCCCCATTCCAAAGGAAAGAGTGTCCAATAGAATCAATTTTTTTGGATACCCAGCTAGGAATTTTGTGGAAAGAGAGCCAGTAGAGAGGGAGGGCAGAAAGTACCGCTTTGACCAAGACAAGCCTACCTGACGTCGATAAAGTGTTCGCTTTCCAGCCTGCAAGTTTAGATTCAATTCTGGATACAAGGGGAAACCAGTCCAAACGATGAAGCTTAGTGGGGCGCAGGGGATGCATAGATAGGATATTGGAAAAGTCTCAATGCTACAGTTGAGAGAGGAGGCGATGGAGGGACCGAGATGATCAGCATTTCCAAGCATGATGACAGAGCTTTTATTAAAATTAATTGAAAGACCAGAGATAAGTTCGAAAGTATAAAGAAGAACCTTAAGGCAATGGATGTGCTCGGGGGAAGGGGAGACGAAGAGGATCGTGTCATCTACGAACTGTAAGTTAGATATCATTAGGTCAGAGTGAGAGTTGGGGTTAGGATTGAGGGGACTGATACCAGCCAAGTGATTATCAGCTGTCGCCAGTTTGATCATACAGTTGAAGACATCCGCAACCATGATGAAAATGAGCGGGGAAAGAGGGTCTCCCTGTTTGAGGCCCCTAGCTGATTTGATAAGACCTCCAGAGGCGCCACCGATCTGGATCGAGGAAAGGCTCGAATTCAGTATACATTTGATCCAGTTGCACCACTTAGGTGGGAATCCTCTATGCATTAGAAGCTCAAGAATGAAGTTCTAATTGACAGAATCAAAGGCCTTGGAAAAATCTAATTTTAGGAGGACCCCTGGGATGTTGTTGGAATGACAAAAGGAGATTACTTCTTGTGTTGCCGCGACACAGTCCAGGATGTTCCTACCTTTGATGAAGGCCGATTGTTCTGCTCCCACAAGCAATTCCATGTGATTTTGGAGGCGATTGGCAAGGACCTTAGTTATCAGTTCAAAGGTGGTGTTAAGCAGGCTAATGGGTCGGAAGGCTGAAAGGGAGTTGGCTCCATCGGATTTAGGAAGAAGAACAATGTTGGCATAGTTAAGGCGGGCTATGGCCATAGGGTTGGAATAGAATTCGGCACACAAGTCTAGGATATCTTCTTTGACAACCCCCCAGAAATGCTTGAAGAAAAATGGGCCAAAGCCATCTGGTCTAGGGGATTTGTTGTCGTCCATATCTCTGAGGGCAGCCAGGATCTCCTCCTCCGTGAAGGAGGAGTCTATAGGGATGGACGATGGATTAGGATAGAGTAAGTTCCAATCTATGGGAGGATGGGGAGGGGAGGGTTTACCAAGGATGGAGCGGTAAAAATCGGAAAAGAGGTTTAAGATAATGGCGGGATCAGATATTGTGTTGTTGTTATGCACTATTTCTGGGATGGATAAGGATCTGCGCCGGCCATTGGCTAATTTGTGAAAATAAGAAGTGTTTTTGTCGCCATCTTTTAGCCACTTGGCTTTTGACCGCTGTTTCCATCCAATCTCTTCTTGCTTCATTAGTCTTTCAAGCTCAGCTTCTAAGTTCGCAAGGATGGTTGAGTCGCTATTGTCTAGGGGGTGAGTCTCCTCTTGGATATTTAGAGCAAGAATTTCATTTTGAATGGCGGCAATGCGAGTACGGACGGAGCCCCAGATAGACATTGCCCAAGGCTTAAGGAGTTTTCTTAGAGATCTGAGTTTACCCACTACACGTGTGGTGGCAGAGGTGGATCTGGTGGGTTGGTCCCATGCCAGTTTGATAAAATCTTCGAATGATGGTTCAAGAAGCCAAAGTCTCTCGAATCTGAATGGTCGCTTGGAGGTAGAGGGGGTGCCAGAGTCCAGACATAGGGGATAGTGATCGAATAGAATGGTAGCAAAGCCGAGGCAAAAGGAGAGCGGATGGATATCTTCCCAGGCGGGACTGAAAAGGAAGCGGTCTAGTTTAGCTAGGGCAGGGAACTGACGCTTGTTGGACCAGGTGAATTGACGGTTATTGATTAGAGGTTCGATAAGAGAGCAGGAGTTGATGAATGCATTGAAATCTTCTGAGTCAAGTGAAATATTTCCCGTGTTTCTTTCTTCTGAATACCTGGTTGTGTTAAAATCGTCACCAACTACCCATGGCCCATGGATAGATGAAGCAAAATCCGAGCAGTCTGACCAAAGATCCAACCTATCTTGCACTATTTGAGGGCCATATATGTTTGAGAAAAAGTAAATAGTATCGGACTGCACGTTTCTGAGTGCTACATGGAGGACAGAGGGGTGAGATATGATTTGACTGAGGGACCATACAGATTCATTCCACATGGTGATTAAACCCCCCTGGAGCCAATCGAGTTGGAGTGGGCCCAGCCTGTGAGGTAAGAACCACCTAGTTGTTTAATAAGGGAAGGGGTTGGATCAGACAGTTTAGATTCTTGGAGCAGAAGGATGTCGATATTTAGGGGAGACAAGGTAAGGTAGATTGAATGTCTTTTAGAGGGGTCCCCTAGCCCATGAATATTCCATGATACGATTTTCATTGGGAGAAGGACAATCTCTCCTGTTTTAGGGTTTGCATGGCAGTGTAATGCTCGTCTTGAATATTAACTCCCATGCAATGTGCTAATTTTCTGTTTAGTCTAGAATTAGCAGAAGAAAAAACTACAGTTTTATAGAAGGTACATGCATGACCGGGCAAGGATCTAGAATTCCACGCTCTTCGCCTAACCCGAGCTGGGGTTAGGTCTTGCCTTGCAAGATGCACCGGCAATGGAGATAGAGGGAGGCCAGGTTATGGTTTGTCACAGGGGAAGGTTCCGGGAGGGGCAAAGGCTCATGAGCAGGAGCTTGAAGGTGAGGGGGCACCGAGAGGTCCAAGTCAAGCAGTGGGTCCCAACGCTGAGGGGCTGGATCCGCAAAGGGGCCTAGAATGCTGGTGGCTTCAAACTCCATATTGGGCATCTGGAGTCCAGGGAAGGGAGGGGTGGGCGAAGCAGGCTCAAAGTTCATTACATCAAGGCGGTCATCCGAGTCTAGTTCATCTGATTGCACATTTAGCGGGTCACTAAAGCATTTCATATCCCTTTCATAGTCAAGACCCTAGAGGAATGCTTCCGGTCTATTGCGCGGATGGGCATGTTCCCATCTAGAAATAGTTATGAGGTAGTGGGCATCATTGAGGCGAACCCTGTATGATGAGGAAGCAGGAACCCCCACAAGGAATTGCATTTTAATATACAGTATCCTACGGTCGAACTCTGACCAAACGCATCTATCAAACTCCGTAAATCTCCCCACCAGGTTGATAGCGGTTTGCACTGCATCTGGGTTGTGTCTAAGGAACTCCGGGATTCCCTTAACCATGGCCCAGCTAGGCGGTTCAAGGTCGATGGGAGCTGGTCGTTCATATTCAGGCCAGGCTTTGAGGTAGATAGAGCCCCCAGCTTTGGTTAGGATTTTTCGGGTAAGGGCTATGGTTTTTATGGATTCGGAGGGACAAGCGATGAGGAAACGGTTGTTGTCTAGGAACCAGATCGCCCATTCTGAATGCTCGAAGGCGGATTCTAGAACTCTGCTGAGGACTTCAACTGTCCAGGCACCGTCAATTATAGTGGCGGTGATGTAAAGTGAAAAGTCCGCCATTGGGAAATGGTTTGATGAAGCTTGAGGGAAAGAGGGAACATAATGACTAGAAGAAAGAGGGAAAGGGAGGGAAGAAATTCTATTAGGTGGGGAGTGAACAACAGCTTTAGCAGTGTGACCTGAGTGGGTTTGAAAAGACGGTTTGGCACGAGGGGCAGTGGAAACGACAAAAGATGAATTAGCTGCTTTGACACGGGAATCAAGGGGAAGATGAGTGTTTGAGGGAATCGAGGGGTTTTTTGTGGAGGCTTTGGCGGGTCCCGATACAGAAGTCTTGAAAGGGAAGCTGGCGTAATAATGCCCATAATAACCACAATAGAAGCAAATCTTTACTTCCCTACATTTTGTCGCCACGTGGCCCTTGCCAGCACAACGGAAACATCTTCTTTTTTATTTTAAAAATTCAAGCGTTTGGCGGCAAGATTCAAAAGTCAGGAAAAGGCGCCTGCGATTGAACTTACGGGAGGTCGGGAGAAGAGGCTCCTGTTTGGGTGGAGCAGGGATAGCTGCCACCTGCGCATAGGTTCTAGAGTTGTTAGGTATTGGGCGAGAGAAACCAGAAGGACCTTTTCCAGAACCAGGGGGAGTGGGGTGAATAACATTTGCATGTGTTGATGAGGGGGCAGCAGGTGCTGGGGCAGGGTGAGGAGGTTGTTGACGGAGGTATTTCCGAGGGACGAAGGAATATCAGAAAAGGATAAGGAAGGAGCGAAGGGAATGGGAGGGCGAGAGGAGGATGGAGAGGAGGATGGGGAGGCCATTTACAAGTATATATGGTAAAATATATATTTCACAATTCTTGAGCAGCTTTATCCAGATTTTTGGCAATTATGGGATCAACGATACGATGAATTGCAATACGAAGAACTTCCTTAAGCTTCTTCTCTTTTTTGCTTGTCTTATCTGGATCATCAATAGATTCGATATGCGTCTTCAAAGCACGATCGAAGGCTTTTTTGTGCCCTTGAGAGCTTTATTTTCCCTTGCTAAATTAGTAATACGCATTTGAAGAAAATACTTTTCGCGTTCAAGTTTTTGAATCCTAGCTGCATATTCATTTATGTGTTGTGAGTATCTCACTTTCTGTTGTTCATCGAAATACTTCATCGTCTCAAATTTGACTTTCCTACACCATTCCCTTACTACCTTTTCATCTAAGCCAGGAGAAGGATTAGTCGTAGTAGGAAAATTTTGGATGGCAAGAGAAGTAGACCTTGTTGATTTTGCAACAGATGAAATAATTTGAGAAGCTGGTAAATCAATATTTGAAATGTTATTCCCCATAATGAATTCTAGTGATTCACACTAAGCTTGAATATCCTTAATTTTAATCTCCAAATCACTTATATTCTGGAGAAGTTCAGACATCTTATGTTCAAAATCAATTGAGGGATTTGATTTAATTTGGTGCTTCAATATTGAAATTGTTTCGTTCTTACTCTTACTGTCCACCTCAAGATTGGCAATCTGATCATTGAGATTTCTAACGATTGCCTTTTGAAGCAAATATCTTCTGTACCATTCAAGAGCTGCGATATTGTTTTGAAAGCGAGTAAATAAAGGATCATCAGCGAGTTTTCTCTTTTCAATGTCTGCTAATAGCCTATCTTTGTTGTTGATGAAACGAGATGGAAATCTAACGAGGGCGGCATTATAGATAACTGTAACTTGTATTTAAACAAACAAAAAACAAAATAAAGTCAAGACTCAAATAATCAATCTCTTTATTATAACAATAGAGGATTACAACTTAAGTAAAAATGAAATAAAAGGTACAATTTCATTGGACACTTGTTTCACATTTAAAGTTGAGAGATGGCCTTTTCATTGGATACTTGTTTCATATTTAAAGTTGAGAGACAGCCTTTTTGACTTTATTTAAGGAATTAGCCGAAAGGGTAACCGTTGAATCAAAAGGGAGATTAAATCCTTCTGGGGTAATAACTGGAGGGTATTTGCTATAGTCCCATTCCCCACCAGGAGGACTGTCACGAACACATATTAATTTGGTATGATATGTCTGAATTTCTTTAAGTAGCTTTTCTTTTTCTTCACCAAGAAAATCGAAATGAAAACGAGGATGTTCCATGTAAAGTCTTTGCAAATCTCTAAGCAAGCAACATATGGAAATTTTGAAGATTTTAAAATGGATGCCTTTTCTAGATAAGCTCTTCTTAATTTAACATACTTGCTTAGATAATCCAAGAGACAAAGTTGCTAGGGGGACATTCATTATGTCATAACGTAATAATTACAGCTAAGTATAAAAGGAAACTAGAGCAGGAAATTCACAAACCAATATCATTACATAATTATGAATATTCATCCGGTTCATACAAAATTGACTTTTTAAATAACTCTGAAACAAATTTGTCCCTATAGTATTTAAGTATTTCGGGAGGCAACTCATAGGGAATTGAGACTCTTGGTAAGTTGCAGCAGGCTCTCGAATGTGGATCAGATCCAAATTCAATCAGATATCTCTTGTGTAAAAACCTAAGTAGACCCCCACTAAAATCGCCTAAGTATGAAAAATATACAGTTATGTGTCTACAATAAGCTTTGTATAAGAAGACTATAAGGATGTTCCTCTCTTCAATCAACATCCATAAGAGCATAATTAACTCCTGAATCTCTTTCGAAAGGCTATCATATCAAAGGCATACCCTCCTAAGTCGTGGGGTAGCTTCTTAATCTTTGAAAGATGCCAACTTAGTCGCACTTCTATTAAGCCTATGATACTTATCGAAAAGGAAGTTGTGTTCTTTTAACTGTTTATCTAACTCTCAATACAAGATATAAATTTTTGCTTGTTTTCTTTCAAGCTTGATTTTATAAAGGTAAATGGATTTCCTTCTTATATAAAATAAAAGTTGTAAACAACTATTATCTAGGAAGCGAAAGCAACTTAGACAAGGAATCCCATACCTGAGAAACGGGGGCTGTAGTTTGAGGGACCCGCTTCCTTTCTCTTTGTTCTTCCACGTTATGTTAGCAGTCCCCTTTTGAGGGTCAGAAGGCACAGGGGGTTCAGGTGGGCTTGCTGCACGGATGATTGGATCGGGGTTGACCTTTTCTAAAGCCCCGGTATTGTCATCGTCATCTTTTTCGTAAACATTGGAGTGACTACCCCCATCGCCACCCGAATCTTGGCCTCTATATCCATTATCATCATTATTGTGATCACCGTCATCATTATTACCACCTTCTTCCTCGGCAGCTTCATCTTTATCACCTTCATCTTCAAAATCGGAATCTACTTCAAAGGAAGTGATTTCGAAGGACAAGATTTTGAAGCATCAATCTCCTCTCTTTCGGAAACTTCAACCCCCTACTCCATTTCTTTAACTTTAGCCATAAATCTATTAATAAGAGCGGGGTTGAGAGAAAGAAAGCTCAAATCTAGGCATTTTTCTATGTTGTCGACATAAGCAAGCATCAGGACGTCCTAGTAGGAGTTAACAATGATGTCATCGAGGGAAGTGTTTAGGAATTATGACACCCGTTGCTTGGCATTCGAGATAACATTGACTGCCAACTTTAGAGTGTTTTTCTTTTTCTCCAACCTTTTCGCGAGAGAGGATTGTTTTGCTGCAATTTGAGCTTTTTCATCTCCAGACTCTTTCAGGGCCATTTTCAGGGCCAAATTTTCATCAGCAAGGAGTTGATCTGCTTTTTCTTTCCTCAGAAATAATAGACTTAGATTGAGCAAGAGAGGCTCTCAATCTCTCTAGCTCCATCATAGCTTCATTTTTACCGGCAGATAAGGATGAGACTTGACTGTTCAATCTTGAAATTTCTTCTCGAAGCCTAGATGTCTTTGTGGAAGTTCTTAATACGCCTTCTTGCAGAGAGAACCAGCTTTTAGAAATCTGAAAGGAAAAGTATAACATAAGTCAACATTTAGAGAGAAATGATAATAATAAAGTTAAGTGATTTGAAGCATACCAGAAGTTGTTGTTCTCCTAGAGATCGACAGTGATCCATTGGATTAGAAACAGACGAAGGTGGGCGAATAGAAATAAAGGATGAAGAATTCAAGATAGAATGAACCATTTTTTCAAAATCACTCGAAGGCACATATGATGTAGATCTGGAAGATGTTAGTCCATGAGATGATGGTTTTGATGACAACAACCTTAGAATAGATTA